>JAAXCT010000482.1:0-417500 GCA_012490785.1 Eragrostis nindensis | reverse complement strand
ATAATACGAAGAACCCAAGCTAGATAAAATTAATAAATAGTCAGCACCTAGCGGCGGCCGTGAACGGGCAACTGATGGCCATAATACGAAGAATCCAAGCGTAGGAGGAAGGCAGCAGCGTGAGAAAAAGATGTAGTGCTTGAGATAGAGCGAAGACAATGTGTAGATGGAGTAGAATGAGTTAGAATACTGTCCCGCGGCAACGCACGAGTATTTTTCTAGTATATATTAAGAGGAAGTAGAGTTTTTACTACACGATGGAACCTATAACTCGAAGATTCCTGAAAACCTGTACTAGCTTGAATGGGAACATAAATAATATTTCCTCCATCCTCAATTATAAGTCATTCTAAGAACCTTGGAGACTCAAAACATCTCAAGTTTGACCAAATTATACGAACATAAATAATACCTCCGCCACCGAATGGGCACACACCTGCTTGACACTGGCAATGGAGGGGAAACACGTGTCCGCGGATCCTGGCGGTGTGGTGTTGCAAGGCTAGAACGTACTTCAGGCCATGAGAGATTTTCAGGGCACCAAGTTGGCGTGTATATAAGACAAAACGGCACTACAAACATTGACCCCTTTGTAATTTTGAAACTTTTGTGGATGACAAATGGATCCATCTGAGTTGGGTCCGGTGTCAAAACTGCAAAGTGTATTGTTTGGAGTTCCAAATTTGCAATTTTCTCCTATATAAACCACCGATCCGCCACCACTACGGCCGTGCCAGTGCCAGCAGCCCAGCAGCTCACCTCGCCTCAAAAGCGAACTTACCATCAGTACACACGTCCTCCATCCCTCCTCTTCCTTGCACGGCTGCACACTGAACAGCCAGCGAGTGACTGTAGCTAGCCATGGACCAGCTGCCCAAGCGCCCGGCCAACTACGTGCCACTGAGCCCCGTGGGGTTCCTACCACGCGCCAATGCCGTCTATGGCGACCGCGCGTCCGTCATCTACGGGCGCGTCCGCTTCACCTGGCGCCAGACGTACCAGCGCTGCCGTCGCCTAGCGTCCGCGCTGCTGTCCCTTGGCGTCCGCAGGGGCGACGTCGTCTCCGTGCTCGCGCCCAATGTGCCGGCCATATACGAGATGCACTTCGCGGTCCCCATGGCCGGCGCCGTGCTCAACACCATCAATACGCGCCTCAACGCCGGCGCCGTCGCCACCATCCTGCGCCACTCCGGTGCTAAGCTCTTCTTCGTCGACTACGACTACGTGCGCCTCGCCAGCGACGCGCTCCGCCTCCTCGCCGCTGACGCTGGCACGACTGTACATGTCCCGCTCGTCGCCGTCATCGACGACATTGAATCGCCCACGGGGGCCCGCCTCGGGGAGCTCGAGTACGAGGCGCTGGTCGCGCACGGCGACCCCAACGCGGAGCTCCCGCCGCTCGAAGACGAGTGGGACGCCATCACGCTCAACTACACCTCCGGCACCACGTCCGCGCCCAAGGGCGTCGTGTACAGCCACCGCGGGGCGTACCTTAACACCACCAGCCAGCTGCTGCAGTGCGGGATGGCCAACGAGCCCGTCTACAAAGCACATTTCCTCATGATTAATTCTCAAAAGATATCCTTACACCGGCGCACTTTTGCAAACACCGACCCACCATGGACAACTGAAACTGAAATATTCATTTTCTCTCTAAACTGAAGCCCCTAAATATCACCATCTGCATAGTTTTAATTCGTTGCTTTCCAGCAACAATTTTTGACGCAGCTTTGAATCATACTTATAATGACAAACGCACGCTCATTTTCTTCCTGTAGTGCCAGTGACGGTGCACCAAATGGTACGACTGATGCAACTCTGGATTCAGTCATCAGAAAAAGGATGAGAACTGATGAGACATCAACACTCAATACTAGCCAACACGGTAACACATACCGTTGGAACAAGGCCGATTCATGCAAAAAGATACAGTAAATAACTCTACAGGGGTTACGAGGGACTGTGACTGAGCTTCTCAAGGATTCTGTTGGAACTTCAGATCGATATCAGAGTAACATTTCAGATGCACCGTTAAGAACAACAAGCCTTGTTCCTCGAAAGGTGTATGGGAGGGATGCAGACAAGGACTACATCATACGGGTACTCACAGCGGCTGAATCTGATGTCGTATCTGTACTGCCTATTGTCGGTATTGCAGGAGTTGGGAAGACGGCTTTGGCTCAACTTGTATACAACGATCCGAAAGTGGAGAGTCAATTTGATCGGATATGGGTTTGCATCAGTTACAACTTCGATGAAGTGACACTTACACGGGAGATGTTAGACTTTTTCTCCCAAGAAAGAAATGAAGTATCCCCCAACATACAATACAAGCATGAAGGAATCAGCGGGTTGGGGAAGCTCCAGGAGATCCTGAAGGCACATATGCAGCGCCAGTCGAAAAGGTTTTTGCTTATCTTGGATGATGTCTGGCACAACTTGGATGATTACCGATGGAGAAAATTGCTGTTGCCTTTGCAATCAAGTCGTGAGAAGGGTAATGTGATTCTTGTGACAACTAGAAATTTATCTGTGGCACAAAGGATTGCAACAGAAAAACCGATTAAGTTAGGTGCTTTGAACAGTGATGATTGTTGGTTATTGTTAGAGTCATATGCTTTTGGTGATGAGAACTACGAAGGGCATCCAAGCCTAAACATGATTGGACATCAAATAGCGGAGAAATTAAAAGGAAACCCCTTAGCAGCAGAAACCGCTGGGAAAATATTAAGAAAGCATCTTAATGTTGAGCACTGGAGTACAATTCTGAAGAATGAAGATTGGAAATCCTTACAGCTTAGAGGAGGCATCATGGCTGATTTGAAGCTTAGCTATGATCAGCTACCCTACAATTTACAACAATGTTTCCTGTACTGTTCTATATTCCCATACAATTATCAGTTTCTTGCTAAGGATTTGGTCCGTACCTGGATTTCACTAGGATTTGTAACATGCACCGATTCAAGTAAGAAAATGGAGGAGACAGGTCGGGACTACCTCACTGATTTGGTGAACCTGGGTTTCTTTGAACAAGTGGAAAGAACTAAGCCCACTAGTGGAAGAGCATGCTATGTTATTTGTGGTGTTATGCATGATTTTGCGAGGCTGGTCTCAAAAACTGAGTTTGCAACTATAGATAGTTTAGAGTGCAATGAAATATTAACCGTTTGCCATTTGTCAATTGTAACTGATTCTGCATACTTGTGTGATCAACAAGGGACCATACTTTATAATGAGAAGTTTGTAAAGAACTTGCAAAGTATATTTGAGTCAGCTGGACAATTGAGGACATTGGTCATACTTGGGAACTATGACACCTTCTTATTCGATTCCTTATTTACGGATACGGTGCAGAAGGCACAAAATTTGCGCTTGCTTCAAATTTCTATGGCAAAGCATACATTTTATTCCTTCCAAGGCAGTTTGGTAAATCCTGTGCATCTTCGCCATCTAAAACTTGAATTGAACAGGGCCTTCAATGATTTTCCTCAAACTCTCAGCAAGTGGTACCATATACAAGTGCTAGATCTAGATGACTCGAGAACCACCCTTACAGCACCAATTGGTATGGATCACCTTGTCAGCCTACGCCATCTTGTTGCTTCAGGGAGTGTGAACTTTTCCAGCATTGGTAAAGTGACTTCTCTTCAGGAACTCAGTTGTGCTGGCTGTGATATAACAAAACTTCAATCCATGAGGGAGCTTGTTCAGCTTGATGTGTATAAGCTTGGAAATGTTACAAGTAGAGACGAGGCATATGGAGCAAGTTTGAGAGATAAACGAAACTTAGAAAAGCTGCAGTTGTCGTGGAAGGATACTTTATCACAGGATGAATATTTTTTCGAGGAATCGTCACAGGATGAATATGATGGCTTGCCAGTTATTGATAGTAACAACTACCCAAGTTCTAGAACTTGCAGACATGGTAATGGCAAGTGATGTTCTTGAGGGTCTTGAACCACATCACAACTTAAAGTATCTTCAAGTATCAGGGTACAGCGGTGCCACCTACCCGGCATGGCTTGCCAGTTCAGTTACCAGTTTACGGGCTCTTCATCTAGAGGACTGTGGAGAATTGCAAATCCTTCCGCCTCTCGAAAGTCTTCGGTTTCTTACAAAGTTGAAGTTAAGGAATATGAAAAAAGTCACAGAAGTATCAATTCCAGGTCTTTCATTGGAGGAGCTGGTGTTGCTTAATATGCCAAAGTTGGAGCTGTGTTCCTGCAATTCTGTGATGGATTTGAGCTCTAGTTTAAGGGTACTGAAGATTATTAACTGCCATGTACTGAAGTCCTTTCCCCTCTTTGTTGAGAGTTGCGAGAATTTGAAAATTGAGCAAAAGTCATGGTTGTCCAGTCTTGATAAACTTACAATCCATCATTGTTCCCAATTAAAGATATCAACTTACAGGTATTTCAGAAGCTTGTCCTTGTGTGGTCATATTGCATGTTCTGTTATAAGCTAATTGGGACTTCAGAAAGCAGAGATGGAATTTGTGTGCTAGCGAGACAGACGAGGGCGTTTTATGTATGTTTTTGCTTGTAATTAACGTGTATTCCTCTCCGACTGGCGAATCGACTTGTGTTTTAATGTGGGCTTGTGTATCTTCCAACTTCCATGTGGTGAGGCTAACATGTGAGATGCTTAATCAAGCGTGTACAATAAGACAGTATGGTGACTGATAACTGAACCTAAGTCGGTGTGCTTCAAGAGCTCTCGTAGACAGCTTTAAAAGCAGAAGATTTTGTCTTTTCGTGTATATAATCTGTAAGAGTTCAGAAACAAACACTGAACTGAACCGATATATGTCGCCTAATGCCGGAGGCAGAGTAATATCCCTTTTGCACCCGGCAGGTGTAATGCGCCCTGTGAATATATGATCCAAATCAGACCCCGTAAGCTTCGTTCCTCATGCATTGCTTGACTGTACAGGAATGAAGGAGCAGTCTGGCAAGAATTCTTGCCGATCGATCCAGATAATATGAATGGGAGCACATACTCGCGGGCTTGCGAGTTGGCCAGTTGAGAAGCATCCAGCCGCCGTTCGGACAAGGCGGAGATGGACCTATGGCGAATGGCGGCACCGGCCATGGCGGTTGCGAAGCCGCGGGAGCTGGCAGTTGAAACGGAGCCTGAACTGCGCCCCGCGTGTCAGGACGGCATCGCGGGTGATCGTCGATTCCTTCGCCAACCCAATTTGCAACAAGTGGCCTGAGTGAACATAAAGAATTATTACAGAAGACAAGCAACATTTCTTTGTTCCAATTTGCAACAACGAAGAACGGTTCTCATCTTTGCATAAGCATTGGAGTTCCATCGTTCAGTTAAACCATGGAAACATTAGCTAAACAAAATTTACACGGAATTGCAGCGGTACACCAGCTACACTTGCAAACATTCCACAGATATGCATCATGAAAGACTTCCAGAAACCAGATATTCAAAGTTGCAAAATACTCAAATTGCCGCAGACCAATTTAAGGTATTTTGCAATTTAAAAAAAAAAAATCTAGTAAAGCAGCACAGGAAACTGTTGATGTCAAATAGTAGCCTTTTTTCACTACAAGCACATTCCACATTGGAACAAACCGTTGAGATAAACACAGAGCAACAATAGTCACAAAACCAAGCTAATGCCTTCTTCCTTAAATTACCAGTGTCAAGTACATAGGAGAGCTGCAACATAACAGCTATACAATGAAAAACGCAGATACAGGAGCATCAAACCAGCTACTATAAAATAACTAGTGCCTTCCACCACCAGACCACCTGCTTTCATATACATGGTCCAGCCGCGCTACCAGATTACCCAGAGAGTTCATTCCCTTACCTATACGAATTGCCTCTGCGACAGCAGATTACCCACGACACCATTTCTTTATCTACTAATTATGCATGTGCCACCAGATTACCCACAATCCCATTCCGCAACCGATACTAACTAGTTAACAAAACCCAAGCAGACACACACATGTCATAAACAACATACAAAATACTTACAACTTCCTCTAGCTCTACTGGAATCACCCAAGACCAAGACGAACTGCCATCATCCAGGTACTCGAATCCTACTGTTAAAACAATCTCCCCTACACCAAAGAATGAGCATTGCCAGCTCCTGAAGCAGTGTCCCCTGAGCTCCCCGACTCGGAACCTGTAAAAGGCAGCAAATAGTAATCAATGTAAAGACTCCAGCTCTTGAAGAGTAGAAATTTCCTAAGAACAGCTTTGATCGTACCACTGGAAGATGAGGAGCCGCTGCCGGATCCACCTGAGCCACTCGCAACTTCAGCATCCTTCTCAATCTCCATTGACTGGTAAGTGGCTGTTGGCATTTCATCCCCAATATCTACATACTCATCCACCTGCTCAGCCATCGCAGAACTCTTCACAGGGTTCTCGCTCTCCTGCAAACGATAAGATAAACAAACCGACATCAGAACCCCATCTGCACAGCCACTAACTGCAACCAAGAACAACACCTATTATCATTACCGAAGCATCATTGTCAACCAATGCAGTCACACTGCCGTTCACTGGCACAATACTGTCATCAGCCACATCAACACTGGTTACATCAGCGACGCCACCATTAGTCATCGCAGCCCGCTGACTCTTCTTGAGCGCCTTGTTGAAGTTGGTAACAAATCGATCAAGCTCCCACTGCGTCTCGACATCCATCTCATCGATATCCAGCTCGATCTCGTCCCCAAGCATCTCCGGATTGTTGTTCCTCTTGAGCACAATCTGCAGCACATTATGCATCTTCTCTTCAGGCAAGCTCTCCAGCCCCTGCCTCAGCAAGTCCTTCTCCTCCAGACTCATCTCCCGCTTGTTAGGCTCCCTCGCCTTGGGTTTCCGCAACTTGACGCTCTTGGGCTTCACCTTGGCCTCGGCTGTGGGAGGCAGCGGCAGTGGCGGCGGCAATTCCGCAGGCACTGGCCTCGGCGGCTCGAGGCGCTTGCACTCTTCCTCGAACCAGGAGGCCGCCGCCTTGTACATCTTGTCGAAGGACGCGAGGAGGGCGCCTGCGAAGGTGTGGACCTCGTGGCCGACGGGGCTGTACCGCAGCGCGTTGGAGAAGGTGAGGCGGACGTCGGCGGCGAAGGCGTCGTGCGAGGCGTACCTCCCGGCGGCGAGGTTGTCCTTGACGGTGCCGAGGTCCATGGGGCGCTTGATGACGGCGTGGTAGTCGTGCAGGCCGAGGCGGTCCACCTTGACGGGCGCGTTGACCACACGCTCCGCTTGTCCTTGCGCAGCTTCGTCAGGATCTGCGCGCACCGCTTCCTCATCGCGCCCCGCAGCTTCGCCGGCGGCGGGGGGAGGTCCCGGCGCTGGGGCGGCGGCGGCGAGCCCCCGTGGCGCTTGGGCTGCGACTGCTGCAGCTGCTGCTGCCACGTGTCGATGCGGGAGAGGAGGTCGCGGACCTGGCCGAGCTCGCCGGAGAAGCGGTCCCGGAGCGCGCGCGCCTTGCGGTGGTCCAGCGACGCCGGCCGGAACGTCACGTAGCCGGACGCCGGCGAGGCCGCCGACGACGCCCGCTTGGACCCGTCGGCGCGCGGGAGGCGGTGGTGGTGGTGGTTGGGGTTAGGGTTGGCGGGCGGCGGAACGGGCGCGAGCGGGGCGCGAGACTCGACCCAGCTGTGGGCGTGGTGGTGCGCCCCGCTCCGGCCGGCGAGGAGGGGGGACGCCATCGCCGGCGCCGGCGAGGATTTCGGTGGCGAGGTCCCGCGATTTGGCTGGATCCGACGAGCTACCCCGACAGCAGAGCACGGAAGGGGGAAGGAGGAAGGACACGGGATTTTTTCTCGCCCGCCCGCCTGCCGTTGAGAAGGGAGGGATCTTGACCGTTGGTGCGGCCAACGGACCGTTGAGATGGGTTGAGACGCTTTTTCGTCGCGGGAAGAGTTAATTTCACAAAACCACAACTATTTGGTCCATTGTTGCAAGGAACCACAACTTTTGAAACCATTTTCACAAAACCACAAGTATTTGCGCCATCTGTTGCACAAAACCACAACTTTTAGTTTCGGTCCCACATGTCATCCACCAAAGATGTGCATAGGGTCAACATAGGCTGATAAGTGGGCCTAGGACCAAACGTTATGGTATTGTGCAACAAGTGATGCAAATATTTGTGGTTTTATAAACTGGTTTCAAAAGACGTGGTTTCTTGCAACAAGGGACCAAATAGTTGTGGTTTTGTGAAATTAACTCTCGCGGGAATGGTCGTGTGATCCTGAACGTTTCAAGCGCGTCGGGTCGTCGGAGCACGAGTCCCTGGCGTGTGGCCGTTACGTCAGTGCGCAAGTTGATCGTAACGGTTGGGCGGGGCGAGTATGCGTGATGCAGTAATGCGGCCGGATTTTTTTTTATCAAAACATACCTGTATTGATGTTAAGGATACAGTACAAAGACCCGTATAAATACAGATACGTTCAGGGAGGATACAAAGGACAACTGTCCACACATCTTTGCACAAAAGCCCCTACAAAACAAAGAAAACACAACACAGCCCCTGGAGCTTTTGCACATCGAGTCCATCGCCGGCCGACCGCTGCCGACCACCGTCGAACTCAAACGCCACGAACCCCAGGACCGAAGGAGCCCTCTCGCCAGAAGGCTTCCAGAATAGCCGAACCAGACACTCGTCATGGCCAACGAGATGGGGCAAGAGTAGATCGCGCATCGGCCGGGGTCGCGCCCCGAACTCCTTCGATCCCGGAAGCAGGCTCACCAATGGCGACGGACGCCGCCGCGGAACGCCCGAGCCCGCTCCCCTCTCCCAGCTTCCTCAACAACCGCAGCTGTCCCACACACCTCAGACCAAAAAAGCAACGACCCCCACACCATACCTGGCCGGAGAGCCGCCGCCGTGTGACTCCTAAACAGAGACTCCACTCGGGGAGTCCCACCTCCACGGACTCGCTGCCGACGCCGGAGCGGAGCGCCAACAGGTCGAAGGAGAGACCGGGAGGACCGGTTCCACTGCGCCGCCGCCGCCATCGACCCGCCGGCGTCGCCAGGAAACAAAGACCTCCACACAGCTTCACAGAGGACGTCGCCGCCGTCGTCGCCGCCGTCGTCGCCTGATCCGCCAAGGGAGGAACCAAAACCGAGCGGCATCGACAAGGACGCCGCCGGAACCCTAACCCTAACGGGACCTAATCTAAACTACTAACCCACTAGCAGCTAGAACCCTTGCCGGACGACGGCTCCGTCAATCTCCCAGCCCTCCAGAGCCCTGCGGGCCGCCGGAGGAGGGGGAGAACGAGGGGAGCCGCCGCCGGGACGCGATCGCCTCTGTTTTGCCTCTCTCTACTGTAGCAGTCGAGAGAGAGGAAGAGTTGTACTTGAGGTCAATGCGGCCGGATTTGGGAGGGAAGCTAGTGTGTTTTCTCGGGAACTTGGGCTTGCTCGGTTCGTGCGTTCCGCGATTACGATCCTTGCTTATGTCATGTATACCCTACGCAAGCAAGTAACCTAGTAGTATCGCCCACCGAATGAGGTAAGCCGCATGGCATGCGTGTACCTTTGAAGCACTTCAGCTACTGCTGCTAAGCTTTTAGCAGGAGATGACATATACTCATGTGAACCGATTTTTTTTTTTTTTTTGAAAGATCCGGCACATTGTCCGGCATATATATTGATAAGAAGAAATTAGAGTTTTTGCACAAGTGCTACAACAAGGCCTTGTTCAGGAGCATGGGCTGAACAGGGCTAGCAGAGGACGATTACTCGCTATTCGGTGTTACAATCAGCTTCTCCAAGTGTTTTGCGCCAGCAAAACACCATAGTCTTGCTTCGTCTTTGATCTCCGAGATCAGTCGAGGCATGGTCTTTTCTTTTTCTTGGAAAACTCTGTTATTCCTCTCACACCAGATCTTCCAGATGATTAGTATGACCAGCGTTCTCAGTCCCTTGGCATTTTCTGACAATGAGGATGGCATGAGGCAGTCGAACCATTCACCAATGCTTGCATTTACGTTCCATTCATCCGGCTGTAGTGCAGCACAAAGTGACCATGCCGCCATTGCTACCCAGATTTGGCGGGCCTGTGGACATTCTGCAAACAGATGGACAGCGGTTTCCAGGTTTCGGTAGCACAGTGGGCAGAAATACTGGTTTGGCCACTCTCTTTGCTGCAGCCGATCAGCCGTCCACACTCTGTTAATGAGCAGCCATAGAAAGAATATGTGAACCGATTTACATCTTGATAGGCCGATAAATAGCCATGCACACGCATGTGAGCTCCGTATCTGGCATCTGCCGCTGTCATCTCCCATCTTTGGTCCTTTCGAATCTCGGGGCAGCAAAGCGGAGAGAGGCACCCTGCATGCATGTGACCCGTGGTGGATGATAAAGGGAAAGCATGTTTTGGATGTCGGCACAGAGAGCTTCAGGCATGTTTTGGATGTTCGTCAACGGGACCTTCACCTCAGGTCAGGTCCTCAACAAAAGGTCAAGAGGTTACAGAAGCCCGAGATCGGCAGAGGCGAAATGGAAAAGAACGGAAGCGAGCGCACAGTACACAGGCATGCTTCGTTGCTTCGCGTGGACCTTTTCGTTTGGGAGCGCAGTCGCGGACGAATTGGCTGGGTCTCGGCAGTTGTGGGACTGATTGGGTCGCGCCGTGCCGCGGCTGGGCTGTCAGTCACATGGCAGAAATCACGAGGACGTATGAACCGGCAGAAATTACGCCAGGGCCAAGGCGAACTGAACGCCGAACGGTGAACAGTGTTCTTGTTCGCTGCCTGATTGAGCCAGTTT
Source organism: Eragrostis nindensis (assembly GCA_012490785.1). Lineage (NCBI taxonomy): Eukaryota > Viridiplantae > Streptophyta > Magnoliopsida > Poales > Poaceae > Eragrostis > Eragrostis nindensis. The sequence goes on along the minus strand of JAAXCT010000482.1, from coordinate 406,730 downwards.
TTTTTTTCTTTTTCATCAAAGATACAAGTAAACATAACCCGAACCACACACAATAGCTAGTTCAACGCTGGCATCAACCTGCTACCGAATTACATACGTGACGACCATCTTGGAGACCCCCTTAATTTACTCGGCTAGGCGACGCCTCTCGCCGTGCACCGCGGACTTGCCGCCTCAGGGTGAGCCTAACAAGCGGGAATGGAGGATAGGACTGAGTTGATCAGGGTGAGCCTGACCATTTTGTTAAGGACCGACCTTTCCATCCTGGGAATTTTGCGGCTACTTTATCAATGATGACTTGTTCATCGGCTCGGCGTAGACGACCAATCCGCAGGGGCAATCCCATGTATTTACATGGCAGCTGGCTTCTCTGTACTTGGAAATCCCCTAACACTTCGTCCGTATCAATGTCCTCACACCTGATAGGGAATACCTCAGATTTTTGAATGTTTGTTTTCCGCCCGATGGCCTCCCCAAAATGGTGCAGTATCTGCTGCAAGTGCCCGATGTCGCTGGTAGTTGGCCGCACAAACAGAACGTCATCATCTGCATACAAAGCTCGTAGGCATCTTGATTGGGTCAGCCCCAATTGGATTGAGCAACCCTTGATTGTCTTGCTATGTCTACCCGTACAAAAGTTTCAGACATCATAATAAGAACCTTGAGATGCTACACGGACAACAGGTCAGTTGTGAAGAGATTGGTCTGGCTGCTTCCAGCGTCTCTTTTCTGGTGTTGACAGCAAGTAGCAATGCTCCCGGCGGGTGTCCTGTATTCAGCTTGGTCATGAAGTATACATCTTCGTCGCTTTGCAAGCTTAGTGTAGGGGGTGCACTAGACACCTTGTTTAAGTCTAGCTTCTCTGTCCCGTGGGCCCACACGTGACGCAACAAAGGAGAAAAATTCGTTTCAGAATTTTAGCAATTAATGTCAGCATCAAATTAAAACACTTGCATGAAGTTTTTTTTTTTTTCGACTCTGAAGACTTCATTCGTTAATCAACGCCGGGATTACAGTCTTTAAACAGCAGGCTAATGATGCAAGACGGGGGTACATGCCACATACCCGTCCTTACATCACCTGAGACTTGTTTAGCTAAAGTATGCGCTACCATATTACAGGTTCTAGTAGCATATTTCAAAACGAAAGCTTGAAAAGAGGAGCTAATTTCCCGGATCTCCCTAAGCACCGCCATAATTGCTTGATCGTTGATCGCTTTCAGCATTCCATAGCGTGACCAACACTTGCGTGAAGTTGTGTATGGTCCAAGGCAGTGGCGGAGCTGAGATTCATCAACCGGGCATTCATTTTTTGGTTGGACATTCATTTTTCTATATTTTTGAAGCTGGGTTTTCATTTTTAGCTCAAATTCCTATAGTTTTCAGGATTTTCAAGTTGCATTCAGCTTATTTTTGAATTTTTGGGGCATTCATATGAATGCCATGAAGCATGGCCAGCTCCGCCAATGGTCCAAGGGAGGCATGCTTCTGTTTTGCTGTGTTTTCCAGGTCAAGTTGGAGGGAAATAAGCAGGAGACAGTCAGGCCAGGCAGACTCCAGGAATGGTGAGCCGGACGTTACACAGGGGAGGGCCGACAGAAGTGAATGTGGAGTAGCCAGAGGCTGCTCTGTTGTCTGCCCTAGGATCTGGAGATCGCTGGGATCCTTTCTTTCTTTTCGTTATTTCTTTTAGTGGTAGTTTTGCTTCGTTTTTCTTTTTTCGTAAACAATCTGCTGTACTTGTTTTGGTCTTTTCAGAGACCGGGATGAAATAAATTCCCTTTTCTCCAAACAAAAAAAAAATAAAACACTTGCATTATTCTTCGCAGCTGTATCCCTGTTCCACACGGTTTCTCTCCAGCTCGATCCACCCAGCACCACTATCATCGAATTCAGACTGGACAAACCTGATCACGCCATTACTCACAGTCGCATCCCGAATCCAACCGGCGGAGTACATATGGATCAGCACGGCGCGAGGCGGCGGCACAGGCCACTGGAGCAGCCGCAGCACGGGGGCCTCGTCGAGCACGTTGCACGGCAGGGAACCGCGCCAGAGATCAATCCACGCCAGCTCGCCATTTCCGGCGGCGACGGCCTTGCTCGCCGCGTGCATGACCACACAACGGTAGTTCATCTCCGGGTCGCCGGAGATTCTGGCCACCTTGCTGCTCCACACCAGGGCCGTCCCGGAAATTTTGGAGGCCCTGTGCAAAATTACAGTTGAGGTCCCAAACTTAAATAAAAATTTGGGACCTCGCTAGCAGCAGAAGATAAAACGCAAAGGAAAATACTTCAGGTACGATCCATTTGAATCAATCGTATTCTCTAAAATCTACAGCTCCAAACAATATGAATGCATGGTGCCAGAAAAATGCAGCTAGTCTTTGCATATAATCCATTTGCATTGCTCCACCGAGTGTTATAATCCCAAGTGATGAGGCATGTTGAGCCACATAAAATCCATTAGAAAATGAATTTGCATTATGATCTCAGCGAGTTTGATTGGCTTTCTAAACCTAGCAACGTCTAAAATCAATCAAACTCTGATTAGTTTTCCTAATATAAGAAGCTAGCTAGAATTTTTTTTTTTTAAGATTACACAATACAACTCAGACACTCACAACGCACGCACACTCACCCCTATGAACACACGTACGCAAACCCTACCCCTATGAGCATCTTCGAAGACTGAGCCGGCAAATCTAGATATACGAAGTCACCACTGGCGCCTCGCTGTCGACAGGAGCGTCGCCTACCACTGAAAGCACAAATACCGTTAAATCCTTGAAAATTCGCTCCCACGGGGAGTCGAACCCAGGACCTGAGAGGTGTTACTCGGATGTCTTAACCACTAGGCCAAGACCCCTTTCACAGAAGCTAGCTAGAATTGACCACATACTCCTATGAAAATGGGCTTCGATGTTCATCCAGTGCAATGGAACTCGGGCCTTCATCGTGAGCTGGGCCTGCTTGCCTTCTGTTTCACGCTGAGCCAGCCCAACGAAGCCCATACTCCTTCGATGTCTTCTTCTTCCTCGGTTCCTCCAGACCTCACGTAGCTGTGATTCCTCCACGCGAAACAACACCATCGCCGGCCAGATGCGCATGGAATTATATGAAGCTCTTGCCAGCGGGGTTCATCGCCATATTGGTCGGCATGGGAGCAAACTAATTGCAGTCGATTGAATATATATAGAGCGCCTGGACTATTTGGGGGCCCCAAGAATTTGGGGGCCCTGTGCGGTCGCACCGCTGCCTGTGAGGTGTTTGGCTAGAAGGTTATCCCAGCTCCAAAAAAAGAGAGCTTTGCGTGTGAATTGACATAGTTACCCATAGTTAGCATGTATGTTATTACAGATAATGCAAGAAATGTAAATGTTTTTCGCCATACAATGCCAAATGAACTAAAAATTTTCAAAGCAAATTTAACTTTTAATCAAACCATATATTAATGATAAAATGGTATTACGACATTATATGGCCACGGCCAAAATGACATCTAACCAACTCAAAACAACTCAGCATAGCACTACAATTTTTACAAAGCTACAGCTATCTTTTTCTGATAGCAAAAAAAAAAAAAGTTCTGATCGATTGATGCTGTGGCGAGTGAGCTAATGGATTTGTTCATCGATTAATGTTAGGGTGGGCAAGTAGTACGATTACTATTACGTAATTCAGATGCAAGCAACTAGCAAGAAGCCAAGAACAGAGCAACAGAATGGGCGGCCCGCTGCCGCGTTGTTGGCCACACGAACACAGGATTAAGAAAAAAAAAAAAGAAAGAAATGGGATCCCGCCACACGCCGGCGCCGCCGAGCTGCGAGATTAGCGAGCGAGCGAGCGTCCGGGCTGCGGAGCTTCGCGGGCGTGCACGGCGAGGCCGACGGTCTGGTGGTGGCCATCTGCGGGGCGAGCGGCGGGGTCGAGGCGGGGTGGGGGCAGATGCGGGGTGGAGCAGGCGGGGACCGAGGCCAGCGTGCCGGCGCGAAGAGGCAGGGCCGTGCAGGGAGGCGGTGCGGCGCGGGGCGGAGGGGCCGCGCGGGGAGGCGAGGGCGGCGCGGGGAGGCGGCGCCGCGCGGGGAGCGAGGAAGAGGGACGGCGCGGGGAGGCGGTGCAGCGGGCCGCGCGGGGAAGCGAGTCTGGCGCCGCGCGAGGAGGAGACACCGGCGAGCTGGGCGGCGCGTGGAGGCGGGGCCGGCGTGGTGCGCGGAGGAAGGAGAGCGCGGGGGCGAGGAGAAACAAAAGAACGAACCGTTTTTTGTGTAACCAGTGGCAAAGGTGGTAAATACTTTAGAACTCTACGAGGACTCTCGTTTTGCCTGTTCATGGAGGTGGTTTTGAGGTGCTCCACAAATATGAACTAAAACTCTACCAAATCCTTGGAGTTTGCCAGCTCCAGAGTTTTGAGAGTTAGGTGTTTAGCTTGTTTTGGTCAACTCCGCACTAGAGTTGGGCTCCAGAGCCATGCCAAACACGCCCTAAGTGTGAACCGTCTATTTACGAAGCTTAATTAAGGCACAAGATAAAGTCTTGCACCCTAGAATGTACGGTAGTTCACACATTGATTTTGTTCTAGATCAGAAAGTATTCTATCTTTTGAGCCTTCCGGTGGATCACTTTTCAAATTGTGAGGTGCCAATTAGATACAAGAGGAAAAAAAAGTGAGGTGCCATTTAGATGCATGGGATTGTTGTTCACGGCAGATTGTTGCAAACGGAAAAAAAAAAGATTGCATCACTCACTATAGGTATCCAAATTTTGGCGACAAAGCAACGTGCCACGGATCAAGGACAATTGCAGCTGGTGACAACGCATCTATTGCTGCATATGCACATAATAACTTGTGCACATATGTGGTTGTATGCCTTAGAATAATAAACATATGCTTGTACACTTGCCTTCTAATTACTATTTGAATTACTATTTGCATCATCTTTCATCTGCATTCAATTTTTCTGGATTCATATAATGGAGTATAAACACTTCAAATTAATCAACTACACTGATACCTAGTGTCGTAACCCTAATTTTTAGAGATATCAGGACATCGAACGCGCCGGATTAGGACTGTACCGATGAGGGACGCCTTGTCGGTTACGAAGACTATTGAAGGAAGGCGAACTCTTATTTTCCTTAGATATGCTTCAACCCTAACTTGTAAAAGTGGAAAGACCCACCTATAAATGTAACCGCACCTCCTCATGAGGGAGGGGGATCACACCACAATACATCTCGCCTATACGGCAATACAAGAACACACTGGACGTAGGGCTATTATCCTTCGGGAGGCTTGAACCAGTATAAATCGTGTGTCCCTCTTGATTGATCTTCGTCGAAGCAAAGCGCTCTACCGAACCAAATATCTGCCGAACGCCCCGTTCAGACGGGCTACGACAGAGGCGCGCCAGGTAGGGGCGCATTGCTAAAGAATCCGTCAAGATAATTGTTTGAAGTCTCAAGATTCGCAAGCGGAGGCGATGGGTCAGCGATCGAGCCACGTCCCATTGATCATGCTGCCACGAGCTGCGTTTGTTTCCGATCAAGGGACTCGCCGCCATTGTATACCTACATCACATCAAGGATTAATCTCGTCGATGTCCTCGGCGTCAAGCAAAGCAAGAAGTTAGAGCACCAGGATTCTACGAGCCTGTGCTAGTTACGCATGCATCAACAGAGAAGATTCCTTCTTCTTCCCTTAATTTCCGATTACTTTATTGCTTTGTGGTAATTAAGTTGATTAATCGCTCTTCTAATTACCACCTCGTGATGATTCTTTTTGCATGACTGAGACGCAATGAGCTATACCTCGATCGTGTGCTGAAGCTCGAGTCACGGACTCGATAGATTAGCACCTTCAGTGGATTACCCCGATCCCGATCTAGACAAGTTCATCGGAGGTGCGGTGCAAAGCTGGGAACCGAAAAAGGCTTCGTCGAACAGGAGTCCAAGCGGCGCGTGGTTCCGATTTCGTCTTCATCTAGATTTGAAGTCTCAAGCCGGCAGTTCGGTCGGTACAGATCGTCTCGCCGACAAGCACCCGTATGCTTGTACCGGCCGATTGCCTTGATTAACCTGAACGAGTTAAGAGCAGGTTTAGGGCTCGTTCGGTTGCGCCCGGAATGGCCCGGAACGCGGTTCATTCCGTACGGATCAGTCTGGGTATGTTTGGATCCGGCTCAGACCAGGAAGGGCTGTTCGTTTACGCATGGGCCGGAACGAGGCCTGGGACGGAATGGCCGTTCCGCCTGTCAATCAGCCCGGAACAGAGGACCCTCCGGAACGAAAACGTCTCGCGAGCGAGAGGCGAGGGCGGCGGCGCCCGCCCGAGCCACCAACCACAACGGCAACGCAGCCGTCCACCCCTCCAGCGTGCTTCTCGCCGTCTGTTGCGCCCCTCGCCTCATCTTCCCCTCATCTCTCCCTCGCGTGCGCAGCCTCCGCGATCCATCTGTCGCCCGATCTTGTTTCCGATCGGCCAAGATTCTGATCCATAACAAGCAACACCGCGTCGACGGGCTCTTAACCACCGCCCACGCGGGCTGGATGCGCACCCGCCTCGACTACCTCGCGCCGCAGCTGCAGTTCCTCACCAATGCCCGCGTCGTGCTCTTCTTGATCCAGAAAATCGACCGCCTCGTCATCTGCCTTGGCTGCTTCTGGATCAGGCTCAAGGGCACAAGCATGTGCCGCTGGCCGCCGCAAGGAGGAAGTCGAGGCCGGTGCAGAGGACTTTCCCATGGTGCTCGTGCAGATTCCCATGTGCAAGGAGGTGAGCACTACATCAATTAATCGATTTCATTCTTGCGTTCAAGCTGTGATTTTGGGATTTGGTTTCCGTTGTCTTGCCTCTAGCATCTGCCGGGATCAAATATTCGGTTTTTTATGCATCATAATATTCAAATCAATCATAGATATCCCTTCTTACTGGACAAAGTGTGTGACTAGTTCTTCTTCTTGTAGGACATTTGCTTCACATTGTCTTTTTTCAATAATTTTATCTGTGGTCGATTGTATTGTCACAGCTCCCTGCAGTAGTATCAGACAGGCTCTTCCTTTCAATGATTTATGTGGATATTGGCAAAACAATTGCAAAGTCCAGTAAAGCAGCTTTGCGAATTGAAATCCGCCAATGGTCGCACACCATATTGAAAGTTTATCTGACCAGAACTAGTTCTCACGATTGAAAAGCAATTAGCATCTATGTACATGAAGAACTTGCTTGCTTTACATTATAGATTTAATATCTGAAAAAGTAACTACAAATAGACTTTCCCCATTGATTAACTCTGATTGCTTAGCATGGATGAAATTATTAGCTTGTCCCTAGATCAGATTATTATATGATTGTTTAGTCTTCTGTATTATCTTGAGAAGTGAATTCATCAGCAGATGGCTAGTTCAGTTAGCCTTTTTTTTGAAACGTTTCTAGTTCAGTTCTATGTCGATGGATTAAACTGTTTCTTGATAAATTTACTGAATGATTTGGAAAATGACTGGACTGTTTAAAGATATGTGAATACTTGTATTACAGGGCTGTCTTCTTGTAGTTTTCTAGATAAGCTTTTCTTTAACAATACTCTTTTTATAATATCGTCCTCAATGCTTGCTATCACCAATGAGAATGCAGTCACAGAGATATGAAATTTCACACCCAGTAAGTCACTGCATGATCCAAAGTTTGAGCAAACTGGAACTAGGAAAAGAATAGCTAACCCTTTTTAGTGTGTTCTTGTTTCTTTATTGTTTAAAGGTGTGGAACAAATTTATTTTTTAGTACATTTCAAGAATGGTTTGCTGGATATAGCTCTTTGAACATCCAATTACAAGGATATTAACCTGTTGACTGAAATGGCTATCATGTTTCTGGCTTTTCTAGATCTTAAAGGAACTGGATGGTGTCTTGGATGATGAGTTCAGGACACTATCTCATACCATGCAGGAACCATGTGAGAGCCACTATATCTGTTCATTGGAACAATGTGCTGTGACTTTATGTCTCTAATTAGTGAGATCTAGTAGAGGTAGTAATTGCAGTACTGGTGTCCTTGTCTAGCTGCCTCTTTGAAGCAGCTATCAGTAGCATTTTTGTGTGGTCAATTACTACTCTCTTACTGAATTCATTGTTCAGTTTGTTAAATGTGAAGTAACTGTTTGTGATCGGCCTTTCTTTCTTATATTCAGTACATATTTTGTTATTCATTATAGGCACAAATGTTTAAACACGTACCGCAGGAAAATATTTTAAATCAAGTTACCATAGTTACCTTTCTTTGTTTGATTTCAATATTATTGATAACATCTTTGCTGTGTTTTGTTTCAGCCCTGAGCAAGACGTTGAGAATGGTAGAGTGTCAAGCAGTTCTATGTGCATTTGTACAAGATCAAAATTTCGAATGTCATAGCTGTTATGAATCCAGCAAATTTATTTGATTTCAATTTATTTATCAGGGCTATTGTAGCCGCTGTTGTATGTTTAGTAACTTGCTTGAGCAACTATGATGATTGGGTCAGTACAAAAATTAAATTCGGCCATTGGACCGGCCTTTGTATTCAGTGTTGCTAGATGGATGATTGAGCTGAAGTGAACTTTCATTCCTGCCCTACCGAACGAACGTTTTTTAGGCACATGAACCATTCCTGGATTGGATCTATCAGCAGACCAGGATCGAGTGAACGAAGTGGATTCACTCGTTCCTGCTTCCGGAACGATTCAGCCATGAAGCAAAACTGGTGCTGCCGAACAAGGCCTTAGTGATTTCGCCGGCCGCCGGCGGAACGCGAGGGCCACGTCAGGACCGGCGGAGAGGTTGGCTATGATAGTTAATGCTTGCATGTTCGGGTCGGGTAGCCAATAGGAGAGGAAAGAGGCGCTGCTCAGTGCATGCAACAGGCTGGGAGAGAGCTTTCTGCCTCGGTTATGTTGCTTCAAGCCAGCGACGAGCGAGTCGCCCGCCTGCTTCTCTCTCCGGCTTTTCTCACTCTTCCACCTCAGATTCGGGTGACGTGGTCAGTTATTTCGCCGGCTGAATGTCCTTCACTATACTTGCTCTAACATGCTGCTGGCGACTTCCAAAGCATATCCATGCATATGCGAAAGGGGAGTATATCTTTCGTTATTAATTTGTTCAGTTGCACTCATTGCTTCAATTTACATTATTTTAATGGCCTCTATCGTGTGCTTATTAAATCTGTTGTTTTTACGAGAGAAAGCTTGTGCTATGAACATCATGTTCGGGGCCAAACTAAAGATCAGCTGGCTACCACTTCTGGTTCGGACCAAGCCCGAGGCGGAAAGGTCCCTGATCAGGGGAATTAAAAGCGAGTTCATCCAGTCAGCTACAAACAAGTCTTCGGAATACTTCTTCGTCATCACGTCCCACTGCGAGCACCCGAAGGCGGCGTGAACACATAGTCACCGGAAGGCTATCCTGCTATCTGCTGGTGCTTCGGGAGTCCCAGCTGTCATCGGGAGCCCAGCAGCATGTTCGTTGAGCTGTTCTATGATCAGAATGACAAGCATGTTGCAACGTGCTCAAACTAATTCCGAAGACCACCTACGATAAAGGGAAGATTTATTCTTTATTAATTTTGTCTTCCTGATTGTTTAACATGCCGATTTAAATATTTGGCATCACTTTGGATCTATTTGTTAAACAAAGACGGATGTGCGTTATTTGAACATGTCTATCATTCATTTTTCTTAATATCAAGCTAATCACATATTTGGTTAACTGTTTACGCATGTACCTGGTATCTTCGAGATTGTTGGCGTGTACTTCGCCGCGCAATTGATGACCTCATTGGGAGTTTCACGCAGTCCTGACTGAGCGGTGGAGAGATGTCGACCTAACTGACGTCATCGGGCATCCCGAAGATGGACGCCATGTCGTCGGTACCGGATCGTTAATTCCAGAGATGACGCTCGGGGGCTAATCAATAATCCCGAAGATCTCAAGCTGACCGTCAAGGCAGTCACAACAACTCTTCGAGCGACATAGGCTCCAGATAAGCCAAATAAATTGCTCTCTTTTATTATTTTACTCTATATTATGTCTGCTTTTTCTCTACATGCATTTTACAAGCAATCTTAAGTAGAGAGCTTTGAGCAGCCATATATTTATATTTTCTGCACGTGCTATTTCAGCTGCTTATTTATCTTATGCACACGCTAGCAGCATGGTTAAGCACACTGTATAGCAGAAAGTTTTCTTTGTTACAGAATATGTATTCTTGGTCATTATCAGTAAACATGGATTTCTCTAGCCCTGTTCTCAAGCTGCATATTTGAGAAAGATATTTATCTCTGAACATTATTGTTTTTGTTCATCTCTGGAATTTATTTATCATCGGAATCATCATCAGGAATATATTGAACATTGGGACATTCATCCGGAGTCATTAGGATTTTCATCTTGCACTTATTGATTATTGAGATATTGATCTTTAGAATTTATTTATTATTGAAATCTTCAACCGGAATTTCAATGATATTGGTCCAGGAACTATGAGGATTTTCATCGGGAATTTTATTACTCTTCGGAATATTCATCCGGAATCTTATTGATAATTGAGATATTACTCTCTGGAATTCAAATTCATCTTAAGTCATCTTACTGATCATCGGATATTTATCTATGGGCATTCTATGGGCTCTACAAATATTTATTGATCAGATTATTTGGATCATTGAAATTGGTTATTGCTCTATGGATTATCGACTTTTTAGTCAAATCAACCTCGTTCTATGTGCGTGGAAAGGCTGATCTTCGGTCGGTCTACAAAGTTTGGCTGCTGTCCTGGCCACACGAGGGTTTACAGGACACGGTACGAACAACCTTTTCAGGCACTAAACGGTTGTAAGACTTAGCCACAATAGTGGTTTGATAAGTTACACGGCCACTGCTTGATGTCCTGGGAGGGGACCCTTAGCCTATTGTGGGGTTTATACGTGGCTTTTCCCAGGCCGGTTGCACGTTCAACCAAAATCTACACGTCTTATGCCATTGATACTACATGAAATTGCTATACATGGTTGATAAGTGTCGTGATTCCCCTTTTTGTGTAAAGGGTTGTTTCAAAAATTGCAGTTCTTATATGCCTTGTTGATTGATTACTTTTCTGCATACAGTTGATACTGTATACATAAAAGCAGGAGGCTTGTCATACAGGCATATGTAGTTCATCATTGTTCAAACTAAAGGCTTATGCCCTGATATTGATTTCATACATCAGCTGCTCTATTTCTTATTGAAGCTGCGATTGGATCACTCTGCCATATACATTATTTTTATCTATGATGAAGTGTCAAAATTTTGATAGCAGCATATCTATTTTATTGAGGCCAACTTATATTGGGCATTACTGGAAGCTGTTCACATGCTATATATATTTGCAAAGGTGATGACGTCAAGTTTTTGATATTTGCAAGAATTCTTTAGTAAGACATCCCTGTTATTTACTAGTCCATTGAGAAGAAGCTGATATCTATATGCATCCGTGATTTATTTTGAAAGCTGCTATCTATGTGTGACACATATTTCACAAGCTCATGGACAAGGAACCTTTGTTCGATTAAGGTGGCTCTGGATTTTATTGGCCACAAAATTGATGTAGCATATCCAGAAAGAGGCATTTCAGTGTTCAATGTGAAGGCTTAGAGGCTCTGTCATTTTCTTCAAAGTCTCATATATTTCAAGAACTGACAAGTTATAGAAGATCTGTTGTTACTTTTCCTTTGAGCTACGTCTGATTATGGGACCTGATGATAGAAGATTAAGTTATATCCACAGAGATTTATTGCCGCACAAAGTTCAGGTTGATTTGATGCATATTCACCTGAAGAGGAGGCACCATGCTGTCACATGCAAGCTCATGGCTGTTGCGTTACCACACTCCTGGCCGCTTCGATGCTGTACCGCCGCGCCAGCGCTTTCAAGGCTGGGTTCGGTAATCTTGTCGATCACCAATCAGGATGATGCGAGACCAAAGCAGATGGGCTACCATAAGATATATTCTTTTATTGGCAAGTTATGTTCGGAAGAAGTTAAACTAGGTGGTATGTATACGTGAAGTTACACTGATGCCTGTACACAGAAGATCAAGTTGTATCGACGTGAAGATTTAATTACTGCTGTAGTGATGACCTTCAGGAGAAGTAAGTTGTCGGAATCATCTAATTTATAGGGCAAAGAAAGCTAGCTAGTTTTCCAGAAAGATGGACTTCGAGTTCTGTTAAATTGCTTATGAGGATTAATTTTAAGACTTCGGAAAGCTATAATTTCACGTTATCAAAAGGATGTTAGTTTGGGGGCTTCGCCGATTTTCCAAGCTACAGATATTTGAAGACATCGGGATTATGCGCGTTCGGGATTTCTGAATGTACATATGGCTTACTTTCATCAGAAGACCTTACCTCCCAATACCGCTGAAGACGCAAGTATTAAGAAGAGTTCGAGTATAGAAGACTATCTCCCGAAGACTTTTTCATAAAGACTGTTTCTCGAAGACTAGGGAAGATGATGATTTCCCGAAGGCTAGCAATGATCACTATGTAAGAAAGGCTGAAATAAGACACCGCAACTCGGAGACGCGGTTTTAAAACGCGTCTCCGAAGTTAGTTTGGCGACGCGTTTTTACTCGACACGTCTTTAATGTGTATTTCCTCACTTTAGGCAACAAAAGTAGCAGACGCGTTTTATCTGATCCGCGTCTGCAAGTAAAAGGCGCTTGTGATAGCAGACTCGGTTTACAACCCGCGTCGCCGAACCACAGTCCCGGACCCGAATTTTTCATTTGCTTCAGCTGATTCGGCCTCGCCTCGCGTCCGCTGGCCCCGAGCCCCCACCCCACCCCTATCCGCACAGACTCCAAACTAGCGCCGCTCGCGTGCCTTCCCCCCACCACTCCCTGCAGCCCCCCAAACCCTAGCCGCCCTCCCATGGCCGACGACCAAAGAGCACATCGCTCCCCCCACCCCCTCCTCCCCTCCTCGCCCTCGCCGGAGACGCCGCGCGTGTCCTCCTCGTCGATCCGGATCGACTGGATCTGGACTCTGGAGATCGACGAGGCGACCTGGACCTCGAGCTCAAGGGCGGCGGCCTGGACCTGCGCCATCTGCTCGTGGTCCTCTTCCCTGGGCGTCGGCGACGATGGTCCTCCTCCTTCCTCTGCCGTGCATGCTCCCTCCTCGCCCCCGAGCTCATGGATCTAGTCGGAGGCGGGCGGATCCAGTCGGACGCCGACGGATCGATGATGCGGCGGCGTGGCGAGGCAGGGTCCTCGGTGATGCGGCGGCGTGGTGAGGCAGGGTCCTTGGTGATGCGGCGGCGTGGTGAGGCGCATCGACTTCTGCCTTGGATCCTCCAGCTGCAGCCTGCACAGGTTCGTCCTCGCCAGATCTGGGAAGACGCCGTCGCCTCTGTCCGCCAGATCTGGGAAGACGCCGCCGCCTCTGTCGGGATGCCCTTCGCCACCGCCAGAATGCTTGCTTCTCTCCCCTGAGGTACTCCCCGTTTCCCTCCTTCCTCGTGTGCACTGCGCGGTTCTGGAAGTACGCCACTGCTCGCTGCTGGCCATGCGCCATTCCTCTGCCATGAATCTGCACCCGCTCTGCAGGCCGTTCACCTCTCACCTCACCATGGTCCAGAACGCTAGATCTGCTATCTCAACTTTTGCTCCAGCTGCTACGTTGTGCCAGAATTTCTTCCCTCATTTGCTTTGTTTGTACCAATATTGTTTTAGTTGTTTGTCTAGGATCTGCGTGACTTGTGTTAGGATCTCTATCATTCCCAAGGATCTAGCGTTGTATAAATATCTGAATGTAAATCTGTTCTGCATCAATAAAAATTACAGAAGCTTGTGTTCCTTGTAACTGAAATTAGTTTTTCCTCTTGAAATTTGAGCTTAAAGATACCTATGTCGGCATACACTTGCAAACAATTTCACCTGTACTATACTAGAACAACATAATTTTGTCTTCTGTGATGGTATTGGAATTATGTAAGTGCTTGCAGACTGATGCTTTTATCTGTAATACAAATGGATTGCAAGCTAGCAGTGTTGTCTATTTACCTGATGCCATCTATTTTGCCTGACTATAGTCTATGCTTTACCTTAACAGGACTTCTCAAGCCATTTTGCAAAAATGTGAGCAGCTGAACTGAGGTCTGAAGTTACCACATTTTACAATCCACAGAGCCACAGAGGTAACTGCTTGTTAACTTTATACAATGCTGAATCAATCTTCACAGCAATAAAAATGATTGTAGTTCTATTCTGGTGACTACAGATGGCCTGTTATATGTGCAATCTGCAATGCTGGAAATGGAATGTTTACTGTTCTGAATAATCTTAGTGGAAAAATAGTTGTAATGGCTGCAGAAGGAGGTCTAGATTATTTCACTTCTGCGAAGTTACTGGCATAATTCTTTTATGTGGACTGTTCCTTTCAGAGCACATTTTCAGTAATAATAATTGACTCATTGAAGTCATGATGTGCTCTAAGAAGTTATAATTAGTTCTCGTGTAGCAGCTGCAGTGAAGAATGTATTGTTTGCTAGTTTGTTGATCTGGTGCTGTCCTGATCTTGTACAATGTTACCTGTGATAAATCTTTCTAGTGTTTTCTTGGTATTAACTGCATGTAGTTTCTCTGCTAATATTTATTCTGCATTTGTTTGGCCAAATGGTCAAGTTATAGCAACACTAGTAAATTCACTTGGATTTTGTTATGCCCTTTGTTTATGCTGCATGCCTTTTGATCTGCTGGTGCAATTCATTTTAACAGGACAGGATTTTTGAAGCCATCTTGGATAATGTGAGCAGCTGATCTGAGGACTGGCTGTTGCATAGTGTAGAGGTGACCACTTGCAAACTTGAGTACCTTTAAGTATTATGAGTGCTTCTCTAATTTTAAAAGTATTCTCAGTGATGTAAAATTGGGTCCTGCAAGAACACTGCACCTTGGCTTGGTGTATGTCAATGAATGTCTGCCTCTTTTGATTTGTATTCTGTGTATTGAATAGTGGTAGCTATAGATATAATAGTTAATTTTTTGCGTTTGTTAACTATGGACGGCGCAGCCTTGTTAGTACCATATAGCTCTTCTGCCAGCGGCTGGTGGAGACAGGGTTCCATCTACTACTGTGGTTATCTGTCATCCCATTGCATTATCATGCCATGGTCGAATTCCAACATCATCATCACCCAGCTTGCAGGTGGTTCCTACTTGTGTTCATATCGTTGGCCAATTTCTATTGGTGCACTAACCTGCAGAAATCAAACGGGTTATCAGTTCAACGTGTAAAATGGCTTATGTGCCAGTTTCTGTGATTGAAATCAAAAATATCTTCACTTGCAATTGACTCACCTCCATTCACTTGTGTGCTTGAAGTTAGATTTTTTAACAGAAAATTGATCTGCAATCTGACTCACTATTTTGCTTACTGAACTACTGTGTTGTGAAATACTGAACTACTGTGTTGTGAACTTCATACAATACATACATTCTATATTAGCATTGTTGCTCTGAAATTCCCTTCCTGCTATGCATCGTCACACATCACGTCTCTTAGCATGTCTCAAACTTGTGCACCTTAAGTGTGTTGTTTTTTTTGTCATTCATTCACCTTCTGTTTGGCAATGGTTTCATGAGTATGGTGGGTACTTGTCTGATATTGCTCATGTTTAATACTTTCAAGCATGAAGTTGACAACATGAAGCCAACTGGACCAACTCCAAAAATAAGATCAGTAAGGTATAATACATTGTTGTGAGTTTTGAACTGCTATATCGCAACCATTGTTTCTATGCTGAAGTGTTCTAAAAACAAGCCTATTCCTGATTCTTTAGATACTGCATCCATGAGTCTTAATTTGATATGCTTCCTGGGAGTTTCAGTTACTCGCCTGGCTTGGTGGAACATCTTTTTCTCTTCAGATTTTCTTGATGATTGGAAAATGAAAATATACCACAGTAATTACTGGAATAGACAATGTTTGAATATAACTTTTCTCTTAAAGACAGAATCAAACCCTGTTTTTCTTATCACATGATTCTCTTGTCTCTGCAGGTGTTTCAGTTGAGGCCAACACCTTATTATGTCCCATATATTCAGTATAATTTTGGATCTCTATTCATGTCCTCTACCTACTATTTAGTTTCATATGTTGAAACAATATAGTTTCATATTCCTATTCTTGTGCCTTCAAAACTCTTTATCTTACTGCATACTAAGTAGTGAATAGTGGTGGTTTGGTTTGTATATCACTCCAATGCATCAAGGCACTGGATTTGTAATGTATACCATAGATAAAACATGTGTATTTGTATTGTATATAATAGATGAAAACGTGTATTTGTGGTGTACATGAGGTATATTTTATATCCTGTTTTATTTTTTTTATTTTTCTATTCGTCATAGCAGACGCGTTTGACCTATACGCGTCTTCAATGACCTCTCATAGCAGACGCGTTTTGGCAATCGCGTCTGCAATGGCCCATCATAGCAGACGCGTTTTGGCAAAACGCGTCTGCTATGAGGGGGTCATTGGAGACGCGTTTTGACAAGACGCGTCTGCTATGAAGGGGTCATCGGAGACGCGTTTTTCCGCGTCTGCTATTAGCCCTCTTCGCAGACGCAAATTTGGAGACGAAAAAAAATTTCGTCTGCTATTATACTTGACCCGCGTCTCCAAATAGGGATTCTTACATAGTGGATGATGACTTTCCGAAGACCAAAGTGACGTTATTGGCAGGCAAGGCCGGAGGCTTATGTCGTAACTCTAATTTTTGGAGATATCAGGATATCGAACGAGCCGGATTAGGACTGTACCGACGAGGGACGCTTTGTCGGTTACGAAGACTATTGAAGGAAGGCGAACTCTTATTTTCCTTAGATATGCTCCAACCCTAACTTGTAAAGGGGGAAAGACCCACCTATAAATGTAACCACACCTCCTCACGAGGGAGGGGGATCACACCACAATACATCTCGCCTATACGGCAATACAAGAACACACTAGACGTAGGGCTACTATCCTTCAGGAGGCCTGAACCAGTATAAATCGTGTGTTCCTTTTGATTGATCTTCGCCAAAGCAAAGCGCCAAATATCTGCCGAACGCCCCGTTCAGACGGGCTACGACACCTAGCATATTGATCAGGTGCATAATCAGACAAATAAACAATTTTTGCTTGGGTTAATAAAAAGACCGGGAAGGGAATAAGATTTTCAAAAAAACTAGAACTTGGTTATTGAAGGTTGACATGAAAACATTACAATGACCTAGTGTTCAGAAGTGAATATGGTAATTTAACCGGTGCTATCCGATGCATTGCTTATTATACCGCACAATGTGTGAGCAAATTTGAGACAATAAAATACAACATGTGCAGAAAAGACTAACGAATGATGTTACAAAAGTGTGCTTGGGCATGTACTATGCATTGAACAATGTATCAAATGTAGTTTCCTAAGAATCAGACTTATGAAGTACCTATCTATGGTAGCTATCGGTTCTCGATCCAGTACTGCTGATGTAGCGCAACTCACTAAAAGAACCAGGTTTTACTTCTCCTTGATAAAAAGATGTATAAATGCAAAACTTTAAAGCATTTCTTTATTTCAATGCAACCAGACTACTTGTGCCACAATGTAGAGTAGGCTAGTTGGTCATGGGAGTTAGAGTAGAAGTGTGAGCTTCCCCCGGAGTTCTGGAGTTTTCTTCGGATATTGGGTAAAGCTTTCTTGTATCTTTTCTTTTATTAGATTTTATTTAATATAATTATTTTTTCCTATTTATTTATTTTTCTTATTTAATTAGTTTTCTTTTTAGTTTACATTTATTTATCTAAGTAATAATTATAGAGAAATTCTTGTGTTGGCGCCACGTCTGTGTATGGTAGGTCTATCTGCATGGGTTGTTTGCACCGCAAATGCTATACAATCCACATAGATTTGTTATGCTTGATTGGCTTGCTCTCTTCCGGTGGAGTAAGTTATCTAGGATAGTTGCTTGTATGGTTCAAGGAATTATTTGTAGGTGTGAGTGTGCACCCAACCCCACGGAGGATGGTAGCCGCGAGTGTATGTGACAGCTACACCAGTCTCTGTAATCCACCACGTCCGGGTTGGCTACGTAAGGTTGGAAATAGCGGATGGTCCCTGTGAGCAATTTAGGTTGTTGTGCTTGGATCGACGTGCCTTGATGCACAGGAACGAATCTATAATGAAAGCTTAAGTAGATAGTTGTAACCCCTAGGCTGATACCCTTCTTCTCGTTGTCCTCCCAGTTGACTAGTTCTATCTCTTTATCTTCATATGGAATCCTTGTCTAACAGTCCGATCCACAGGATCTTAGTCCCACGGTGCTGTTTAAGCAGACACGAGATAATACAACACTTTCATCTTAATTAACAAGGTTATTATCTTTATTACAACAAGGTTCAGAGTTCAGCGGAAGATAAAGTTCAGCGGAAGCGAAATTTTTAACGACAAGTTCGAAAACGAAAGATACACGAGAGCTACACTACTCTCATCGATATAGCATGAGTGATCATCCGATGCCCATCCAGATAATCACACTAGCAGCAAACACATTACTGCAGCGGCGAATCAGATTCCCATTGGGCGTTCCAACCCTCAGGGACTTGCACATCCCAAGGCAGGACACCAGCAGGTAAAGTAATATCAGCACTACCTGAAAACAACAATGGCACAAAGCCTGAGTACTATTTACTCAGCAAGTCTTACCCGTCAAATGACCTCTAGACATGCAAGGTTTGCATAGGAAGGCTGAATTTAAAAGACTCGCACTTAAGCAGCAATAATTCTTTCTAGCATGTTTTAGCCAAGTTTTATCTTTATTAAACAATAGCATAAGTGAGAAAAGACAGTAACAAGCAATTTAACATATAATATATGAACAACAAGTATGAGAGTAATATCAACAATAATCCATCATTTTAACAGCCGTTCATCATCATCATCAAGCCATGTGTACTACGTGAAGGCGCAATTCACAAGCGGGTACTCATTTCTGCGAGGGACAGCGATTGCAATCGATTTACACCAGCTGGGAAAACCCGAAGTACACGACGTATATGCACAAAAGTCATATACGGCAACCGTTCGCAAGACAGTAAACAATAAAGGCGGACCCAGATGGCAAGGAGTTGGGCAGCCGTCCCACCAACGGTACCTCGTACCTCCCATGGCCTGAACCTGCCCAACTACGCCCAGCGTGTCTTTCGACCAATGTACTGGTTACCGTCTAACATTGCCACCATACATGCTACATCAGTTTCCTAGTGCCCATAACACTAGTATGTCCTCGGTACTATTCAATGCTTGATCAAGAGGGCCAACAACGAATCGGTCCTTATCGACTAGGCAGGGCTACAGTAGCCAACACCTCCATGTGTTGCTACAACTATACATGCATATGTCATCCTGCCCGGTCTCAGCGAATAAACATAAACTCATTCCATTATCTTCAATTTAGTGATCAAGTTTTCATTCCCGAAATACAATACTTGATCGATACGACATACTTTAACTAAGCATAGCAGACATTCTACCGAGCTACTAGGACAGACACATAACAACATAGGACATTTGGGGAAACATGCAGGAGGATTTTCAAACAACTCCTATAAACTTAAGTGCACATACATACTAGACACACTAGCATTATTATTTCCAGAAACAAAAATATTTGCAAACGGGGTGGGATGCACCGGGGCTTGCCTTGATTTTCACAAACTAAGTTAGTAAGTTCAACTTCAGGTTCAGCTGTAGAAATATCCTTCTGAAGATCCTCTTCAATCACTTGATTATCGGTTCCTAAAATGCAAGTATGAGTCAATATATGGAATACAGAATAAAATGCAACAACATGTATAATGCAATGAGTATGAGTTATTTCAGATCCAATGTGATTCACAGGTTCTGAGTGGGTGATCATTTCAGATTTAAAATTCTGTTTGAAGTATTTTGTTCATTCACTCTAACATTTACTTTATTCATTTTATTGATTAACTAGACAAGCTATTAGCAAAAGAGCTAAGGAAACTCACACGAATTCTTTTACAAGGTTTCTGATCAGGAGCAACCTAGTGGTGAGAGGAACATGCAAGAACAGCACATACACAATTTTTCATGATTTTATCATTACTGGATTTATTTTAGCAACTAAAACAAGCTTACAGCAGAAAATAATCCTACAAAATTCACAGAGGCATTTCTGACCAGAACCAAAATCATGGTGATATAACATCATATAAGCGACATGCATGCAAAATATCAAGATTTATTAAGCAGTGGATTAATTATAACAGTTATGACAAGTTTATCAAAGAGAAATTCCTAGCTAATGTTTCTTACAGAAAGAAGGGGCACAACTTACACTACTGTACGGAGCATAGCATAGGGAGTCTAAAAAGTCTAAGTTCACATTGTTCTCAGCAGTATACAATTTACTATGAATTAAATAGTGTTCCACTTACAAAAATTATACAGAGCAAAACATGCAGAAACATTGATGAACAAGCTACTCAGTGGATAGATCTACTCAAGAGGAACACAACAAAATTTAGTTTGCAATTTTTGGACTCCAGATATCGATTTTTAAAGTTTATTCATTTTCTGGGGAATTTGCAACATATTTACGGTTTTGCCATTGTCGTCTTTAACTAGCAGCGCACAGTGCGCAGCGGCTCAGAACGGCCGGAGCTCACCGGAGACGGCCGGGGAGGGGAAAACCGGGGCGAGGAGGGATGGGAAGCGGCTCTACGCGTCGATCTAGTCGAGGCGAGCTCAAGAGTTGGGTTCTCGAGGACAGGGGCTCACCGGAGGATGGTCGGTGGCGAGCATGGCGGGCTAGCAACGTTCGGCGACGTCGGGAGCTCGCTGGGGTCGACGAGGAGATGAGATTCTTCGTCCTAGAGCTTTACAGCGACACAGGAAAGCTCGGCGTGGAGGAAGTAGTCGACGAAGATTGCTGGAACTTGGAGTTCGGCTTGGGTGCAGACTGCGTACAACGGCCGACGACGGGGAAATGTGGAAATCCGGCGACCTCGTCGGAGAATCCAAAGGGAAAAAGGGTCAGCCAGGTTCTCCAGAGAGTTGCGCATCCAAAGGAAAAGAAATGAGAAGACGGCGCTCACTGTGGGCGACGAATTTCGCGTCGGCGTCGGAGATGTTCGCCTGAGACGTCGTCGGAGAAATTCTTCAAATACTCTCAATTCGCTGCGAGGATTGATGTGAGGTTTCTTCTGTGAACTAGAGGAGATTGAGCTTCAACTTTAGGTGTCCTTTGCTGGTGCTGGAGTGGAGTGAAACGGCTGGGCGCCGAACCTCAGGTGACGGCGGCCATGGAGGCGGCGCACGAGAGAAAGAGAGGGATTGGGAGCGGCTGAGCAAGGGAGTGGCGAAGTGACCGATGAGGAAGATAGAGGAGAGTCCGGGACGCGTTTCTGTTGCTCGACCGGGGCTGGGTGAGCTGGAGCGGTGGGAGGGCAGCTGGCTGCCATGCACGCTGCGTGGGAGAGCAGCGAGAGAGAGAAGAGAGATGAAGAGAGGAAATTGAGTGGCTGACGATTGGGTCCCGCAATTCTTTTCTTTTTCTACAGAATTCCCTCCCTCTCTTGTCAATCCAATTTGAAGGGGAAAAAGGCTTCCAAAAATTCCCAATTTTTGCATGGGTGAAGGTTGACACCTGGAGAGGACAGATGTGCTGGAAGGTCTTCTAGAAGCTTTCAAATTTGAATTCGAAAATTAATTAAAGGTGTTTAAATTTTGAACTTGGTTAATTTATTTGAAGCACTTCCCAAAGTCAAATACTTCTGAAATTTTTGCTAGATTTTTATATCACTTTCAACTTTCACATAAATTTTTGGTTGCACCAACTTCAGTTCAAATTTTTTTTAAACTTGCTTTTCAAAATTTGACTTATATTTGCATTAATTCAAATTTTTTGCCATTAGTTCGAAGTGAGATTTGAAAATTTAATTTTGCCACCTCAGTTTGCAAGGCTAGCATGATCAGAAATTGGCAAGAGACACCTGGGGTGTCACACCTTGTGTGTGTTTGCTTGCCATCCATCATATCTTTCATCTTTACCCATGCTTTGGTTTAGTTTGCAAGTTATAAATAATAGATAATTCTTTGTTAATTCATGATATTCTTAGCCATGCTTCCCTGTGGAAATAGAAATACGATACCCTTGGAATACTCCTGGGTGAAATGCTACAACGGTGTTCCGTGCGCTTGCGGAGTCGAATTTACTCTCTGTGCGTAAGAAACGCCAACAGGTACCCACCGGGAGCATATCCGGGGTGACCATAGCCCGGCCCATATGCCCATGGGCTGCGGTGCGGGCTCTGTTAGCGGTTCTTATGCGATAAAATTAAATTCATTAATTCCGCAAGCGCACGGATCACCATTGTAGCATTTCACCTTGGAGTATTCCAGGGTTATCGTATTTATATTTCCGCAGGGAAGTAGAGCCAAAGGGAGCTGAATAGTAGCAATGCAGTGAATAATTTGGAGAAGAAATAATGTATCAACTATACTTGAGACGGGGGTAAGTTGGGCATGATATATATGGGTGGTACACACCATCTCAATCCAAGGTGATAAAATAAATAAAACTGTAGTATACATTTGGGAGAGCAACGAGATAGAGTTATGGCTACCTATATGTTTATCTATTACTTACTCTTCCTAGCAGTCAAGTCTACAAAGATTATCTACTCTAGCTAAGCTCATACACATACAAGTCATGTCATTTCGGGGCACATACGTGCTAGGTTGAAACCGATGCTGCTAGCTCAACCTAGGGAACCGTATGCTATAATTAAGACCCTGCTGAGTCCAACCCGGACGTGGTGGATTACAGAGACCGGTGCAGCTGTCACATACACTCGCGGCTACCATCCTCCGTGGGTTTGGGTGCCAAACGTGCATAGGCCAAGCTCTAAGCTCCATGCTTACAACCCGCCTAGAGGAACTACTCTTGATCAACGGAGCAGCCCTATCTAAGAATAAACAAGCACAGATTTCACCAAGCGCGGACGTCATCTCCGACGGAGGCACTCTCTCGTACTTGCTTAGTCCAACAATCACGCATCCCACAACAAGACTTCTAAGAGCACTTACTTAACAGAATAAATAAACTAAATAGAAAAGAACTACTAAAAGAAATAAATAAAGATAAAACTAATTATATATTAAATTAAATAATATCTCGAAAAGAGTAAGGATACAAAGAGCTATACCGAAACTCTGAGAAGACTCCGGAAGCCCGAGAGAGCTCTCACTCTACTCTACTCTACTCTAACTCCCAAAGTAACTACTAAACAAGAATGGTAAACACTTGGATGAAGTGTGCTGGTGCTGGTGCTGTGCGAATTGGTTCTAAGCCGGCAAGGGGTATTTATAGCCTCTCCAGGACCAGGGGGATCATATAGCCGAAGCTGGAGAGACGGTGGCGCCAAGGTCGGCCGACCTGCCAAGCAGGGGGGCCGGCCGGCCGTCCACTGTGGCGGTTGGCAACCGCCTTGCTCCTGGACGCTCCTGATCACTTCCTGAAGTCGGTCCGAAGGTCGGTTTCCTCGTGGAGGCGGCAGAACTTCAGTGAGGGCCAAGTTAAGGCCCAAATGGCCCACCTCTGGTAAGTCGGCGCAAATCCGCTGGGTTGGGCCTTGAATTATGCGTTGTGGACCATTTCCAGCCCACTGGAGGAAGCCTGAGGCCTGTGGACACCAGGTGGGGCCGGCCGGCCTATGGTGGGGCCGGTCGGCCAGGGAATTTCCCTGGCTGGGCCCACTTTCCTCCATTATTTACTCCTGCATCCAAATATCCACCAAAACTTGTGGAGTAGTGTTATTCCTATCTACTATGCACAGAATCTTGGTGTTATGCTTTTATGTACCGGTATGGTGGCGGTCAAAACATGATTTAACGACCGCCAACAACCTCCCCAAGCTTAAACTTTGCTCGTCCCGAGCAAACTCAACTCAGGGTACCGGCGGATCAGGAGTTACAAAGAAGCGCCCCATGAGTAACAAAGATGCAACAACATACTCCCTAAACAGTGGTAAGTTTACGAGAGCACAAAATATTCATGAGTGTTGCGAAAATCGTGGGGTCTTATATGTCACAAGTTGTCATGCAGCATTGAAAATTAGAACGGCACTTTCGGACAAGTAAACAATTCTAGCAGGTATCCATCCAGAGTTTTTATGTGCTGCAAGGTAAGGTGTAAAAATTCTCCTTCGTTTTGGATGGCACTTCTCTTACCATCCTGATGTGAGTCTATTCCTACAAGCTTCACTTATCCTACCTTCTACCAAATGAGGCTTTGTATGTGGAGCTTGGTAAGGAATGCACAAATGTCATGCATTTATTGTAAAGCTAAAGAATGAGTCTCAATCAACATAGCAACTCCTTATATTCTGGTCATAAGAAAATGGTGTGATGGAGGGGGAGAAAATGAACTCACACTTGTGGAAGGGGGTTTTGAAAACATTGGTCTGTTGGTATTTCTTACACCACGAATAAATCTGCAAGCGCACGGAATACCGTCGTAGCACTTCACCCGGGAGTATTCCAAGGTATCGTATTTGTTTTCCCCAAGGAACGGTGATAATCTGCAGCAAGGTTAGTTTTACCCAAGGACAACAAGAATGGTAGCAGTGTAGGATTGAGAGGATGAATAAAGATCTAGTTGTCCCGTAGGACGATCGCACTCAAGTTCTACTTGTTTACTTCGGGTACGGGTATAGACCTGGTCTGCCAAGTCACGCCAGCCTGTAGCTCTACGACGAACCCGAACGAGGATTACAAGAGACGGACAGGGCTGTCACCACCTGCCGCCTACCTCTACAAACCGTGGGGCACGCGGCAAACAAAGGTAACCTCTAGCCTCGACACCACGTCTATGCCGTCGATTACTACTCTAACCCCGGTCCTGGTACCAATCTGGAAGACTAGAGCACCCCTCGCGGAGCGATGATCCCGTAAACAAGTATAACAAGAATAACGACTAGTATGTAAAGCTCGCTAGATCAATATCACCACGAATACTAATCTTATGAATAAGAACAACGATCGTACTATGAACGAACGACTTACGCCGAACGAACGATGAACGAACTAAGAACGAACGTCGAATGTTGACGGCTCTTAGACCCAAAATAAACCGTCAACTAGCTGCACTTTTGAACCTCAAATCAAACACCAAAGGTAGACTTAGGTCTTGAAACTAATGATTTCCATAAGTCTTGGTTAATTTGTGAGTGCAGCTGCATTTAATAGGAAAACAGGGAAAAGAAAGCATAAAAGGCCTACTTTGCAAACACCGAATTTCTCCGACATAAAGATATCTCCCCAAAAGCCCAATATCAAGGAGATATGAAGAAAGATCATCTCTTGGAGATCCTCAACAATGGCAAACATATATGGATCCACCAAATCAACCCATATCATATTCCAGAGAGGATACCACTCCGAGAAATCAGCATCGGCAGCCAAGGAAGACATACACCAAAAAGGATACAAAACCTATTCACTTTGGGTCAACACATTGAGATACATCATTAGGACCCAAAGGGAGACTCCTTGGCCAAAGCCCAAGCAAGATATCACTCCGGCAAGTCCACGGTCATCGCAGAAATCACCCGGGATGGAGAAAATGCCAAAATACAGTCATCTGGACTCATCCTGGGCCATACACTGGGGAGAGGCCTTATGAGGACCCCATGGACCACTACACCAAAGCCCAAGGCCATAGGGGCCAGGGGGGGTCGGCCGACCTGCTACAGTAGCCAAACAGGCCCATTTTGCTATGGCGGTTCCCCACCGACGTACCAAGGTCGGTTCTGCCTGCAATCAATGCCATCAATGCCGCGTCTCAATTCCACCGCCTTTGGAGGCTATTAATAAAGGGGTACCCCCCCTCCTTTGAAGACACACACCAAGAGGGATTCATTCTCTAGCATTAGGCTTAGCCTCCAGGCCAGAGTAGAGTAGAGGGGAGTAGAGAGCTGATTAGAGGTCCTTGACCTAGTCTTGGAGAGTTTGGGGGTGGATCTTCTCCATTCCCCTCTTGTAAGACTTGTATCATTTATCTATAGCATTTACTCCTTTATTCCCTATGCCTTATGATTGCACTAGTATGATAGCCATGTACCTTTTATGTGGTTATTGTCTAGTCATGTTTGGTTTATATATGCTTCACATACTTATACTAGTTTATCCATGCCTTGACACTCGTTCTATGCATAATGAGGTTAGACATGCTTTGGCTCATGACTTGTTAATTTGTAGGGTTAGAGTTCTATGCGCCATAGTTTGTAACTTGTTAATCCGTAGAGTTAAAGTTACGCATGTCTTGCCTCTTGACTTGATGATCCGTAGGGTCAGAGTTATGCATGGTTTAGCACTTGATCTGTTGATCCATCGGGTCAAGGTTAGGTGTACTCTTGCTCCCGACTTGATGATCCGAAGGGTCAGAGTCCCATGGGAGTGGAGAGTATTGTTTAGCAATGTAAGCGTGGTGCTTAGATTGGTAAATAGCTTTGAGTGTTTAGTTGTCTCTATGAACAGGCATAGGACTGGCAGTAGGTGGTGACAGCCCTAGTGTCACATGTCCTCATAGAGGGTTGCCAGTAGGTGGTGACAGCCCTGCTGTGTAATCCTCTGTGTTCCATGGTAACATAGAACTTAGGTTTGTATGTGATGCATGTATAACCCATAGACAGGAATATAAGGAGTACATAGGGGCCCAGCTCGACCTCCTCTTAACCCCGCTTAACCTAGGCTTTGTACTGATGTTAGATTGGATCGCTCTGTGTGTCACCCCAATCCAAGCACTGTATCCTTACCCCTGTTTAGACCTTGGTATATTATTAGTTATATGATTATGAACATGCTACCTCATAAATCACCGCCTTCCCTTGGGAGAACTATAAATGACAGCCATTGGAGTAATCCTTTGGTGAAATGCTACAACTGTATTCTCCATGCGCTTGCGGATTTACCTAATCGACACTAAGACACATCTTTAGATTATTTCTGACATCACTGTCAGAGATGATTTATTTGGTGTGACTTAACAAATGTCAACAACGAACGATGAACGAACGACGAACGAACTAAGAACGAACGATGAACGATGAACGAACGACGAACGAACGAAGAACGAACGATGAATTATTAATAAGATAAATATCCGCCAAGGTACAAGATAAGGAAATAACTAAAACAAAGCTATCCCTCTCTTGATCCTTGCCCTCTCCCCTATTCTACTACTGTACAAGAGGCTCTAGGCCTGAGATGTGCGAGTGGTGCTCTCCTCTTGGGATTCTTGTGATGTGTTGTGGAGGAGGAGGTACCCCTTTATTTATAGCCTTGGAAGGTCAGCAACTTGAGGCGGTTCCTGACTTTGGAGGCATTGATTGCAGGCTGAACCGACCTTGATACGTCGGTTGTGAACCGCCATAGGAAGATGGGCCAGTGGGGCCACCACAGGGGGTCGGCCGACCTGTGGCTGGCCCCTCTGGGCCTGGGCCTTCTCAGGTTGGTTCCCCTGGTTGCCTTCTCCTCTGATCCACCTGCTATGGGTGGACCTGAAGCCTTTTTATTAGAGTTGGGCTTTATTTGGATAATTCTTTATTCTGGGGAAATTCGGTGTTTGCGAAGTCGGCCTTTTATGCTTCCTTTTCCCCGTTTTCATACGAAATGCATCTGCACTCACAACTTCTCCAAGACTCGTGGAAATCATCAGTTTAAAGACCTAAGTCTACCTTTGGTGATGGATTTTAGGTAAAAGAGTGCAGATGGTTGACGGTTTATTTTGGGTCTAAGAGCCGTCAACAACTCCCCCACACTTAGCTCTTTGCTCGTCCTCGAGTAAAGTTGCGAGCTTAAGGCGGGGGATACTCTTCCTCATAAATGAGAGCCTGCACACAAGTTATTGCAAGCTACACTTCATACCTGTGAACTTTGAGGTGTCTAACATGTATTCCTTGGATGATTGATAAGTGGAACGGTCATGTCTCAATTCATCTCGCCTTCCCTGTCAAGTACCTCGGGATTTTTGCATAGTTTTTCAGAAATAAAACATAGTTTCTGCTCCTCAAATGACTCTCTCTAGTCGCTCATGGTGTTTGTGTATTCTCCTCTCAAGGGCCATGATTTTGCCCCTTCCCTCCTTGTATTTGATCAGGCTTTTGTGGAGCTCAAGGTAGGGTAAAGTGGAGCATACTAGTGTCTCTTATTTTGCTAAGTCAAAGACTGGATCCAATGGAGAAATCAAGCCATACAATCTGATCAAGATGTGCATGTGTGTGGTGGTATGAAATGGAAAATATTTTTACTCCTTTTTATGATGTTACCTTTTCTCTCTTTTTGAATTTTTGAGGAGGACATGGCTATCATACTTTTTCTTCTTTTTCTTTTTCACCATTTTTCTCATCATTTTTCTTCCCTTTTTCATCATGCTCTATTTTTGTATGAGCAGGGATTATTCTTTTTCCTCTCGCGTAGCCATGTCTCCAATAATGTTTTTGAGAGAGAAAGGTAACAAAGATTTTTGGAGTATTTATTTGGTGGATGGATGATGGAATGTTGCTCAACTTCCATTGTAGAAGTGTAGCATGTGAGGTGGAGTGTACGTGATCTTGATCAAAGAGTATGACGAGCTTCTCACAAGGGTCCAAGAATTTGACAAAGCTCAAATCGACAACTAGCAGCTTATAGGCTATCAAGATATACGTGTAAAGTTCTTGGCCTTGGTAGGAAAATATAAATCAAGTGAGGAGCATCAACTATGGAATTTTTTATTTTCATAAAGATAAATTCCCAAGGACTTGAAGGTTAAGCAAAGATCATTTCGACAAACCATATCTCACATGCCAAAAAAAAATTATCTAGGAAAAACATGGGTTCCTAATGATAAGGTGTTCACAAGCATTCAGCAATGAAGCGAGAAATAACAAGTGTGCAAGTCCATGAATGTGAGAGGTAGAATTGTGGGCATAAGATAAATCAATTAAGATTTTCCCAAAAGATTAGTGCGTCAAGTTTTATTTAATTTTCAGATTATCAGAATAAACTTGACGGTGTAGCAGGCAAAAAGTGGAAGTGTGGTGCAAATTCAGGAGGCAGGAGGAGGCTGGGCCCTGGTGGGGACCACCAGGGGTCGGCCGACCCTCCTGGTGGGGTCGGCCGACCTGGCCTGGACCCCACAGGTGCTGATGTTTCACGTGTTGGCCGCTCCTGAGTTGCCTCGTATGAATCTGGATGATTTGGTCGTGATTGTTCCAGATATGGCGATGTCCCCCCCCCCCCCCCCTCCACCCACACTTGCCTTTTTTCCTGTTTCCTTCAAAAACGACAAAAATATGGAAACACAAATATTGCTCTGCTGGTATGCAAGCCCGGGGAGCACTATCATTGATTGAATTTAAACTGATAGGCGCATTACAAATTTGAAGGGAAATTGAAATGAAGGGAAATAAACTAAGCAAGAATGCGCCTTTAGGGAGATAAATAAGGAGGCTTAGATATAGAATTTGTCCTCCTTTCCGGCGCCTTTGTAGAGGCGCTTGAGCTTGGAGTTGGTGCTGCGGCGTAAGTTTGCATTGTCGTCTCGCAGCTCCTCCACGGCTTCCTTTAGCTCCGCCACTTTGTTTCCAAGCTCAAAATGCGAGTCATGAAGGTCGATGTACTTAGCGAGGAGGCGGTCATAAGGCTTTTTCTTTGGTGTCTTTTCCTCCTCGCTTTCGTACATACCCCCTGCCCTTTTGGTGCTGGCGGGATGAAACAACTTTGTTCTTCACAAATGAAAAGCTCCTATAATCTTGCTCAAATTGATGCCTCAGCACATCTTTCATACCACCAGAAATCTTTTTCCTTCGTTCAACCTGAGGAATTGTAGGTGATTTTTCATGACGCTCACTGAAACAACAACCATTGTCCATGTATGCAGCCCACGATGAACGCATATTGAAATAGTACCGTGATCAACCTGAATACTGATACCAAATGATAAAGACACGCCTAGCAATGTCCGGATTTTGTCCCAATCTTTCACGGTACAAGCAGCAACAAATATATCTCTGATTATAAGCAGCACAAATTGATAGATAATTGATAGATCCTTGATAATTCAGAACAACTATGGATGTTCCCCAACGACAATGCGGCAATAACACAAACTGTGATAAAAGGATTCAGCTTACAAGGAGTAATCCAAACCCCAGATACAATCTTCCACCCGTGAGAAGCTCCCACAATCAGAAGAGGATGAATCCCAACAGGATCCAAGCGAGCACCCAGGAAACCACGTCCTGATTGCACACCCAAGTGGAGATTCACACGGAATCGACCAGCAGAATCTCTTTACAAGAGATGCAAGGGGAGATCGCCCCTAGGGTTCTATCCTTCGAAAGGAAGACATACAAATCACGAAAATAATCAACCACCCATACAGGGGCGCCGGCCCTAGGCTTTTAGACACGCAGGCCAGCCAAACACCAAGTCCGACTCGACCAGGACTCAACTGACCCGGACTCAACACAACCCAACGATTGATTTCATTACTGTAACCAACTCGAGACGAATCTGACAACGGGGCCATATGCGTTGGAAAGGTTATGAAATTATCTTTCCATCAAGTACTAATTCACCCCCAACGGACTCTGTATGAGGGAGATATGGTATTTTTGTCCACGCCTGTCTGACTGCACCATACCGAAACCGAACTGATTTGGAATTTCCATATCTGCTGATTCCGTGGTTGGATGGACTTGGGAGCCGTGTAGTATCAGGAAGGAAGGTATTAGGCACTCTTGTAAAGTCATTTAACAACTTGAGTGGCTCCTTAGAATCATCAATTGCCACAAACATTGATCCGATCTTAACGTATGGCCTCGTTTCTCTATTATTCTCATCCTTCTTTATATTAGGTCCAACGAAAGCGTTGCACGGCATGGCATCACTAGCTGATAGCACTTCTGGTGTCTTCTTATGATTTGCAACAAATGATGAAGAGCAAAACTGAATCTTATGTTTTTCGATATGATTACCTTCTGAAATATATGCAAAATCACATTCCTTTTCCGAATAGGTAGCTGCAATCGTTCTTTGATCATTCATGTTCTGCTCATGCTTCACATTGAATGAGAATGCACCGATCTGAACAACAACATCGGATGGATGATCAGTACAACACTGTAGATTAGATGATGAAATAAGTTCAGAAGATAGCCCCGCATCAGTTATGCTTTTATTTACCGGTATGGTGGCGGTCAAAACATGATTTAACGACCGCCAACAGGCACCTCGTGAGCGGCGGATGGCTCCGGCCTATGTGTCCTCCTGCGAGAAGATGTACTCCTGCGTGCAGCTTCCTCTTTTTCGAGAGGTGTGGTTAGGTTTTGACAGTCATACAAACGAAGTTCCCGGTTAGGTAACGGGAATTCATTTGTATAACCGACATAATAAAATATGAGAGAATTATTTGGACCATGCTTAAGTGTATGACCTTGAATAAGATAATCCTCGGTGATAAGAGAGCGGGGTGTATCAATATATGCAACATTAGCATCATGCAAAGCACCAATACCCGCAGCAATACGTGTGATCAGCGAGGTGCACTCAATCGGTCCAGTCATTCTAAAATTTTCTAACCACTGAGCAATCATGAAACAACAGGAGCAATCTTTATTTTCTCAACCATAGCATAAAGAATTTTCAAATCATCCTCGCGCACAATCGTAATATCACTTCTAGGAAACAAGGTAATGCCAAGCCACATGTGCAAAAAGCGCAAGGTAGGATGATGGATATGATTAGTTCGGGGTTTCTCACAAGTAGGAGATGCAGAAATTTTTTGCCAAAAAGCTAACTTTGAGTAACCCGGAATCGAACTATCAACATCAATGGTGCAGCGAGTATTAAAGCCGAGGCATTGACTTAGATTTTTCCATGTCAAATTATATTCCTCCTGGAAAAGCCGAAAGGTAATACCGTCGTCTACCACGCGTAGGGTGCATAAAAACTGTAGTGTAAGTAAGCGGGAACCCTGCTCATCTACACATGCAAACTTATCCCACCCTATTGCTTTAAATACTCGAGAAAATTCAGCATCCATACCAATCTTTTGCAGCAGTCCCGTATCAAACGCTCGCATAGGAGCAAATGTACGGAGTCGGAGGGCTTCGTAGGCGCTCCTCTCGTCGTCATCCACGAAGTCGAGGTCGGTGTCGACGAGAAGACGATGCTCGGTGTTGGCTTGATCATCCGTTGTGGCTTCATGTTGAGGGCTTGACAACTTGCTCGGTGGCGGTGCGGGCGCGAGTGCGAGGTCGAGATGAGCCTGAGCTTGAGCTCCCGGACCAGAACAGCGAGGCGACGGCCTTCCCGGCGCGCTTCATGCTGCAGCGATGTTGAGCAAGAACGCAAGAACGAAAACTCCGAACGGGTTATGAGAGTGAAAACCAATCGATGAAACCGTCGGTGTTCTTGCGAGCAAGAAAATGCAACTCGGAAAATCAAACCAAAACAAAACCGCAAAGCAAACTAAGAGAGAAATATTTTTGCAGAATTTTGAGGCAAGAACCAAATGAGCTCAATGAAAACCTTGAGAGCAATGGAGTGGAGTGAGTTGAGGAGTGGAAATGAGAGTGAATGAGAGGGAGAGAGCAATGGCCGGCCACCTCCTTATATGGATGAGCCATAACGGCCATTTTTGAAAAGAGGAGAGGACATGTGACCGTTGGGGCAAAGGACAGCGCGCCCAACGGCCACATTGTGTCGGCCGATGTTGACGGTAAAATGTGTGTTCTACCGCTCGCACACGTGGCCTGAGAGATTTGCTTCACTCTGTTCAGGACCAAAACTTGGAACGCGGTGAATTCCGGAGCGTGCCAGTCGATTTTCCTGCAAATCGACAAAGACAAGAAAAGCGTGTAAAATTCCCGGACTATCGGCCCCGGACAGGCTGATGCGTAACCGCAGCCGATGTTAGTGTATAAAATATAATAAAAATAAGCACTCGGCTGTCGGCTAGAAACGAATCGACATGTCGCAACAATAAGTACTCGCGCGATAAATAAAGCAAGGCATGCATCAGAATCGGCAATCGGCAAAGCATGCAATCGGCAAGATCTATCGGCATGCAACACAGTAAGGTAAAACGACAATCGACAAAAGGGGTTCAGGCCTATACTTGAACAGGAGCAATAAGATATTTAAAGGCATGCAAGCATAGATCTGAACGTGGTAAACAATCGGCTAAACACCCCGAAAGAACGATTAAACCAGTAACCACTAATTATACTCGTAATCTGACAATCGCTTCACCGAGGACACGTCAACTAAGTGAAGTAGAACAGGACACGTCAAACTGCTCTACACGATCAGCAGGAACAAGTATAATCGGCAACTACCAGTCCCAGATACTTAACAATCTAGACCCAACTCTTAGCAACTGTTTCGCCGAGGACAAGTCAACTAAGCGAAGCAGACAGGACAAGTCTAACTGCCTACCCAATCATTAAGAGCAGATCTAATCGACTAAGCACCTTAACCGTGACTCGAATAACCAGATCAAACAGGAATCGACATCAGCAATCGGCAACAAGGTCGCGGCGAGGACAAGTCAACTAACCGTGACAAAGAATTGGACCAGGTCTTAAACAATTCCATGCAGTCGATGCGTAATGTAAACCCTAGATTGACCTAAATTACCGGATAACTAGCAGCCACATCAATTTCTAATATGGACAAGTCGACATACTAAAGATCGATGCGCTTACCTGACGAGATCCAGTCGAGCCGGAGCCCCGATGGACGCCGGTGACGAAGAACACGTCGAGAAAATTGTGGCGGTGCGCCGAAGAGTTGATTGTATTGATTGGTTGTTTACAAGCACCTGGGTTTATATTTATACACCCGAGGCAAAGACTTGGAGACAAACACGTCTCCTGCTTGACCACAACTCGGTCAGTTCTTTCTTAATCTATAAAAAGAATTAAAAAAGGACACAACCCCACACGCGCGCGCGTCTTCGGGATTTCCTTAGCTTCATGATATCCTGCGGGCCATCACTTCAGCACATAATCTCTTCCTACCCGTCGCGTACTCCGCCTTTCACTGACAACGGGTCCTGGTCCAAATTTTGGTGTCAACACATGCCCCCCAAGCCGGGGTATGAAAATCTTTTCATGCGCCGGATTGCTTTCCTGCTCTTGTCATCATCTTCAGATTTCTCAAAACAATACGAAGAATCAAGCCACTTTACTTCCCTGCTCAAATATCTTGGGTTTTTGAAAGATTTTTAATTCAAAACATAACTTTGCTCCTCAAATGATTCTCTCAAATCGCTCAATGTGTATAATTCCTCTCCAAGGCATTTGGTTTGCCTGTTTCTCCCTATTTCTAATAAGGCCTTTTTGTGGAGTTTAAGGTAAGGGATAAACTGACACATACATGCAACACATATTTTGCCAAGTTAAAAGACTGGACCCACGGAAAAAACATGTCATACAATCTGATCAAGATGTGCATGTGTATGGATAATATGGTGGAATAATGGTGGAAAGGAATTGTACTCCTTCAAAAGACTCTCCCTTTGAAATACCCGTGTACAACCATTCCTTTTTTTTTCTGCTCTACTTCATGGTAGGCACATTTTTTTTTATTTTTGCAATAGCCGTACACGGTTGCACAAATAATAGAGAGAGAGTTTCAATAACAGGGAGTACTTTCTGGTGGCTGGATGGAATGGAAAATATTTATGGTGCTAATTCCCAGTGTAGGAGTTTTGCAAATATGGTAAAAGTGTATGTGCGCGTGAATCTTGATCAAGAAAGCATGAAAAGAATCTCACAAAGGTCACAACAATTTTAACAAGGCTCACTGTGAAAACATGCAGCATATGTGTAAAGCTTTGCAATTCATTGATATATGGCTCTGGTAGGAATTTTGTCATATCATTGAGGAGCTAAGCTATTTATTTTATTTTGGCATGATAAAATTCCCAAGTATTTTTTGCTATGAGAAGTAAGGGTTTGTTTCAACATACCATATTTCCGAGTTCATCATAATGCAATCCGGCGATGTTCATGAGCTCATCAATACCCGCGATCTGATGTAGTGTGGCTGGACCATCACCTGCTCGTGTTGTCTAACTTCGTCAGCTGATGAGAGTAGTAGTAGTCACCGAATCGTGTTCTGCAGAATGGACGTCGAAGTGGCCTATAGATGATTGACTGCAAGCCGATGCTACACTCGTGAAGATTAAGGCCTGGCTGTCTTGAAGCGTCAAGTGTTGGAACGTCCTCTTTTGCCCATCAGCAACTTCACTGTACGTGCACATACAAATCTACACATGCAACTGAGACACGTGCATGATCAAGGCCAGAGCTGTCTATGAGCTCCATTATCTTTGTCATCTTGCCGATGTGATCCCACAGACGCAAACAGCTCTCTTAAACCTCCTGATAGCGAAGCAATGCATGCACGTCGGCCGATGGTCGTGATGCAGTAAGATTGTCGTTTTCACGGCCTTCAGCAGAACTAAGATCCCCTCTTGATAGTTCTTATCGATGGCTCCGATAAAACTCAACCGAACACTTTACAGACCTACCAACAAGGTATACTTTGCATTAAGCGCTCGGCTGAATTCCCCATCTCTTTCGTCGATCGGCTGATTGTCGATTGCTCCCTTCACTTCCATCAACCGATCAACGTCCGGGTCCGGCTACAGCAACCGTGGAGTTGCCGATCCTTCAGTGATGCAGACACCTTCATCGGTAACATCCAATGCTTCACCTTCCCAGTAAGTTCCTGATATGCACGGCAAGTTTTCGACTATCATCGGCAAGAAATCTGTAGTTGCTACACTCACCGATCTATCAGCTTGAATAGTTTCCACCTCGTTGCCGATCCACTGGATAAGGAGCTGATGCATTGTAGACGGGATACAGCAATTAGCATGAATCCAATCCCTACCCAGCAGTACGGCGTACGATCCTTTGCCTTCAATTACGAAGAACGTCGTCGGCAAAGTCTTGCTTCCGATAGTGAACTCGACATTGGTGACTCCTTTGACTTCAGAGCTCCTGCCCCCATAATCCCTCAACGTCATGTTGGTCTTGGTCAGCTCTTCAGGCAGTTTGCCAATCTTCCTGTACGTCACCATCGGCAAAACATTGACAGCAGCACCACCATCGACCATCATCTTGCTCATCGGCTTGCCATTGACGAAACCATTAAGGTACAGAGCCCTCAGATGGAGATGATCAACACCAGACGGCTTCTCAAACACTGCCTGCTGTGGACCCAATAACAACTCGGCAGAAGCTTCTTCTTCCGATTCATTAATGTCCAAAGAACTAAATTCTCGCGGCAGCATAAATACCATATTGACAGGAGCTTCAACTTCATGTATTTGAGATTTGACCTTTGGTCTCCATACCCTTTTTGACTTGGGCCCCTTGTCATGATCATCTTTCTGGTTCACTTCCTTGTTCAACTCCCGGCAACGTGCCCTCTGTACTCTTCTCTTCTTGGTCTTGGAAAAAAATACCACTCGGACACCATTGCCCTTCTTCTGTGAACTCACCCTGATCTTCTTCTTCATAATCTTCAACTTGATTGACAGGACCAAGCCTCTCATGCACAGAAACCCTTGATGCTGGTCTACCTTCAAAGCGATCATGCTGTCTCCGCAAAGGGACTCGGCTTGAAGTACCAACTTCTCTGTATAAATCTCCAGATCTTCTGCTACAACCTGGACAGCCTTCAATTGGTGGCAACTTCATACCCTGCTCCCAACAGTACTGGAAGAAAGGACAGTTCCAGTGTGGATCGAAGTCATCATCACTAGTCCTCCTGTCTTCCCTCTCTCTTTTCCTCGAGTACTTGCCGATCAATCCAGCAGATCCACCGATCATGTTGACTGGAAAAGGATGCTCATCAATCTTCATCGGCTTTTGACCAGAGAATTTAATGCGATCACTCTCAATTGCCGATTGGATCTGTTGCCTGAACACCTTGCACTCATTGGTGTGATGAGAGGGAGTATTATGCCACTTGCACCACTTGATTTTCTTCAAGTCATCAGCTGGAGGCAATGTGTGATTAGGTGGGAGTTGAATAAGCTTCTCTTGTAGCAGCAGATCGAATATCTTGTCGGCTTTATTGATGTCGAAGTCATATTTCTTTTCTTCTGCCTTCTGCTTGACCCATGGACAGAGAACAGTCTTCTTATTCCTGGTCCACTCAGCAAGAGCTACTTCAGCTTCATCATCAGAATCAGAAGAATAATCAGCATAAGCCGCCTGAAACTGTCTGCCACGTGTATTCTGAACACGCCCTTCATGAATCGACGCCTTCTGAAAGAGCTGTGCTAAGCCATCGACTTCCTGAGGTGCAAACTTATCTCTGATCTGAGGCAATAATCCCTGATAAGCAATCTCAGCCATTTGCCGATCCGTCAGATTCAGGTTATAGCACCTCCCACGGATGACTCTGAATCTCTGGACAAAATCGGCAACTGACTCTCCAGCCTTCTGACGAACAGCCGTCAAATCTGATATGCTCAACTCTGCCATGCCAGTGAAGAAATAAGAGTGGAATTTCTTTTCCAAATCGGCCCAATTCCGCACGGATCCCGCAGGGAGGGATGTGAACCATGAGAATGCCGATCCAGATAACGACAGAGGAAACAGACGGACCTTCAATGCATCTTGAGCCGATGCCTCTCCCAACTGTGCCAAATATCCGCTAATGTGCTCCACTGTGGACACGTTGTCTTGCCCAGAAAACTTGCAGAATTCTTGCAGCTTGTAACGATGTGGCAGAGCAACTTGTTCCATCCACTCTGGATATGAACGTCGATACATAAAGTTCTGCTCCTTGGGCTTGAGATCAAACTGCTCCTTCATGACTTCAGCCAGCCTGGCAACTATATCCTCTGATGAACTCTGCACTTGCCCCCCAGCCATCTGAGATGGCTGCTGCGGTTGTGACTGAACTTGAGCAGGTTGCTCCCTGTTGTGGTGCTCACTATAGTCTACCACTCTATGATAGCCTTGCGGTATCTCTTGGTTGAACAGTGCAGGATTGACATTGGGAGCCAAATGATATCTTGTCTGAGGAGTTTGACTCGTCCTTGGTTCATTAACTGTACCAGCTACTTCCCTCTGCGTGGACATCGGCGCATCAATAAGATTTGGAGCCGATACCCGAGCTGTTCCTGCAGCCAAAGCTTGAGCACTTGGAGACCACAATTCTGGTGGCATGCCATATGGTTGCCTCTGTTGACCAGCAGCACTTGTCTCTTCTTGAGTTGCAGGTTGACCACCAGTAGGCGCGGGACGTGCTGGCGTAGTAGTTGGTAGAGTAAATGATGGCCCCATAAATCCAGACTCAAATTGCAAGGTCCCATCAGCAAATGCCTTGAGCATGTTATACAAAGTGTTAACAAGCATCCCTGATTGGTTAATGAAAGCATTGTGAACCGCAGTATTCACAACTTCATCCAACAGAGCTCGATCTGGCAATTTCTTCACTGCATCCAAATCTTCTGCACTTAGCACTGTTGGTGGATCTGACACTGAAGTAATCTTGCCACGAGTCATCTTGATCGTGTTGAAGTATTTCACTTGACACCCATACAGATAACTCTGATAATGCTTCTTCTGATCCAAAGACATCTTCTCCCAAGCATTCAACTCATTGTTGCCAGTTATCTCAGAAGAGTCTTTGTCATCTCGAACCACTGGTGCAGGAATCATGATCTTGTTGCCCTTTGAATCAACTAGCAAAGTACCATCATCAGCAACAGCTTGAACGAACGCCATCTGCTTCTAAGAACTTGATCTGTCCCACTGGGCATGCCAAAAAGTGTGTTGACGGTAAAATGTGTGTTCTACCGCTCGCACACGTGGCCTGAGAGATTTGCTTCACTCTGTTCAGGACCAAAACTTGGAATGCGGTGAATTCCGGAGCGTGCCAGTCGATTTTCCCTGCAAATCGACAAAGACAAGAAAAGCGTGTAAAATTCCCGGACTATCGGCTCCGGACAGGCCGATGCGTAACCGCAGCCGATGTTAGTGTATAAAATATAATGAAAATAAGCACTCGGCTGTCGGCTAGAAACGAATCGACATGTCGCAACAATAAGTACTCGCGCGATAAATAAAGCAAGGCATGCATCAGAATCGGCAATCGGCAAAGCATGCAATCGGCAAGATCTATCGGCAAGCAACACAGTAAGGTAAATCGACAATCGACAAAAGGGGTTCAGGCCTATACTTGAACAGGAGCAATAAGATATTTAAAGGCATGCAAGCATAGATCTGAACGTGGTAAACAATCGGCTAAACACCCCGAAAGAACGATTAAACCAGTAACCACTAATTATACTCGTAATCTGACAATCGCTTCACCGAGGACACGTCAACTAAGTGAAGTAGAACAGGACACGTCAAACTGCTCTACAAGATCAGCAGGTACAAGTATAATCAGCAACTACCAGTCCCAGATACTTAACAATCTAGACCCAACTCTTAGCAACTGTTTCGCCGAGGACAAGTCAACTAAGCGAAGCAGACAGGACAAGTCTAACTGCCTACCCAATCACTAAGAGCAGATCTAATCGACTAAGC
Source organism: Eragrostis nindensis (assembly GCA_012490785.1). Taxonomy (NCBI): domain Eukaryota; kingdom Viridiplantae; phylum Streptophyta; class Magnoliopsida; order Poales; family Poaceae; genus Eragrostis; species Eragrostis nindensis. Next base: position 367,043 of record JAAXCT010000482.1, on the reverse strand, counting down.
ACCTTAACCGTGACTCGAATAACCAGATCAAACAGGAATCGACATCAGCAATCGGCAACAAGGTCGCGGCGAGGACAAGTCAACTAACCGTGACAAAGAATTGGACCAGGTCTTAAACAATTCCATGCAGTCGATGCGTAATGTAAACCCTGGATTGACCTAAATTACCGGATAACTAGCAACCACATCAATTTCTAATATGGACAAGTCTACATACTAAAGATCGATGCGCTTACCTGACGAGATCCAGTCGAGCCGGAGCCCCGATGGACGCCGGTGACGAAGAACACGTCGAGAAAATTGTGGCGGTGCGCCGAAGAGTTGATTGTATTGATTGGTTGTTTACAAGCACCTGGGTTTATATTTATACACCCGAGGCAAAGACTTGGAGACAAACACGTCTCCTGCTTGACCACAACTCGGTCAGTTCTTTCTTAATCTAGAAAAGGAATTAAAAAAGGACACAACCCCACACGCGCGCGCGTCTTCGGGATTTCCTTAGCTTCATGATATCCTGCGGGCCATCACTTCAGCACATAATCTCTTCCTACCCGTCGCGTACTCCGCCTTTCACTGACAACGGGTCCTGGTCCAAATTTTGGTGTCAACAGCCGACCTGGCAAATGGGGTCGGCCGACCCCCTGTGGGGTCCTCCTGTCATCCCTCTTGGCCCACAGCCCCCAACGGCCATATTGGTGATGACCACGGTTGCTATGTCCAGAAATTCCTCAGAATTATTTGCTCAAAAAGATTTCCAAGTAAAAGGTTGCCTCGAATATTTTTCAAAAATCATAAAAAGGAAATGTTGGAGAAAAGTTCCAACATGCAAAATTGTTTTTGGTTTTTATAGAGGGATACAAGGGTTGTCCAAAATTTTTTATGGAAGATGAGAAAATTTGGACGAAAAAGTTTCTTTTTGGAAATTTTGGATTTTAAATGCATGACGAGGAAAAATTCAAATATGCTGGCAAAAAAATTCAAATAAATTTTTGGTGAAGGAAATAAAAATGCAAGGTGGTTCGGAAAAAATCCAAATGCAAATGTGGTGAAAAAAATCAAAAAGAAATGGCGAATCAAACCAAATGATAATGCCGGTTTTCCTGACGGCCAGGGCCGTGTCGTTTAAAGTCCGACAGGCTAAGACTTCTCCAACGGGTTTAGCTTGGTGGCGCGGACCCTGTCCTTGGAGATGAGGACGTGGAGGGCTGCGCCTTGACTTGCCACACTTGTTTCATCCTTGGCGGTGTAGGTGGCTTCTCGGACTTTGGGACGGGTTTCTTGGCCCATAATCCTGGCCTCTTGGTCGCAGGTTTCTTTGGTTGAAACTGCGATGGATTTTCAGTCTTTGCCAAGCAATGAGGCTGTCCGTCTTCCTGGCTGTCACTTCAATTTCTTGAATGTTGGAGGTGTTTGGCCCATACTTGACCTTGATCATTAAGCATTGTTCTTTCCGAGGTTGAAACTCGAACTTCTCCTCCTTCCCATTGATGTAGAGGTGGATTTCTCCAACTCCAACATCAATCTGAGCCTTCGTGGTGCTAAGGAAGGGACGTCCCAAGATGAGGGGCGTTTCCTTGTCAATATCCATGTCAAGCACCACGAAGTTCACCGGGACGATGTGGCCTCTTATGAATACCGGTACATCTTCCGCAATTCCCATTAGAATGCGAAAGGATGAGTCGGCCAATTGCAGCCGCATCGCCGTTGGCGTGAGGAATCTGTATTTTAATTGCTCGAAGATTGCCTTGGGCATAATGCTCACGCTAGCCCTAAGGTCACACAGTGCGAAGTTGAAGTGGAATCTCTTGAAGATTGAACAAGAAACTACTGGAAAGCCTGGATCAGTTCTTATTATAGAAGGTTCTCTTATTTTCCTGTTCTCCCCAGCATGGTTAGTCCTATGAGAGAACATTTCTCCTCTCGTAGTGATAACATTAACTTTTTCAATGGGAGATTCTGGTTGCCCAGGAATCTGCCCAGAATTAGCAGAAGGAACTAGAGCAGCAAGCTGAGCTATTTGAGTTTCTATCATTTTATTAAAGCTCAACTGATTTTTAAAGGCAGAAGAAAGACCTTCTATCTTTGAATTTAAACTCTTTAAACTTTGATCATTGGCAGCAAGCTTTTTGTTGATTGATTCGTTGATTTTAGCTTGGCCATAAACCAAATCTTTCAAAGAAGGCTGATTATTATTAAAACCAGAGAAATTATTACCTCCTTGATAAGATTGGCGGTTTTGGTTAAAACCTTGACCTCCACTTGGACGATACCCATTGTTGTTGTTCATGTAGAATACTTCTTCACGGGTATGGTTGGGGCAATCCTTCCCTATATGGCCGGTGTTGCCACATTCCTCACACGTCATGCGTGAGTCAAGTGAACGAACACTACCATGCGTGTTGAAGTCGTCCAAGCGCTTCATGACGAGGTCGAGCTTGGCGGACAATAAGTCCACCTCCTTGATAGGGTGTACGCCTTTAGAGCGTGGTTGGAGACGTTTATCGCTCCACCCTTGATTGGAGACCATCTTCTCAATCAGTTCTTTAGCTTGAGCAACGGTCATTGAGAAGAAGGCTCCTCCAGCAGCGGCATCCATATGTCCACGGGTTGTTGGTGTCAACCCGTTGTAGAAATGTTGAAGAATGAGCCATTCTTCCATCCCGTGGTGTGGGCAGGCGGATATGTAATCTTGGAGCCTATCCCACGCCTCGGCGATGGTTTCATTGCTGGCTTGCTGGAAGCTTGAAATTCTTCCACGAAGGGCATTGGTTTTGCCCAACGGAAAAAACTTTGCGAGGAACGCGGTAGAACAGCGATCCCAAGTGTCAATACTGGCACGATTGGCATAGAACCATTGTTTCGCCTTCCTAAGGAGGGAGAGGGGAAACAGACAGAGTCTGATAGCATCTTGGTTGACTCCGGCAGTTGCCGATGTTGCATATCTCAAGGAATTGCTGGAGATGAATGTTAGCGTCCTCCGTGGCCTTTCCACAAAAGGGAATGGCATGCACCATAGTGATTAGGCTTGATTTGACTTCATACCCTACGTCACCGGCGTTGACATTGGGCCCAACGGGCACATTGGCAACGGAGGGAGCAGAGTATTCGCGGAGGGTCCTCTGATCAGCTATGTCAATAAGTGTTGATGGTGCGGATGATGTGGGTTCGTCTGTCGGGAGAGTTGCTTGTGCGGGAGAGTCGACGCGGGGTCGGACTTTCCTTACAAGCAACTCTGGATTATCAACGAAGTTTTCCGGCAAGTTGAATCCACGCATACACTATCCTGTTTTCACATCAAAGAGAGAAAACATATCAAGGTTAGCCTGCAATGGGCAATGGTTAAATCACATCAAGTGTAATCATGAGTAATCATTGTACACTTGTCAACAATTGTCTTCCCCAGCAACGGCGTCAGAAATGCTTGTTGGTATTTCTTACACCAAACAGAAAACACCACCTTATGCTGGTTAGGCCTAGGGTGAATATTCCCAGTTCGGCGCCAGAAATACCTGAGGTTAAGTTACTTGCTTAGGATACATAATAATCCACAACTAGCAACGAGTGCCAGAAAAGTATTATTAGTATTTAATCATAAAAGATAATCCCCAAGCGCACGGATAACCCGTTGTAGCATTTCACCCGAGAGTATTCCAGTGTATCGTTATTTATATTTTCTCAAAGGAAGACATGGTTGACAAGTATGTACTTATACTCATGGTGTTACAATTGATGGATCATAACCAATATCCAAATGCAGGGGTAAGGTAATAAATGGATAGAGGATAGTGCGACACACACATCAGGCAGTTCCACTCTCTGATAAAAGACGAGAGGCAACTCTAAGCTAGACTAAGGTTAAGTAAGAAGAACTGCTACTCCTAATGTATATCATCAAGTAGCGTGCGTAGCATCTACCTATAGCCTAAGCTGCGCACAAGCCAAGACTAAGCTGTTCTACTGCCAAGCCATCATCAGGAGATCCAGCGATCAGAGTCTGCCCCAATCTCATATATACTACTACGCCATACCCGAACGTGGAGGATTACAAGGGACGGACAGGGCTGTCACCACCTGCCGCCTACCTCTACAAACTGTGGGGCACAAACACGCATCCAAGGATGGAAAGGAAGCCCTAGCACCATGCTAGCGTAACTAACCACAACTCTAGATCCCTCGAGGCACCTCGCAAGGCGATAAACCTAGAGCACTCTTGCAAGACATTGGACCCGATGACTAAGCAAAAGAAACAACTAGATCTAGCAAGCGATTACTCAGACAAAGGATCAAAGCTAGCACTACGTTATGCATAAGCGTTCGTCGCTCAAGAACGAGCGACAAACGACGAATGATGAAGAACGATCATCGTTAACCGATGATCGAGTATGAACGAACGACGAACGAACGATGAACGAACATGAACGAACATCGATGAACGAAGAACAAACGATGAACGAACATGAACGAACGAAGAGCGTTCATCCAAGATCAAGGATGAACGATGAACTAGCATAAGCACATAACTACTACAAGAACGATGATATTCCATTGATAAATAAATAAGTCTTACAAAGAGAGTAAAAGGATACAAGGGAATATACCCCAAACTCTCCAAGGGACTTGGGAGCCAAAAGGGCAGCCCAACTACTCAGCCTAAGCCTAACTAGAGAGCCCCTAGCTCTGGATGTGTGGAGGAGGGAATGAGCATCTTGTGTTGTGCCTCTTGGAAGGAGGGAGGTACCCCTCCTTATATAGCCTTTGAAGGTCGGTTGATTTGAGGCGGTTTCCAGCATTAATGGCATTGATTGCAGGGGGAACCGTCATCAGGAGGTCGGTTGTGAACCGCCTTAGAAAGACGGACCCAGGGGGCCACCCTATCAGGTCGGCCGACCTGGAATTTGGGGTCGGTCGACCTGGCCCTGGCCCCTCCTGGGCTGGGCTTTGGCAGGTTGGCTCCCCTTGGCCTTTAAGCCTCTTTTCCAGGTGCGTGGCCTCAATTGATATTCTGGTAGGTTCTGGGCCTTTAATCCTTGAATTATATTCCCGCGGCGAGCGTCATTTGATGGAAGTGTTGGAATCGTCGCCTTGGGGCAAGTTTATACCTGGAAATCCCTGTTTTCCACCTTCACATCCAAATCTAGAGGTACACGTGGAACAAGGTTATTTGATAACAAAATGCAAGTAACAAGTGTTAGTTCTTCCTTAGTTATAGAGCTAATTGAAGGTCAAAAACTGGGTCTAAGGACCGTCAACAGTGTGGAGCTTCCTTGGGAGAGTGGAGAAGGTCCCTTAGTGTGTGGAGGATTTGGTGGAATATCCCTTTCTTGCCGACGTCTCCTTGCTTGGCCGGTGCGTCAAGTTTGCTTGTCACCGACTCTAGAACCGACTGAAGAAAGATGGGCTGATTTGGAGAAAATCATAGGCCGGCCGGCCTAGAGGTTGGGCCGGCCGGCCAACAATTTTCAGCGTTTCCTCAAATCTTCTGCGGGCCATAACTTCTGCTCCCGAACTCCAAATTGGGCGAACCAAAAGTCCATGTTGTCTATCTTGACGAGGGCTTTGCCATGGTGAGATCAAATTTGGGATTTGAATAATTGTTTCCATGTGCAAATTTAGTTCTTTTCCTCAATGGTGTAGATATGGCGGGCCACGGCCTTGATTAGGTTGAAATTCAATACATGCAACAAAAAACTCACCAAAACTCGTGGAGAGGCATTAGTTTATAATAATATTCTATCTTGTCCTTGTGTGAGCCTCATCTATTAGTATGTTGGCGGTAAAGATTGGTCAAATAACGACCGCCAACACCCCCCCCACACTTAGATCTTTGCTCGTCCCGAATAAAGTAAAGAAATAAGAACAAGACTGAGCAAAGGCTAAGGTGAGTACACACAACATCTTCTCTATCATGCATTTCTAAAATAGAGCTCAATCAATGACTTTCCATGCCCACGTGGCTAAATACCTTGTCTTCAAAAGTTGAGAAATGGAACAACACACGAAAGTGGTTTTCTCAAGAAAATTTCAGAACACAAGTCTCCTCAAATGATGCTCTTAGTCGCTCAATGTGTATTGTTTCCTCACCGGGCATTGTGTTGCCCCTTTTTTTTTCTCCTACAACTAATAGGCTTATTTGTGGGGCTTGGTAGGGATAAAAGGAGGCAACCTTGCATCACATATATTGCTAAATCAAAAGACCGGATCCAAGGAGAAAGCAAGTGATACAATCAAATCAAGATGTGCATGTGTGTGGATATGTGGATGATGATGATGGGGAAAAAAATGAGTACTCCTTTTTGTGTACCTTCCCTCTCTTTGTTTGAATTTTGAAAGCATGGCTACATTCTTTTTTTTTCATTTTTTTCTCTTTTTTTTCAACCACTCTTCTTGTGAACATGATTTTTTTTTTTTTGACATAGCCATACCTCTTTTGCAATGATACTTGAAGAGATAGAGAGGTACATAAACATATGGAGCATTTATTTTGTGGAATAATGATGGCAATGGGTGATGCTAACTTCCAGTGTAGAAGTTAAGCATATGTGTGTGGTGGAGTTGACGTGATCTTGATCATGAAAGCATGAAAAGCATCTCACAAGGGTCACAACAATTTTGAAAAAGCTCAATGTGATAACAAGCAGCAACTGTAGAGGTTTTGCGATAAAATCGACATATGGCTCTGGTAGGAATTTAAACCATCGAGAAGACTGTGAATCTAAAATCATTTTAAATTTTTTTGCAAATAAAATCTCCAGATTTGATTTCAAGACAAGATAAACTCTCAAGTGCTATATCACACATCCCAACAATTTAGACAAGGTTTTCCTATGAAAGAATGTTTTCCCATGGAACATATATAAGAGCAGTCAAAGAATAAACTTTATATAGCTAGCATGAAAGATGGATGATTGTGTTTGAGAGCATTCATAATGTTTTTTTTATTTGTTCATATTACTCTCAATCATCAATAGAAGGGTGGGCACAAAAATCAAGGTGGGGATGAAGAGGAAGCAAACCGATATTATAATGTTGTCAGACAGCATAGGGTTGTTCCTCTCCTCGTTGTGCCTCTTGTTGTGGGGTAGTCCTTGGACATTGGTTCAATCCTCCTCCTGAAATGGTTAGCACAAGATCCCGAAGGAAAGAAACATGCCCAATATTATCTTGTTTGTCGGGTCATTTTATCTGAAAAGGGAAAACATTTTTTTTATTTATCTTTATTTTTTAAGGAAAACATTATTAGAAAATTCGGGTTACCTCCCGTGAGTGCTTGTTTAAAGTCCTGAGCTTGACTTGGGTTGCATCCCATTCATGTTGCAGCCGACCTTGGCAGATGGATGAATCTTTTATACCTGGCTGCAAAGTTTATGCAAGAAACCGCAACGGGATTTGCAATATTTATGATAAGCATGGTACTCCAGGCTGAAGCCCGGATCAATATATTCATGGGAGAACTTAAGGGATAAATTGACGACAAACTTTCAAGGTTTTCACAGAACATCCATATCTGCAGACGAACTCAGAGCATGTGTTCAGCAAGAAAAAGAGCCCCTGCAAGACTACTTCCAAAGGTTTGTCAAGCTTAAAGCCCGAACAGATGATATCCCGGATCAAATAGTCATCAATGCCGCAATTGTAGGACTGCGAGCCGGTCCTTGTGCCACTCATTTCTCCATGCACCGCCCCTCAACACTTGAAGAGCTCTTCTCAACGGTGGATCAGTTCTGTAAAGCTGACAATAACCAACTAAAAAGATTAGAGCAGCAGAGCGCACAGTGCCAGGCGAAGAAAAACCAACCGAGCCAAAGGCAACAGGATTGGAATTCATCTAGGAGGTAGAGCAACAACAATCAGAACCAGAACTCAAACCTAGTCAATCATATTGACACCCAAGAAGAAAAAACTGGCACAAGCAGCCCTCCCGACAAATTTCAGCACAGAGGAGGAAGAAACAATCGCTCTCGAGGAAGGGGTCGCGGCAATTCGCATAACTCGCGAAGTCAAGAGACAAAAAAGCCATACTGTCTATTTCACGGACTTGACAAGGGTCACACCTCCAAGGAATGCCCGGAAACAAAAGACGCAATGGAAAGAATGAAAGCCAAAGAGCAAAGAAATGAAACACAGAGAAGCGTCAATCACACTGCTGCCGCCGATTCCTGGAACAACTCACCTTTTGGTGCTTCTTACCCATTCCAATACTTCCAGAATTCATACAATCCTCACCAACACTTCCAAAGCTCATACCAACCACATCCCCCACTTCGCCGCATATTCAGCATTTGACGCCGCAGCCGCAAATTCCCAAAATCACCGCCTCTGAGGAGCCGCCATTACCACCTCCGCCGCCATTCCCAAAACAATCAAACCAGAACAACTCTTCCTTGCAGAGTCTTCTCACTTATGGAGTCATCCTGCCAATCATTGGCGGATCTTCCTCAGAATTTGAAAGCAAGAAGCAAAAGAAAGATTACTTCCGAGCCGTCAATGCGGTGTGCAATGGTCCCGTTGTAAAATCACGGTGGTCACACATCCCAGTCACATTTACTGAAGCCGATTTAAACCTCCGCTGCTACCCTCAGACGGATGCCATGGTCATCAAGGCAAACACTTATGGTTGGTCAGTCACCAAAATCCTTGTCGACAATGGAAGTTCGGCAGACATCCTCTTCAAAAGAACATTTGATCAGCTCAATCTTGACTCATCTCTACTTCAGCCTTCAGAATATCTTTTGTATGGTTTTGGGGGGATAGAAGTCCGCGCTCTCGGCAAAATAAGCTTTTCAGTATCCTTTGGCACTCTCGACAATGCTAGAACAGAGCACATCACTTTCGATGTGGTGGATATGCCTTATCCCTATAATGCAATTTTCGGACGAGGAGTCCTCAATGCATTCGAAGTAGTTTTATACAGCTCTTACCTCTGCATGAAAATGCCGGCACACAAGGAGGTCATCTCAGTCTTTGGCGACCAACAAGAAGCCAGAAACATCGAAAGGGCGGTAGCCCCCGGCCAGAAAAATGTACACTTTCTGTATGCTCACCCGAATGTGCATGTCTTGTACCCGGCACCAAGAAAGCAAGGCAAAGAAGTCCTCCAGTTGGAAAAAGAAATGGACAAGGAAGAACCAGCAATAGCGGCTAATGAGGAAACAAAGAGAGTCCCGTTGGACAAGCATGTCTTAGGACAGGAGGTTATAATTGCGGCAGGAATGCCGAAGGACATGGAGAAAGCATTCATCCAGTTCCTTCGTAAAAACAAAGGTGTATTCGACTGGTCCGCAAGCGACCTAAAAAGCGTCAGCAGGGATGTAATAGAGCACAAGTTGCGAATCGATAAAACCATCAGGCCAAAGAAACAGAAACTCCAAAAAATGTCAGACGATAGGGTCGAGGCAGTCAAGGCCGAAGTGCAGAGGTTACTTGATGCAAATGTTATCAGGGAGGTGAAATATCCAACCTGGCTGGCTAACACAGTACCAGTAAAGAAAAAGAATGGAAAGTGGCGAATGTGCATAGACTTCACTGATCTCAACAAGGCCTGTCCCAAAGACGATTTCCCCTTGCCCAGAATCGACAAAATTGTCGACGCAGCGGCATGTTCGGAACTCTTATCACTGCTGGATTGTTTCTCCGGATATCACCACATTTTCATGTACAAAGAGGACGAAGAGAAAACAAGCTTCATCACCCCTTTCGAAACTTATTGTTTCGTCAGAATGCCAGAAGGGCTCAAAAATGCGGGACCAACTTTCTGTAGAATGACATCTATTGCCTTCGAGAATCAACTAGGCAAGAACTTATCAGCCTATGTCGACGACATAGTGGTGAAAAGCAGTAAGAAAGAAGATCAAATTTCGGACTTGGCCGAGACCTTTGCAAACCTGAGAAAGGCAAACCTGAAGCTCAATCCTGAAAAATGTGTTTTCGGAATTCGCAAGGGAAAGGTTTTGGGATGCCTAGTGTCAATCAAAGGCATCGAGGCCAATCCCGACAAGATAAGAGCAATTATCAATATGCGAGAACCACAATGCCTCAAAGATGTGCAAAAGCTCACCGGCAGAATTGCGGCACTGAACAGGTTCATCTCCAGATCAGCCGAAAGAAGCCTTTCTTTCTTCAAAGTCCTCAGAAATGCAAATAACTTTCAATGGGGCCTAGAGCAGAAAAAAGCTTTCGCAGAACTGAAAGATTATCTCAAGGAAATGACCGATTCTGCAAGTCCAAAACAAAACAAAGCTCTTCTGATGTATGTGTCGGCATCACACTCAGCAGTATGTGCCGCGCTTGTGCAAGAGCAGCAAATCGAGAAGAAGGGCAAAATTATGAAAGTCCAAGTGCCCGTGTATTATGCATCTGAGGCTCTATCAGGCTCAAAAAGGTTCTATTCTGAACTGGAAAAAATAGCATATGCAGTCCTAATGGCATCAAGGAAACTAAGACACTACTTTGAAGCTCACACCATCCAAGTGCTGACCAATCAACCACTGAATGACATGTTCAGAAATAGAGAAGCATCTGGAAGAATCACAACGTGGGCTTCAGAATTATCAGAACACGTCGTGGACTTCGAGTCAAAAAGTGCCGCAAATTCTCAGGTGTTAGCTGATTTCATTGCAGACTGGACAGAGCCCTCATCATACACTGAGGGTCCGGTCTTTGAGTCACCATGGGAGATCCAGTGCGACGGCGCATGGTGCCATCTCGACGCAGGGGCTACCGCAATTCTGATTTCACCTTCCGGCATTAAATTGCGATATGCAGTCAGATTGGAGTTCAACCACGACACTAACAAATGTACTAACAATGTCGCAGAGTATGAGGGTTTCTTGCACGCCATAAGAAAGCTAAGAGCATTGGGAGTCAAAAACTTTGTCATCAAGATAGACCCTCAAGTCATCGCTGGGCATATCGACAAATCCTACAAAGCCAGAGATGAACTTTTGGCAAAGCATTTAGATCATGTTAGGGGTTTGAAAAAGCATTTCAGAGGATTCACTTGTCAGTACACTGACAGAAACTTGAATGGCGAGGCAGATCAGCTAGCAAAGGCTGCAGCCAAGAAAGATCCTTTGCCTCCCGACGTCTTCTTTGAAACACTGAATTCCCCATCCATAAAGACGGCAGAGAAAGAACCCAAGATGATACATGCCATCTCAAGTCAAGATTGGCGCGTCCCCATCATGGCATATCTCAGAGACTTTTATGAGCCCGAGTCAGAAATTGAGGCCAAGCGCATGAAACAAAGAGCAAGAAACTACATGTTTGTTGATGATTTCCTATACAAATTCGGCACAGCCACCCCATTCTTGAGATGCATAGATCAAGAAGAAGGGAAAAAGCTCCTCAGCGAGATTCATGAGGGAATTTGCGGCTCCCATATATCCAGTAGAGCCTTAGTCGGCAAGGCTTTCCGGCAAGGTTTATACTGGCCCTCTACACTGCAAGACGCCCAACACCTCGTCAAAACATCCGAAGCATGCCAGAAGTTCTCAAGAAAAATCAACAGCCCAGCTCAGCTCACTTAGCTTATCCAGCTAGTGTGGCCACTTCAGCGATGGGAATCGACATTGTTGGTCCTTTACCGACGGCAGCCAGAAATTATACACATGCCGTAGTGGCTCTCGACTACTTCACCAAATGGATAGGGGCGAAGCCACTTATTAACATCACTGGCCCAGCAATCAAGAAGTTCATCTGGCAAAACATTGTATGCAGATTTGGAGTCCCTGCTGAAATCACCGTGGACAATGGAAAACAGTTCGACAACCAAGAGTTCCGTGAATTATGTCACTCAATAGGCACCAAAGTAAATTTTGCATCAGTATACCACCCAGAGTCAAATGACGTCGTCGAAAATGCGAACAAGCAAATCTTCGAAAGCATCAAGAAGTGTCTGGAAGGGCAGAGAAAAGGAAAATAGATGGACGAGTTGCATAAAGTGATCTGGTCGCATAACACAACAGTTTCAAGAACCACAAAGTTCACACCTTTCAGATTATTATACGGCGAAGAAGCCATGTCGCCAGAAGAAACCAAACATCGTAGCATGAGAGCAACTCTCGCGCGAAATTGTCACGAGTTCGACGCCGTCTCAAAGGACATGTCGGAATTAGACAAAGACCAAGCCATCCTCAACCTGGAAAAGTATCAGGAAGAAACAAGGAAATGGCGGGACACCAAAGTAGTGCCAAGATCATTCAAAATCGGAGACCTCGTTCTCTTAAGAAACCCAAAAACAGGCACTGGAAAACTCAACTCCAAATGGCAAGGCCCTTTCATCGTTGTCAGGAGCAACCGCCCCGGATCATATCACTTAGCAGATAGCGAAGGCAATGAATTCATCATTCAATTTAAGGGGGGTAGACTGTAACATCCCGGCCCCCTAGGCCATCATTTTTGAGAAATCAACTCATCATTAACATAAGCTACGAAAGATTTAGATGAAAAGTTTCTAAATAGAATAATGAATTAACTCAATTTGGTTTTCATAAATATCTTGCTGTGGTTTGAATTGAGATGCTCTTATTTGGAATTTCAAATATTTGGAGTTGATTTTCATATTTGAATTTTATAATTGAATTATTTCTGGAATTTTGAACTCATGCATATAATGCATTTCATGTTGCACAGAATTTTGTTTGAATTTTCTAGGGAAATTGGCTTAGACAAAAATTCCCCAAAATTCACCATAGGTCGCAATCACGGAAACTTAATTTCTATGAATTTTTCAGAATTTTTAGAGCACGTTTGTTTTGGGAGAAAAATGGTAGAAGCTTTCTACCGTTGTAGAAATAGAAAACTCTTTAATTCGTCATGGGCTTCATCCCGGGCTCGGCCCATTTAGAAAATAAAAGAAAATAGAAAAGAAAAGACCTTACCTGTTCGGCCCGTGCAGCCCACCTTGGCCCAGCTCGACCCAAAGAGCCCACGTCGCGAACCGTCGTCTTCCTCGTGAAGTCAACCGCGCCGCCCGACCACTGCCGCCGCGCCACGCGCGCTCTCCTGTGCGCCGCTGCTGTGGAGGAGTTAGAGTGGGCCGCGTGCCGTCCTCATCCAAACCGCCTCGCACCTTCCGGAGCCCTTTCCCTTCTCCATCTCTTTCTTCTCTCTTCTCTTCACTGACATGTGAGTCCGCCCAACAAAAATCGGCGAGAAACCGCCTCTTCGCCCAACAAAACCCTCAACCAACCCCTCAAATGGCTTCCTATTGCCATCCTGTTCCTCTGGAGCTTAACCATGTTCGCAATCGTTGCGGCACTTCGACGAATTTCCATTTTTCCCCATTCCGGCCGCCGTCACCATTGCCGTCAATTCGAGCTCCTCCGGTGAGATCCACGTCTCCTTCTAGTTCCTTTAGCATCTCTGGACTTGCCTAATCTTATTCCCCTCTGATCTTCACTTGGAAATCGCGTGTAGGCTGCCGTCACCGATCTCCTCCCCTGTCCAGCCGCCGCCGCTCGTCGCCGTGCTACCTCCGGCCATCTCCGCCCCAAGCTAAGCTTCGGTGAGCACCTAATCGACTCGTAGATGACCAAAACGAGCACAAACTCGTAGCTTGCGTTTGAAATTTAGCTTCGCGCCGTTGCTCTGCCGCCGCGCCGCCTAGGTCCACGCCGCGCCGCCGCTACAGGCCACCTCCGGTGATGCGTCGACCACCGGAGGAAAGCTCTTGACCTCGCGGACCCGATTCTCGGGGTTGTTGACGTCGCCCGGCCGTCGCTCGTCGCCGGCGAGCCATTTCCCCGCCGCTGGCTACTGTGCTCGCGCTAACTGAATTGATTCAGTCTTAAGCCGCCACGTGCACGCGTCTGATTAGCCAGTTTTGGTTTAAACGTTTTAACTCGAAATCAATAGGAAAATAGTAGGGAAAAAATTTGGTAAAAATGCTAGAAAAATTCTTTGATATTTTTAGGACCTTGTGGCACTGTTCTTCAAAAACAAACTATCGGAAAATTTTGCTAGGAAAACAAATAGTTAGTTTGTTCATGTTTGTATGATATAACATATTTCTTGATAAGAATTAACTGGTTATTTACCTAATAGTTATGCATGCAATTGTTAAAATTAAATGTGTAGTTTTTACATCTTTTATTTTGCATACATTTAACATAGCATAACTATCTTGTATGTCATGCTACTAAATTCATTAAGTGCACACTCATTTTATTTACTTAAAGCCTTAAGCTACACTTTCTTCTGTTAGATAAAAATACTATGTTGTACCTTAATGCATTAAGACCTCTTTGCTACTGTTTTTCAGTATTAAATCATAGGAAATGTTGAGGATAAATATTTAATGTGGTGCATACATGTTTCTTATAATAATTACATAATTTCCTTTTAGAAATAGCATGAAGCTTTACATGACAACTATGCATGTAATTGCAATGATTAAACCATATAGGTCTCACTCTAAGCATCACATGTAGTGACTAACATGGTAGTTTTGTCCAAATGCTACTTTAGAGATTAAATTAATTAACCCAAGCCAATGAACGTACTATCTATGCATAGGCAACATGCATGTTTTCCATGCATATAGTTTCTACCCACATTTCTATGCACTCTTGCTTTATTTAAATACTCAAGCTATATAGGTTTATTGCACCATGCTCATAAGACCTAAACCATGTAAAATAACTAATAAATATAAATCCATAGAATATGCCAAATTTAAGTAATTTAGGTAATTTGCAACACATTATTGACTGTCATATGTATGCATTCAAAGCACATAAATATTTAGAGAAAATAAAATGGGATCTTAGCCCATAGGAATGTTTCCATATGCATTAGGAGCATGTAGCCTCATTTTACATGTAAATCACCTTAAGAATATTTGCTATGTAAATCTAGTTTATTTACTCATGTTTTCTTGAACAACCCCATGTTCATTAACAGAAATAATTTAGAATTTACATAATAGATATGCACGCAATCACCATCAATAAGCCATATGCATCTCACCATGTTTCCTTTAGAGATTTAGTAAATAAATATCTATGCATATCATCATTTTCACTATAGGAGTTTGTGACTAAAGATTTATGCATAATCTTACACCTTGTTTTCTTTAGAAGTAAATAACTCCTAAATGACTTGTCTAGGTGAATATGGCCATTTTAAGGCCAGGAATATATCTCATAGCAAATGCTCACCCTAAAGGAGATCGAGCCACGTAAACCCTAATTGCCCTCTCATATACTTCGTTTCTTGATAGAAATCGTTTACGTGTAATTTCTTTAGAAATTCTGATTTAATAGTTCTTTTTAAGAAAATACATTTCATGATTATATTCTTGGGTTTTTATTCCAAATATTGGTATTTATTATTGTAGATTTTATTGGATCTTCTTGGATGGCTTTATTTGGATTTCTCGGTGTTTATCGATTGCGGGTTGATGCGCATGTGAGTGAATCGTCAGAAGACTACATCGCGGGAGAATCAACACTTGAAGATCATTGTACGAGCTATGTATATAAAGGTGCGAGGCAAGCACACCCCTTGATCATTTTGATCCTATGTTTGCAAAGGCATTTAAGTCATTAATTTGCAGGATAAATTGTGTATAAATTGTATCACTAAAAATGCTTATTTGGGAAATGGTAGATACTACCTATTGATTTCATCTCCTTTGTTAGACTATATTGTATTCCCTTGTATCCATAGGTTGGGTTATCATAATGGTCATATGCTCTAAGCTTCATGATATAATTAATTGCTAATTAAGCTTGCTAAAATGAAAGGTTATATTTTGTATAAATGTAAGTACATGTATAATCATTAAATTTACGGATTATGTTGATGGGAAATTATTGTTGTTGATATATGATGATAATTTAGATGTTGACAGGTTTTGATGTGATATTGTTAAATTGGATTAATGATTGATTGATAATGATGATTTTGGAGACCCGTCGCATCGCATAAGGACCGGTACATTTGTAACTTGATTTAAGGAAACATCGTGCGACCATGGATGCTGGTATGGGACGGTCATGGCTAAGTAATTAGTTGAATGTTGCCTTGCCTTCTAGAAGTAGAGAATGTATGGATAATTTTACCCGATCTGGTATTTATTCAGAGGGACCTCCATCACTACGGTTTTGGGCTCAAGGTTTACCAATACAATGAATTGTACCCTTTTAATTCCTGCCTAACTATCCATGTTTGAAGGAGGGGAAAATTGTACCTCTGGGATGTTAGCTGGTAGGTCCGGAGGGATTTTTACAATTTAGGGAAGGCAAGATTAGCAAACAGCTAATGAAAACGTCATGTGTGATACCGATGTGCACACTTCGTGAGTGCACGGTGCTTGCAACACCACAGACGGTCACTCACTGTCCATGGGTACAGCGTACAAACTCTGCAGAGTCATAATCCATTCGAATGGCCGTGCTTGCGGTCTCAAGCTCCTTAATGATAGGTCTTTAGAGAATGGTTGGGATTAAAATTGATCATGATTATTATGGTTATTGATATATGAATGGCATAGTTGATGATTGTTGCAGGATCTTGACATGGAAGTCAAGTATGACACTTTATTCATATGATATTTTACTTGTGCTTACATTTATGCAATTTATATTCAAGCAATTCAATTTAGTAATTATTTCATTAATCAAGTTTAGATTGCCATTTGCTCATTTATGCAAATTTACCCATATTACCTTCCTTTATTTGGCCTTAAATATAGTTATGATTTTGCTATTATTCACCCGCATTGCTTGCCTCCGATAACTTGGTTTCAGATATGACATCGATCGTGGTGAGGAACGACACCGTTCTTTCTAGGAGTTTAACTTCCAGTCAATTGCCTGTGGGATAAACACGGGGCACACGCTGGAGATTTGAATTCCTTTATGTTACCGCTGTGTTTATTTCTTAAGGTATTTCGTCGGCCACTGAGCCAATATTTTGTAAATTTCAAATGAACTTGATAGTTAAATTTTGATATGGCTATGGTTCCTCTGTGAATACCGTGTGTACTTGTCATTGATCCTGGGGCAAGTACGGAAAACACTTTCGGGTGATTTAAATACCCGGGACGTTACAGGTGGTATCAGAGCTATATTGACTGCAAGTTGACCCTAGATAGACCGGTCGTTAGATTAGATTAGTAAATTGAAGCCATATTTTCAAAATTCTTGAATATATTTAAAGAAACTATAGGATTTTGCTCTAGCTTTCCTAAATCTTAGTTTCTTAACTCTCCTATGCTCCTACTTGATTTGAGAAAATATTTATTCACCCTTATCTATTTCCTACTTAGGAAGAAAATGAAGGAGAGAAATATTGATATCTTTTCTTAACCTTGAATCCAATATTCCTTAATTGCTTCTTACCTTGCCATTCAGTCTATTTCCTATCTAAATTCATTTCTTTTATGCTATTAAGGATCGACCATAAAGATGTAGTAAGAGCATAATGATAGATACTAGGATATCTTCTGTCATATTCAATTCAAAACTTCTTAGGAAATATAGTTATATAAGCCGTAGAAAGAAAAATTTAAGGTAGGAATTATATGGCATCTTAAACCGTTATGCCAAGAAAGCCTATGAACATAAATCGTACAAAACTTGTTTTCAAATATTTTGGATTTTCCATTCGCAGTTGGTTTGTTCGTTCTTTTTGATTTGGTGTTTCTAAGCAATTTTGATGTTTTATCCTAAGACATAAAACTAGACGTTGAAATAAATAGTATCTAGATGTTAAAATAAATAGTTTAAATTTTACTAACCTTGTCGTGATGATATCATACTAATATTGACTGTGACATAAGTTAACTTTGGACATCGTAAATCGTGGTTGCTAACTTCTAACATCTTAATTGCATACGTTTCTTTTACCCAAATTTGTCAAACTTTTCTTTGATTCATTCCCAGGTATGATATATACCGTAGCAAGACCGTGCTACATTCCTTATTAACCTAGAAAAATTTTTCCTTTCATAACATCTACTCCGTATTCCTTGTTCTTATCAGCTTCGCCACCGATTCATTATCAAGTATGGCAAATACTTTTTAAAGGCCATACTAGATTCCTTTCTTTCATAAATAATTTAATATCTCTTTAATCCTAGAGTACTTATGTATAAACATATCTATAGTTGCAATTTATAAGCGCACTTGAGCATTTATCCTATGTGCCAACTGTTCTCTTTAATTGCATTAGTATTATATCTAGGTTGTCATTTTTCCTTGCTTACCCAATGTCCAAATCATGCATATCTCATTTATCTGATTTATCAAACCTTCATTTTAAATTATTCTATGCATATCATACCGTGAGCAAGTCATGCTAAACCCCCTTGCTAAACCAACAATAATTTCATTTTAGTGAATCTTCTCTATATCCTTATACTCATTTTGGCATTGATCCTACATGTCACATATTTGCCTCTATAATCATATTAATAACCTATCTATTTTGTCATCACCCCTTTGTTGATTCTTTTGACTTTAAAAGAATCGCACCTCTTTATCTATCTTTTCTCTCATATTTATAGCATGCCCCCACCTCTTTGTTCATATAAACTAAGTTTAAAATTTAGACAAAATAGATATACACCTATCATGTCATCGTTCTTTGTTAAGCCCTATTTCAAAAAGAATATCACGTTTTCCATTTACCCTTTTCTCTTAAATTTTAGCATACACGTACGTCTTTGTTCATGTAGAACTAGTACAATATACCACATGATAGATGTGCATATCACATCATATTTATTCATTTTAATTAGCAAAATATAAATTTAAGGAAAATAGTATCCCAAGGTATGCTAAGGCACCGTAATGAGTGCAAGATGTCACGTTGATCAAAGGATGTCTACTCGATATTGGATATTATCTTGCCTACATGGAAGTTATATGGATATCTCAATGCTCGTTGGATAACATGATTTTCTGAATCATCATATTATTGATTCTTCGACTATCAGAATATATCACTCTATTGGAATTATTGGACTATCTGGACTTCTTATGATAGTACGGCATTGAATGGATTATTTGCTTATCTCAGCCCTCTGAGGCAAGATGTCATGAAATTCAAGTGCTTTGATTATTACACAAATACTCGATGGATTATCTAATCAAGTGCAAGCCTGCAAGTGATGGACTTCTCCTATACTGGATACCTTGGGTTAAGGTTAATAAATAGATAGTTATAAAAAAAAATATATCTATAGGAACAAAATTGATTAAGGACAGTAGGGTGCATTACACTAATTCTCAGTACTCCTGTGATCATTCTTTTAATGCATTACGGCTTGCATAGCATGCATGATGATTGCGTTTCCAATGCCTTTTTAAATTTTCTAGCATGAAAACCTTTATGAAATTCTTTGACAAGTTGTTCTGCTACTTATTGATAATTCATTGATCATATTTTTGTATTGGCGCATCTCATCATTTGCACTTGCTCATATTGTCCTGCACTGAATTTATTCTCACGCTCTTTTCCAACTTTGAACTCATAGTCATTTGATGAATTTTACGACCCATAATCTATAAGAAGATTTCTCTCACTTGATTAACTATTGGTCTTTGATCCACGAGGAAAATCTCAAAGTTCCGATTTTATCTGCCCTACTAACCAATGATTTTCTAGTAGCCATTTGCTTAAATTTAAAGTCATGTTTACCTTATGATCGTGTTTTGCCAGTCGATGATCATTTGTAAGTAGACCTACATTGCTGCGATTAAATCTTCTTGATTTATTTCGAATCAACAAATCCTATTGCTACCTTCTATTAAAAAGAAAAGGGATATGAGAATATCGTATCACCTCATTCTTTAATTCCTCTATCTCGTTTACCATTTGTTGAGATTGAAGCCATGACCATCTTCGAATATCTTCCCTAAAGTATTTGATGTCGTTTTCGTATGTTTACCCATTTTGTGCCTAGCCATCTTACCTTGCAATGCTATTCATTTATGTTAACAATTCGATATCCATTAATATCCTTGAATTGAGAGCAAAATTTTCTTGACCTATCCAACCAAAGAGGTCACTTGATCCATGTTGATGTGGTCTCTAGAATTAACCCTGATTTTTACATGATCCGATGAAAACCTTAACTTTCATGGTCCACGAAATATAGAAACCTATTACCCTATATTAACTTGATTTTTTTTGAAAATTTCCTTGATCTTCTATATTCCAAGGAAAACCATCTTGTAAACCTTGGAATAATTTCCTATACTATCCAAGATAAGTAAACCTTTTTATCATGAACTGTTTACTATCCTTACTCAAAGGTCAATCGTGGAGGTCATTGTTCTTTACATGACTTCCAGGGAAATTT
Organism: Eragrostis nindensis; assembly: GCA_012490785.1. Classification (NCBI taxonomy): domain Eukaryota; kingdom Viridiplantae; phylum Streptophyta; class Magnoliopsida; order Poales; family Poaceae; genus Eragrostis; species Eragrostis nindensis. Next base: position 346,732 of record JAAXCT010000482.1, on the reverse strand, counting down.
CATAACCAATCTTATTGAGTTTACTTTATCTCCACTCACCGTTTATTTGATGTCAAATTTCATTGGAAGACTAGCCAATTATTCTTAAATCTCTTTCTTCAATAAGATAATCTATCGATCATATCGTAGCATTGTCGTATCCCATAATCATATTTACCTATTTTGTCATGTGTCAACTTGACCTGGTAGGTAAGCCTTTATCATGACCTTGCATTCCTATTGACTCGCCCTTTGACTCGACCTTTAGGACTAATTTTGATATTGTCCTTACAAACTGTCTAGCAAAGCTTGAAATAAGTTTCTAAATTATCCTTGAGACTTCTAACTTAGTGATTACATTGTTTTAGTAACCATTTTTCGTGAATGCCAATTGTTGCGACCAATATTCATTTATTGAGCCTCATAATATTCTGACAATTCTATAACCAATCCTATTGGTTTTGTTTACCATTGCAAACTCGTTTGTTTACACAACTTAAAATTTCATTCGATTCATTTCTAATACTTCCAACTCCCCCATCTAGTTCTTTGGAAATTCCCTTGTATTTTGATCGTGTCCTAATTTCTTTAGAACAAGAAACTTCTAAAATAATTTTTAGTCGAAAACAAAATGTTTACAAGATTCATTCGAATTTTTTTTCTTGCTCTAGGTTTATTATTGAAAGTTTTTACACCTAAAGTTGAATAAAATCAACTTTGCTTTTGATCATGTGTACTCACTAACTTTTGACGAAAGTAGAGCTGGAAAATATATGCTAACCCTCGCGACGAGGTAACATACTTGACCATGGCAACGCAAGAGAGATTTGATGTTAACTGCTATACACCTTGGAAGATGAAGCTTCATACTGAAGTTCGAAAAGGAAGAAGGTTTACAAAGAAATATTCCAAGTACAAGAAACCAACTATACCAAGAAAGAACAAGTGGACTACATGGATAGCGCTCGTCGCCCTCGGGCCTTGAAGATGAAGGAACTAACTTTATATGTTGTGCTTTGCAAGTGTTTTATGAATGATAGGTTAAAATTTATTTAAGGGGGGTAGGACGTAAGATATATCTAACTCTACTAATATTTTGATTATACGAGTGCTAACCTCTTTTAAGAGCCGAAGAAAAATTTTTGCAATCTTTACTAACAAATGTTAACAAAACCCCGAAGATTTCTTTTAAAGGATTCCTCTTCCTCAAGATACCAATGTTCATCAAGCATGAAGGACATCTATACTACATCAGAGAACAACTTCAAGAATTCTACCATATCGAGGAAGAAGTGAGAGAAATACGTGAAGATTGTTCCCTACGCGTGGCATGCCGAAGACGAATAACTAATAATGTCATGACAATTAATTTAAAAACCATCCTCACTAACACTTCGCGGAATCTCGGGGACGAGATTCAATTTAAGGGGGGTAGACTGTAACATCCCGGCCCCCTAGGCCGTCATTTTTGAGAAATCAACTCATCATTAACATAAGCTACGAAAGATTTAGATGAAAAGTTTCTAAAAAGAATAATGAATTAACTCAATTTGGTTTTCATAAATATCTTGCTGTGGTTTGAATTGAGATGCTCTTATTTGGAATTTCAAATATTTGGAGTTGATTTTCATATTTGAATTTTATAATTGAATTATTTCTGGAATTTTGAACTCATGCATATAATGCATTTCATGTTGCACAGAATTTTGTTTGAATTTTCTAGGGAAATTGGCTTAGACAAAAATTCCCCAAAATTCACCATAGGTCGCAATCACGGAAACTTAATTTCTATGAATTTTCAGAATTTTTAGAGCACGTTTGTTTTGGGAGAAAAATGGTAGAAGCTTTCTACCGTTGTAGAAATAGAAAACTCTTTAATTCGTCATGGGCTTCATCCCGGGCTCGGCCCATTTAGAAAATAAAAGAAAATAGAAAAGAAAAGACCTTACCTGTTCGGCCCGTGCAGCCCACCTTGGCCCAGCTCGACCCAAAGAGCCCACGTCGCGAACCGTCGTCTTCCTCGTGAAGTCAACCGCGCCGCCCGACCACTGCCGCCGCGCCACGCGCGCTCTCCTGTGCGCCGCTGCTGTGGAGGAGTTAGAGTGGGCCGCGTGCCGTCCTCATCCAAACCGCCTCGCGCCTTCCGGAGCCCTCTCCCTTCTCCATCTCTTTCTTCTCTCTTCTCTTCACTGACATGTGAGTCCGCCCAACAAAAATCGGCGAGAAACCGCCTCTTCGCCCAATAAAACCCTCAACCAACCCCTCAAATGGCTTCCTATTGCCATCCTGTTCCTCTGGAGCTTAACCATGTTCGCAATCGTTGCGGCACTTCGACGAATTTCCATTTTTCCCCATTCCGGCCGCCGTCACCATTGCCGTCAATTCGAGCTCCTCCGGTGAGATCCACGTCTCCTTCTAGTTCCTTTAGCATCTCTGGACTTGCCTAATCTTATTCCCCTCTGATCTTCACTTGGAAATCGCGCGTAGGCTGCCGTCACCGATCTCCTCCCCTGTCCAGCCGCCGCTGCTCGTCGCCGTGCTACCTCCGGCCATCTCCGCCCCAAGCTAAGCTTCGGTGAGCACCTAATCGACTCGTAGATGACCAAAACGAGCACAGACTCGTAGCTTGCATTTGAAATTTAGCTTCGCGCCGTTGCTCTGCCGCCGCGCCGCCGCTACAGGCCACCTCCGGTGATGCGTCGACCACCGGAGGAAAGCTCTTGACCTCGCGGACCCGATTCTCGGGGTTGTTGACGTCGCCCGGCCGTCGCTCGTCGCCGGCGAGCCATTTCCCCGCCGCCAGCTACTGTGCTCGCGCTAACTGAATTGATTCAGTCTTAAGCTGCCACGTGCACGCGTCTGATTAGCCAGTTTTGGTTTAAACGTTTTAACTCGAAATCAATAGGAAAATAGTAGGGAAAAATTTCGTAAAAATGCTAGAAAGATTCTTTGATGTTGTTAGGACCTTGTGGCACTGTTCTTCAAAAACAAACTATAGGAAAATTTTGCTAGGAAAACAAATAGTTAGTTTGTTCATGTTTGTATGATATAATATATTTCTTGATAAGAATTAACTGGTTATTTACCTAATAGTTATGCATGCAATTGTTAAAATTAAATGTGTAGTTTTTACATCTTTTATTTTGCATACATTTAACATAGCATAACTATCTTATATGTCATGCTACTAAATTCATTAAGTGCACACTCATTTTATTTACTTAAAGCCTTAAGCTACACTTTGTTCTGTTAGATAAAAATACTATGTTGTACCTTAATGCATTAAGACCTCTTTGCTACTGTTTTTCAGTATTAAATCAAAGGAAATGTTGAGGATAAATATTTAATTTGGTGCATAGAATATGCTAAATTTAAGTAATTTAGGTAATTTGCAACACATTATTGACTGTCATATGTATGCATTCAAAGCACATAAATATTTAGAGAAAATAAAATGGGATCTTAACCCATAGGAATGTTTCCATATGCATTAGGAGCATGTAGCCTCATTTTACATGTAAATCACCTTAAGAATATTTGCTATGTAACTCTAGTTTATTTACTCATGTTTTCTTGAACAACCCCATGTTCATTAAAAGAATAATTTAGAATTTATATAATAGATATGCACGCAATCACCATCAATAAGCCATATGCATCTCACCATGTTTCCTTTAGAGATTAGTAAATAAATATCTATGCATATCATCATTTTCACTATAGGAGTTTGTGACTAAAGATTTATGCATAATCTTACACCTTGTTTTCTTTAGAAGTAAATAACTCCTAAATGACTTGTCTAGGTGAATATGGCCATTTTAAGGCCAGGAATATATCTCTTAGCAAATGCTCACCCTAAAGTAGATCGAGCAACGTAAACCCTAATTGCCCTCTCATATATTTCGTTTCTTGATAGAAATCGTTTACGTGTAATTTCTTTAGAAATTCGGATTTAATAGTTCTTTTTAAGAAAATACATTTCATGATTATATTCTTGGGTTTTTATTCAAAATACTGGTATTTATTATTGTAGATTTTATTGGATCTTCTTGGATGGCTTTATTTGGATTTCTCGGTGTTTATCGATTGCGGGTTGATGCGCATGTGAGTGAATCGTCAGAAGACTACATCGCGGGGGAATCAACACTTGAAGATCATTGTACGAGCTTTGTATATAAAGGTGCGAGGCAAGCACACCCCTTGATCATTTTGATCCTATGTTTGCAAAGGCATTTAAGTCATTAATTTGTAGGATAAATTGTGTATAAATTATATCACTAAAAATGCTTATTTGGGAAATGGTAGATACTACCTATTGATTTCATCTCCTTTGTTAGACTATATCGTATTCCTTGTATCCATAGGTTGGGTTATCATAATGGTCATATGCTCTAAGCTTCATGATATAATTAATTGCTAATTAAGCTTGCTAAATGAAAGGTTATATTTTGTATAAATGTAAGTACATGTATAATCATTAAATTTACGGATTATGTTGATGGGAAATTGTTGTTGTTGATATATGATGATAATTTAGATGTTGACGGGTTTTGATTGATAATGTTTAATTGGATTAATGATTGATTGATAATGATGATTTTGGAGACCCGTCGCATCGCATAAGGACCGGTACATTTGTAACTTGATTTAAGGAAACATCGTGCGACCATGGATGCTGGTATGGGACGGTCATGGCTAAGTAATTAGTTGAATGTTGCCTTGCCTTCTAGAAGTAGAGAATGTATGGATAATTTTACCCGATCTGGTATTTATTCAGAGGGACCTCCATCACTACGGTTTTGGGCTCTGCAGAGTCATAATCCATTCGAATGGCCGTGCTTGCGGTCTCAAGCTCCTTAATGATAGGTCTTTGTTTAGAGAATGGTTGGGATTAAAATTGATCATGATTATTATGGTTATTGATATATGAATGGCATAGTTGATGATTGTTGTAGGATCTTGACATGGAAGTCAAGTATGACACTTTATTCATATGATATTTTACTTGTGCTTACATTTATGCAATTTATATTCAAGCAATTCAATTTAGTAATTATTTCATTAATCAAGTTTAGATTGCCATTTGCTCATTTATGCAAATTTACCCATATTACCTTCCTTTATTTGGCCTTGCATATAATTATGATTTTGCTATTATTCACCCGTATTGCTTGCCTCCGATAACTTGGTTTCAGATATGACATCGTTCGTGGTGAGGAACGACACCGTTCTTTCTAGGAGTTTAACTTCCAGTCAATTGCCTGTGGGATGAACACGGGGCACACGCTGGAGATTTGAATTCCTTTATGTTACCGCTGTGTTTATTTCTTAAGGTATTTCGTCGGCCACTGAGCCAATATTTTGTAAATTTCAAATGAACTTGATTGTTAAATTTTGATATGGCTATGGTTCCTCTGTGAATACCGTGTGTACTTGTCATTGATCCTGGGGCAAGTACGAAAAACACGGAGTTTCGGGTGATTTAAATACCCGGGACATTACAAATCTCAAGAAGTACTTTATCTAAAATGTAGAGGCTAATAGCGACGCACAGTTATAAGCGGAGCTTTTAGTCGGCCTAAGTTGTAATTTTTTTCTTTCTGTATTTTCAAGGCCCATACTCTTTTCCTCACAGGGGAACCCCACATCGGGGGTGAGGTTTCTAACGAGGTGGGACCTTTGTAACCCTAGCAGTTCAATATAATGCTATCTTCCCCAGAAAAAAACGAAGTTCTCAATTTCCCAAGTAGTCGATGCAATATTTTAGAAATATCGCCACATCGACGCAGGATTCAACCCCCTGAGCCAAAGCCACTCAAAAGGAAGGAAAAAATTCCAGCTCCTTTTTCCCAGGCTTCCTTCTCTATAAAACACTTAGAGAAAAAGAGCCCCAAGGGGCAACATAACCAATCTTTCTCACAAAATTGAGAAAGAGCGGCGTTTCAACAGCCCAAGGGCTCAGCTGTCCATTTCCTCAAGGGAAAAAGACCGACAAGCATCAAGCCCAAAGGGGCTCAGAGGAAAATTCCTCACACTCAAAATAGATCAATCAGATCTAAGCCCCTAGGGGAACAACAACAAGCCCATTCAAGGACGGAATTCAAACCTCAAGAGGTTCAACGTCATTCCTCGAAGAACTAAGAGAGCGCAAAACACCACAAGCCCAAACGTCAAGGCGTCGCATTTTCTGAAAAAAATAACGGCAACCTCCGAGCATTCGAAACATTGCGGAGCCAATTGCAAAATAGCGGCAACCCAAGACTGCACACTCAACCCTTCTTCGTTAATGACATCGCTCGAGTTATGCACCGCAATTAAAAAATGCCCCCCGTCCCTCGATTGCCAGGGGGGTGACGTTCGTCTTATTCCGGCAACCAAGCAACGGCGGGCGCCAACCAGCCCAAGCGAAAAACGAAGGGTATTCAAAGTGCGGCAGGCTCAGTACAATCAATTCCAAAGCTGTCGTCACAAGTCAATCACCAAACAAAACAAATATCTCAATACAACGCACTTTTGTCGCAAAATCGGCGTTCCACTTATAGGTCAAGGTCAACCTCAACTACAAAGCCACCACCTTTCTCGACGCTTACACTATCGTAAACGCACTAAAGCCATCCAAATACGGATCGGCAGAAGAATTTCCGGCGCACTCGACCTTCACGGCTACCACCGAAGGTGAGGCGCGTCGACCATCAAAGCAACGCGTCAAAATATTTCGCCCTGCTTCATAATAAAGCGTCATATCCCTCCAAAATTGAGCGAAATCGCGGCGAGGAAACCTCGAAACATAGTGCAAATGCGCCTCGCAAGAAACGCGCAAACCATCGCGTTCATACTTCAAAGGCGCAATGTTCAAAGCAAACCCGCTAGGCAAATCCTGCGCACAAATTGTACAGAAAAAGTACATTGTTACAAACCAAACATTCTAAAACCCTCTCCACTCGGAGCCTAAAGCAACCTAAACCTCTGCAGACGCCGGGGCGTTAGGAGCGGCAATCGGAGGCTCGGGGGCGGCAGAATCCGTCGCTTTTTCCGGATCAGCCGCAGCCGGCGCGGAAGTCGCCGCAGGTGCCGCAGTTGGAGCAGGAGACTCGGGTGTGGCAAGTGTAGTTGTTTTCGTGACATTTTTCCACGCTTCAGTAGCACCTTCAATACGGGCAACTTTCGCGCGGGGGGGGGGGGGGGGGGGGGGGGGGAGTTTCACTAGCTGGTGTTGCTGCCCTTTCTTCGAGCCCTCTGCCGCAGTTTCGGTTTGAGCCGCCGCCTTCATCTACAAAATAATTAAGAATTCAGCGCGTCGCATATATAAGAAACAAACCGTTTTAAACTAGAAATTCACGTTACCTCTTCGAGTTTAGTCCAAGTAAATTGCCGGCAGGCCTCTGCCTTGTGCACTCCCCAATACCTCTTCATAAAACGTTTGAGGACCACCCGAATGTTCTTGCTGGTATTGCCGGCATCAACTTGGTCGAAGTTGCTGTCACTATAACCGCGCATTGCAAGATCCGGGAAATGTGTGCATCTCTTTTTCTCAAGCAGGTCCAGAAGAGCGAAACAGCTGGTGCGGGCGGCAAAATGGCCGGCGCGCTCGAAGGCCTCAGGCAGGTCTCCAAATTCACCGTTTAGCCACCCAAAAAATAGTTCAGGAGTCAGCAAACCGCTGGTATTGGGAAGCGGGTGTTGGCGGTCGTTAAACCATGATTTGACCGCCACCCTACCGGTAAATAAATGCATAACACCAAGATTTTGTGCATAGTAGATAGGAATAATGCTACTCCACAGGTTTTGGTGGATATTTGGATGCAGGAGTGAATAATGGAGAAAAGTTGGCCCAGCCAGGGAATTTCCCTAGCCGGCCGGCCCCTCCCTAGGCCGGCCGGCCCCACCTGGTGGCCGCAGGCCCCAGACTTCCTCCAGTGGGCTGGAAACTAATCCACAACGCATAATTCAAGCCCAGCCCAGCAGAATTCCACCGCCATTCTAGAAGGTGGGCCATTTGGGCCTTTACTTGGCCCTCACTTCAATTCTGCCGATCCCAGCGAGGAGCCGACCTTCAGACCGCCTTCAGGGAGTGATCTGGAGCGTCCACGCTTAAGACGGTGGCAAACCGCCACAGGGGACGGCCGGCCGGCCACCCCCCTAGGCCGGCCGGCCGACTTTGGCGCCACCGCCTCTCCAGCTTCGGCCAGGGTGCTCCCACCGCCTTCACAAGCTATAAATTGGACCCCTCGGCCTCCGAAGCAACTCGCACCATCACACTTCATCTAAGTGTTCATTAGTTTAGTTTAGTAGTAGCTTTGGGAGATAGAGTAGAGTAGAGTAGAGTGAGAGCTCTCTCGGGCTTCCGGAGTCTTCTCGGAGTTCGGTATAGTTCTTTGTATCCTTACTCTTTTGAGATATTATTTTATTTAATATATAATTAGTTTTATCTTTATTTATTTCTTTTAGTAGTTCTTTTCTATTTAGTTTATTTATTCGTTAAGTAAGTGCTCGTAGAAGTCTTGTTGTGGGATTCGTGATTGTTGGAATAGCAAGTACGAGAGAGTGCCTTCGTCGGAGATGACGTCGTGTGAAATCTGTGCTTGTTCATTCTTAGATAGGACTGCTCCGTTGATCAAGAGTAGTTCCTCTAGGCGGGTTGTAAGCATGGCGCTTAGAACTTGGCCTATGTACGTTTGGCACCCAACCCCACGGAGGATGGTAGCCGCGAGTGTATGTGACAGCTGCACCGGTCTCTGTAATCCACCACGTCCAGGTTGGACTCAGCAGGGTCTTAATTATAGCATACGGTTCCCTAGGTTTGAACTAGCATCATCGGTTAACCTAGCACGTGTGTGCCCCGAAACGACATGACTTGTATGTGTATGAGCTTAGCTAGAGTAAATAATCTTTGTAGACTTGACTGCTAGGAAGAGTAAACAATAGATAAACATACAGGTAGCCTTAACTCTATCTCGTTGCTCTCCCAAATGTATACTACGATTTATTTCTTATATCACTTCGGATTTGAGGATGTGTGTGCCACCCATATCTATCATGCCTATCTTACCCCCGTCTCGAGTATAGTTTGATACATTATTATTTCTCCAAATTATCCAATGCATTGCTATTATTCAGCTCCCTTTCGCTCTACTTCCCTGCGGAAATATAAATACGATAACCCTGGAATACTCCAAGGAGAAATGCTACAATAGTGATCCGTGCGCTTGCGGAATTAATGAATTTAATTTTATCGCATAAGAACCGCCAACAAGCATTTCTGGCGCCGTTGCCGGGGAAGTAGCAGCTAGGAAACTGAATAAATGCATTGAAGTTTGTGAGAAGAGTAATTATCACTTACTTTTTGGGATTACCCTTGTCCTGTCTTTCTTCTTGTGGAAATTTGAAACAGGACTGTGCATGACTGGTTTCGACCTACCAGAAAACTTTCACCCAGATCCCGAACAGTTCTTGAGAAGGGTGAGGGCCAGGCTTACCCCTTCTCCCACCCACGCTCGATCGAAAGTTCTGGCTCTTGAAGGATCCCTTCCGACGATTGTCGATCACCCTCCACCTTCATCAACGAACAACAACATGGGTGATCCGGTCGAGAAGACGATCAACGATTTCTCCGCGCCAACTACGGAGAACATCCGCGTGGGACCCAACCCGCGCATCACAACAAGGACTACGAGCTCAAGCCAGCCTTGATCAACATGATCTTGGCCAGTCCTTTCTGTGGGAAGCCGTCGGAGGATGCGAACGCTCACCTCCAAATGTTCTTGATGACGTGCAACACTTTCGCCATGAAGGATGCACCTTAGGACGCCATCCGACTGCAGCTATTCCCATTCTCTCTGTTGGGGAAGGCTCTCCAGTGGTTCTACGCGAACCAAGAGTCCCTCGACACGTGGACGGTATGCTCTAATGCCTTCCTCGCCAAGTTCTTCCCGCCGGGCAAGACGACTGCCCTGCGGAACAAGATATCGGGCTTCCAACAGCTCGCAGATGAGTCGACCGCGGAAGCCTGGGACAGGATGCAGGAGTACGTTCTCTCGTGCCCACACCATGGCATGGAAGAATGGCTCCTCATACAGAGTTTCTACCACGGTTTGAGGCCGTCCGCTCGAGAACACCTCGACGCCGCAGCAGGCGGCTCCTTCTTCTCCCTTAGCGTGAAGAACGCTAAGAAGTTGATTGAGAAGGTGGCGGCCAACCAGACTCATGGCGAACGCCAAGCGGCGAGCACCAAGACCCGTGGAGTGCACCAAGTGGAGACGATGGACATGCTTGCCATCAAGCTCGATCAGCTACTCCGCAAGGTGGAGTCTCCACAGGACCTGCAAGTTGCGGATTCCCGCATGACATGTGAGGAATGCGGCAACGTTAGGCATATGGGCATCAATTGCCCAAATGCGCGAGAGGAATGCAATTTCCTCAACAATGGCAATGGGTACTGCTCCCAGAACAACTACGGCTGGAACTCCAGGCCCGACCTCTCCTTCAACAAGAATCAGGGAGGTAACAATGGTAGTCTTTCCCGTTATGAGCCATCTATCAAGGATCTAGTTCTCGGCCAGGTCAAGATCAATGACAGCATTAGTAAGAAGTTTCTTACTACGGACAAGGCTTTAGAGAGCATAGATGCCAAGCTAGAGTCGTTCAGCACTGCCCTGCAAAATCAGCTAAGCCATAACAAGATGCTAGAAACGCAAATAGCGCAAATAGCTTCAGCTGTGCAGGCTCCTCGTCCGAAGGAGAATGTTCGTGCTATCACCACCAGGGGCGGAAGAGGTACTGTGGACCCACCATACAACAAGGGTGCAGAGAGAAAGACACCAAACGTAGCCCCCAAGGAGAAGGCCGGCAAAAAGATTCCAGAAAAGAAGGTCCCTGAAAAGGAAGATGCCGAGAAGGAGAGCTCCGAGGAGGAACTAACGACAGATCCTCCCGTTGAGCAAGCTCCACCTAAGGCAGCACCTCACGAGTATTTTGACACTACAGGCTTGCCTTACCCCGACCGCAGGAAGAAGCTCACTGTGGATGAGCGCTTTGATAAATTTGTTGAGGCCATCCGGCATATATATGTGCATATTCCGCTGCTTGATGCCATGCAGGTACCTACTTACACTAGGTATTTTCGGGACATCCTCAACAACAAGCGCCCCATTCCAGCAATGGAGGTGGTGAAGCTTACAGAAGAGTGCAGCGCGGCCATTTTGAACATTCTTCCGGAGAAGAAGAAGGATCCGGGGTGCCCTACTATCCCGTGTTCGATTGGCAGCCAGCACTTCTCTCAAGCACTTTGTGACTTGGGTGCAAGCATGAGCGTTATGCCCAAGACGGTATATGAGGTTAAACTGTCCATTATCGCCTACGGCTATATGCTTGTAGCTCGCAGATCAGTCCGTTCGTCATCCTGCGGGTATTGCCGAAGACGTCCCCGTACAGATCAGAAACTTCTTCGTACCCGTCGATTTTGTTGTGCTGGATATGGAAGTGGATGTCAAGACCCCTCTCATCCTTGGAAGGCCGTTCTTGAGCACCACCAACGCCAACATCGACGTGGGGGCAGGAGAGATCCACTTGGACTTCAATGGCAGGGAAGAGACGTTCAACTTCAAACCCAAGGTTGAGCAATGCAAGCAAGTGAGGGTCATATATGGAAAGGACCCAAGGGAAGTGGAAAAGATTGAGATTACTCCACCCATGCCACAGCCAGACAAGCTCATCGCATACATGAGAAACTATCTGGCAAAAGAGAATGCAAGAAGGCCAGAAAATTATTGGAGGACTCCAAGGAGGATGCCTCAGCCGCCAGACACACCTCAAGCCCCTCTTACTCCTCCTCCACAAGAAGGGGTAGGCGAGTCGCAATCGCCTAAGAAGAGAAGAGCAAGGCGCTCAAGGAAGAAGAAGGCAGCTACGGTATCAACCGATGAGAGTACAACAAAGGCGCCTATTGAAGAAAAGGTCGCCGCCACCAACACAAAGAAGACAATCAAAGTGTGGCGGAAGAAAGAAGGAACCTCTACCTCGCCAGATTCTCCAGCGAGCGAGGTCCAAACAAGTTGAAGACGTGGAGAACGTCAAGCTCAAAGACGTAAAAAATGAGAGCCCTCCGATTGGGGAGGCCATCCCAATCGTTATCCTAGCTAGGCCTAGCACTTGTTTTTCTTTTTATAAATCATAAAAACAAAATAAAAATTTGAAAAATTTAAAAACAACAAAAAAAATAATAGGATTCCCGACGATGCTCATTAGGGGCTAGCCACTTGTATCATCCTCACTCTTTTTGCAGGTCAAGAAGGAGGAGGAAGAGCCTGAATCAAGCTTAAGTCTTACAAAGACTCAAGCTTGGGGAGGGCCCCCAGGTAAGAAGGAGTTCAATACAAGCTCGAGTCTTGCAAAGACTCAAGCTTGGGGAGGACCCCCAGGTAAGTATTCCTAATTTTCTTAATAAATAAATAAAATCCCTGTTTCGAATAAATGCTAGAATCTTGGTGTTATGCTACGCTTAAGGGAAATGATGATCGAGTTACAAATTAGCTTCCCATGTGTTGCATAGATGCAACCTCTACTCCTGACATATGTGTTATTTTTATTTGAGCATGATCACATCATGAGTCTTGTTTATTTTCGTGGGTTGCATTTGTTACACCAAGTCTGAGCATTGTGGATTGTGATATGGCATGATTAGGACTTGTTGCAATTTCTTAGTATGGTTTCATCCCGAGATGTTTTTCTTGAATTGCTGCAAGTACCTAAAACCCTTCTGTTTTGGCACACTTCTCTTAGTGTGAGGATTTATTTACCTACCAGAGCCATATCATAATATTCGAAACAGCCCCACTCATAGCCATTTGTTTATGTATTGAGTTTTGTTAAGGTTTGATGTACTCTTGAAACTAAGCACTCCTAATTTTGGTCATAACTCCTTCGCGTGTGTTTTCAAAAATTTCTCTCCACCAAATAAAGAGGGGAATGTTTGGATAAATCAACCAAACATTTTTCAGATGTTTGCAAAACTTTTGGTCCATCCAAAATGCTCAAGAATATTTCAAAATGTTTCCTTGAACCATTCAAAATTTATGGCCCCTTGCACCATGGAGTAGTCAAAAAAAAAACTCTATGGTTGCATGACAAAAGTCAATGGCTATATGGTTCTTATCATAAACATCTTGAGCAAAATAAAGGACCAATGTTTTTCAAAAACCCCCTTCCACAAGTGTGAGTTCATTTTCTCCCCCTCCATCACATTATTTCCTATGACCAAAATAAATGGAGTTGCTATGTTGATTGAGACTCATTCTTTAGCTTTACAATAAATGCATGACATTTGTGCATTCCTTACCAAGCTCCACATACAAAGCCTCATTTGGTAGAAGGTAGGATAAGTGAAGCTTGTAGGAATAGAACTCACATCGGAGTGGTAAGAGAAGTGCCACCCAAAACGAAGGAGAATTTTTTGTACCTTACCTTGCAGCACATAAAAAACTCTGGATGTATACCTGCTAGAATTGTGTACTTGTTCGAAAATGCCGTTCTAGTCCTCAATGCTGCATGACAAGGTGTGACTTATAAGCCCCACGATTTTTGCAACACTCATGAATATTTTGTGCTCTCGTAAACTTACCACTGTTTAGGGAGTATGTTGTTGCATCATTATTACCCATGGGGCGCTTCTTTGTAACTCCTGATCCGCCGGTACCCTGAGTTGAGTTTGCTCGGGACGAGCAAAGTTTAAGCTTGGGGAGGCTGTTGGCGGTCGTTAAACCATGATTTGACCGCCACCCTACCGGTAAATAAATGCATAACACCAAGATTTTGTGCATAGTAGATAGGAATAATGCTACTCCACAGGTTTTGGTGGATATTTGGATGCAGGAGTGAATAATGGAGAAATTGGGCCCAGCCAGGGAATTTCCCTGGCCGGCCGGCCCCACCCTAGGCCGGCCGGCCCCACCTGGTGGCCGCAGGCCCCAGACTTCCTCCAGTGGGCTGGAAACTAATCCACAACGCATAATTCAAGCCCAGCCCAGCAGAATTCCACCGCCATTCTAGAAGGTGGGCCATTTGGGCCTTTACTTGGCCCTCACTTCAATTCTGCCGACCCCAGCGAGGAGCCGACCTTCAGACCGCCTTCAGGGAGTGATCTGGAGCGTCCACGCTTAAGACGGTGGCAAACCGCCACAGGGGACGGCCGGCCGGCCACCTCCCCTAGGCCGGCCGGCCGACTTTGGCGCCACCGCCTCTCCAGCTTCGGCCAGGGTGCTCCCACCGCCTTCACAAGCTATAAATTGGACCCCTCGGCCTCCGAAGCAACTCGCACCATCACACTTCATCTAAGTGTTCATTAGTTTAGTTTAGTAGTAGCTTTGGGAGATAGAGTAGAGTAGAGTAGAGTGAGAGCTCTCTCGGGCTTCCGGAGTCTTCTCGGAGTTCGGTATAGTTCTTTGTATCCTTACTCTTTTGAGATATTATTTTATTTAATATATAATTAGTTTTATCTTTATTTATTTCTTTTAGTAGTTCTTTTCTATTTAGTTTATTTATTCGTTAAGTAAATGCTCGTAGAAGTCTTGTTGTGGGATTCGTGATTGTTGGAATAGCAAGTAGGAGAGAGTGCCTTCGTCGGAGATGACGTCGTGTGAAATCTGTGCTTGTTCATTCTTAGATAGGATTGCTCCGTTGATCAAGAGTAGTTCCTCTAGGCGGTTTGTTGTTGGCGGTCGTTAAACCATGTTTTGACCGCCACCCTACCGGTAAATAAATACATAACACCAAGATTTTGTGCATAGTAGTTAGGAATAATGCTACTCCACAGGTTTTGGTGAATATTTGGATGCAGGAGTGAATAATGGAGAAAAATGGGCCCAGCCAGGGAAAATCCCTGGCCGGCCGGCCCCACCCTAGGCCGGCCGGCCCCACCTGGTGGCCACGGGCCCCAGGCTTCCTCCAGTGGGCTGGAAAATAATCTTCAACACACAATTCAAGCCCAGCTCGGCAGAATTCCACTGACATTCTAGAAGGTGGGCTATTTGGGCCTTTACTTGGCCCTTACTTCAATTCTGCCGACCCCACGAAGTAGCCGACCTTCGGACCGCCATCAGGAGATGATCTGGAGCGTTCAGGCAAAAGACGGTGGCCAACCGACCGAAGGGACGGCCGGCCGGCCACCCCACTAGGCCGGCCGGCCGACTTTGTCGGCGCCGCCTCTCCAAAGTCGGCCAGGGTGCTCCCACCGCATTCACAAGCTATAAATTGGACCCCTCGGCCTCCGAAGCAATTCGCACCATCACACTTCATCCAAGTGTTCATTAGTTTAGTTGAGTAGTAGCTTTGGAGTTAGAGTAGAGTAGAGTAGAGTGAGAGCTCTCTCGGGCTTCCGGAGTATTCTCGGAGTTCGGTATAGTTCTTTGTATCCTTACCCTTGAGATATTATTTTATTCAATATAATTATATTTAGTTTTATCTTTATTTATTTATTTTAGTAGTTCTTTTCTATTTAGTTTATTTATTCGTTAAGTAAGTGCTCGTAGAAGTCTTGTTGTGGGATTCGTGATTGTTGGAATAGCAAGTACGAGAGAGTGCCGTCGTCGGAGATGACGTCGTGTGAAATCTGTGCTTGTTCATTCTTAGATAGGACTGCTCCGTTGATCAAGAGTAGCTCCTCTAGGCGGGTTGTAAGCATGGCGCTTAGAACTTGGCCTATGCACGTTTGGCACCCAACCCCACGGAGGATGGTAGCCGCGAGTGTATGTGACAGCTGCACCGGTCTCTGTAATCCACCACGTCTGGGTTGGACTCAGCAGGGTCTTAATTATAGCATACGGTTCCCTAGGTTTGAACTAGCTTCATCGGTTAACCTAGCACGTGTGTGCCCCGAAACGACATGACTTGTATGTGTATGAGCTTAGCTAGAGTAAATAATCTTTGTAGACTTGACTGCTAGGAAAGTAAATAATAGATAAATATACAGGTAGCCTTAACTCTATCTCGTTGCTCTCCCAAATGTATACTACGCTTTATTTATTTTATTACCTTGGATTTGAGGATGTGTGTGCCACCCATATCTATCATGCCTATCTTACCCCCGTCTCAAGTATAGTTGATACATTATTTCTTTCTCCAAATTATCCAATGCATAGCTATTATTCAGCTTCCTTTTGCTCTACTTCCCTCCGGAAATATAAATACGATAACCCTGGTATACTCCAAGGTGAAATGCTACAATGGTGATCCGTGCGCTTGCGGAATTAATGAATTTAATTTTATCGCATAAGAACCGCCAACAAGCATTTCTGGCGCCATTGCCGGGGAAGTAGCAGTTAGGAACTGAATAAATGCATTGAAGTTTGTGAGAAGAATAATTATCACTTACTTTTGCGGGCTTACCCTTGTCCTGGTTTTTCTTCTTGTGGAAATTTGAAACAGGACTGTGCATGACTGGTTTCGACCTACCAGAAAACTTCCACTCAGATCCCGAACAGTTCTTGAGAAGGGTGAGGGCCAGGCTTACCCCTCCTCCCACCCATGCTCGATCGAAAGTTCTGGCTCTTGAAGGATCCCTTCCGACGACTGTCGAGCACCCTCCATCTTCATCAACGAACAACAACATGGATGATCCAGTCGAGAAGACGATCAACGATTTCTCCGCGCCAACTACGGAGAACATCCGCGTGGGACCCAACCCGCGCATCACCAACAAGGACTACGAGCTCAAGCCAGCCTTGATCAACATGATCTTGGCTAGTCCTTTCTGTGGGAAGCCGTCGGAGGATGCAAATGCTCACCTCCAAAGGTTCCTGATGACGTGCAACACTTTCGTCATAAAGGATGCACCTCAGGACGCTATCCGACTACAGCTTTTCCCATTCTCTCTGTTGGGGAAGGCTCTCCAGTGGTTCTACGCGAACCAAGAGTCCCTCGACACATGGACGGCATGCTCCAATGCCTTCCTCGCCAAGTTCTTCCCGCCGGGCAAGACGACTGCCCTGCGGAACAAGATATCGGGCTTCCTACAGCTCGCAGATGAGTCGACCGCGGAAGCCTGGGACAGGATGCAGGAGTACGTTCTCTCATGCCCACACCATGGCATGGAGGAATGGCTCCTCATACAGAGTTTCTACCACCGTTTGAGGCCATCCGCTCGAGAGCACCTCGCGCCGCAGCAGGCGGCTCCTTCTTCTCCCTTAGCGTGAAGAACGCTCAGAAGTTGATTGAGAAGGTGGCGGCCAACCAGACTCATGGTGAACGCCAAGCGGCGAGCACCAAGACCCGTGGAGTGCACCAAGTGGAGACGATGGATATGCTTGCCATCAAGCTCGATCAGCTACTCCGCAAGGTGGAGTCTCCACAGGACCTGCAAGTTGCGGATTCCCGCATGACATGTGAGGAATGCGGCAACGTTGGGCATATGGGCATCAATTGCCCGAATGCGAGAGAGGAATGCAATTTCCTCAACAATGGCAATGGGTACCGCTCCCAGAACAACTACGGCTGGAACTCCAGGCCCGACCTCTCCTTCAACAAGAATCAGGGAGGTAACAATGGTAATCTTTCCCGTTATGAGCCCTCTATCAAAGATCTAGTTCTCGGCCAGGTCAAGATCAATGACAGTATTAGTAAGAAATTTCTTACTACGGACAAGGCTTTAGAGAGCATAGATGCCAAGCTAGAGTCGTTCAGCACTGCTCTGCAAAATCAGCTAAGCCACAACAAGATGCTAGAAACGCAAATTGCGCAAATAGCTTCAGCTGTGCAGGCTCCTCGTACAAAGGAGAGTGTTAGTGCTATCACCACCAGGGGAGGAAGAGGTACTGTGGACCCACCATACCCCAAGGGTGCAGAGAGAAAGACACCAAATGCAGCCCCCAAGGAGAAGGTCGGCAAAAAGGTTCCAGAAAAGAAGGTCCCTGAAAAAAGGAAGATGCCGAGAAGGAGAGCTCCGAGGAGGAACCAACGACAGATCCTCCTGTTGAGCAAGCTCCACCTAAGGCAGCACCTCACGAGTATTTTGACACTACAGGCTTGCCTTACCCCGCAGGAAGAAGCTCACTGTGGATGAGCGCTTTGATAAATTTGTTGAGGCTATCCGACATATATATGTGCATATTCCGCTGCTTGATGCCATGCAGGTACCTACTTACACTAGGTATTTCCGGGACATCCTCAACAACAAGCGCCCCATTCCAGCAATGGAGGTAGTGAAGCTTACAGAAGAGTGCAGCGCAGCCATTCTGAACATTCTTCCGGAGAAGAAGAAGGATCCAGGATGTCCTACTATCCCGTGTTCGATTGGCAGCCAGCACTTCTCTCAAGCGCTTTGTGACTTGGGTGCAAGCGTGAGCGTTATGCCCAAGGCGGTATATGACAGGTTAAACTGTCCATTATCGCCTACGGCTATGTGCTTGCAGCTCGCAGATCAGTCCGTTCGTCATCCTGCGGGTATTGCCAAAGACGTCCCCGTACAGGTCAGAAACTTCTCTTCGTCCCCGTCGACTTTGTTGTGCTTGACATGGAGGTGGATGTCAAGACCCCTCTCATCCTTGGGAGGCCGTTCTTGAGCACCACCAACGCCAACATCGACGTGGGGGCAGGAGAGATCCACTTGGACTTCAATGGCAGGGAAGAAACGTTCAACTTCAAGCCTAAGGTTGAACAATGCAAGCAAGTGAGGGTCATATATGGAAAGGACCCAAGGAGAGTGGAGAAGATTGAGATTACTCCACCCATGCCACAGCCAGACAAGCTCATTGCATACATGAGAGACTATCTGGAAAGAGAGAATGCAAGAAGGCTAGTAAAATATTGGATGACTCCAAGGAGGATACCTCAGCCGCCAAATACACCTCAAGCCCCTCTTACTCCTCCACAAGAAGGAGTAGGCGAGTCACAATCGCCTAAGAAGAGGAGAGCAAGGCGCTCAAGGAAGAAGAAGGCAGCTACTGTATCGACCGATGAGAGTACAACAAAGGTGCCTATCAAAGAAAAGGTCGCCGCCACCAACACAAAGAAGACAACCAAGGTGTGGCGGAAGAAAGAAGGAACCTCTACCTCGCCAGATTCTCCAGCGAGCGAGGTCCAAACGAGTTGAAAAGACATGGAGAACGTCAAGCTCAAGGACGTAAAAATGAGAGCCCTCCGATTGGGGAGGCCATCCCAATCGTTATCCTAGCTAGGCCTAGCACTTGTTTTTCTTTTCATAAACTATAAAAACAAAATAAAAATATGAAAAACAAAAAAAAAATAATAATAGGATTCCCGGCAATGCCCATTAGGGGCTAGCCACTTGTATCATCCTCGCTCTTTTTTGCAGGTCAAGAAGGAGGAGGAAGAGCCTGAATCAAGCTTAAGTCTTGCAAAGACTCAAGCTTGGGGAGGGCCCCCCCAGGTAAGAAGGAGTTCAATACAAGCTCGAGTCTTGCAAAGACTCAAGCTTGGGGAGGACCCCCAGGTAAGTATTCTTGACTTTTCTTAATAAATAAATAAACTCCCTGTTTCGAATAAATGCTAGAATCTTGGTGTTATGCTACGCTTAAGGGAAATGATGATCGAGTTACAAATTATAGCTTCCCATGTGTCGCATAGATGCAACCTCTACTCCTGACATATGTGTTATTTTTACTTGAGCATGATCACATCATGAGTCTTGCTTATTTCCGTGGGTTGCATTTGTTATACCAAGTCTGAGCATTGTGGATTGTGATATGGCATGATTAGGACTTGTTGCAATTTCTTAGTATGGTTTCATCCAGAGACGTTTTTCTTGAATTGCTGCAAGTATCTAAAACCCTTCTGTTTTGACACACTTCTCTTAGTGTGAGGATTTATTTACCTACCAGAGCCATATCATAATATTCGAAACAGCCCCACTCATAGCCATTTGTTTATGCATTGAGTTTTGTTAAGGTTTGATGTACTCTTGAAACTAAGCACTCCTAATTTTGGTCATAATTCTTTCGCGTGTGTTTTCGAAAATTTCTCTCCACCAAATAAAAAGGGGAATATTTGGATAAATCAACCAAACATTTTTCAGAGTTTGCAAAACTTTTGGTCCATCCAAAATGCTCAAGAATATTTTAAAATGTTTCATTGAACCATTCAAAATTTATGGCCCCTGCACCATGGAGTAGTAAAAAAAAAAACTCCATGGTTGCATGACAAAAGTTAATGGCTATATGGTTCTTATCATAAACATCTTGAGCAAAATAGAGGACCAATGTTTTTCAAAACCCCCTTCCACAGGTGTGAGTTCATTTTCTCCCCCTCCATCACATCTTTTCCTATGACCAAAATAAATGGAGTTGCTATGTTGATTGAGACTCATTCTTTAGCTTTACAATATATGCATGACATTTGTGCATTCCTTACCAAGCTCCACATACAAAGCCTCATTTGGTAGAAGGTAGGATGAGTGAAGCTTGTAGGAATAGAACTCACATCGGAGTGGTAAGAGAAGTGCCACCCAAAACGAAGGAGAATTTTTGCACCTTGCAGCACATAAAAACTCTGGATACATACCTGCTAGAATTGTGTACTTGTCCGAAAATGCTGTTCTAGTCTTCAATGCTGCATGACAAGGTGTAACATATAAGCCCCACGATTTTTGCATCACTCATGAATATTTTGTGCTCTCGTAAACTTACCACTGTTTAGGGAGTATGTTGTTGCACCTTTATTACCCATGGGGCGCTTCTTTGTAACTCCTGATCCGTCGGTACCCTGAGTTGAGTTTGCTCGGGACGAGCAAAGTTTCAGCTTGGGGAGGTTGTTGGCGGTCGTTAAACCATGTTTTGACCGCCACCCTACCGGTAAATAAATACATAACACCAAGATTTTGTGCATAGTAGTTAGGAATAATGCTACTCCACAGGTTTTGGTGAATATTTGGATGCAGGAGTGAATAATGGAGAAAAGTGGGCCCAGCCAGGGAAAATCCCTGGCCGGCCGGCCCCACCCTAGGCCGGCCGGCCCCACCTGGTGGCCACGGGCCCCAGGCTTCCTCCAGTGGGCTGGAAAATAATCTTCAACACACAATTCAAGCCCAGCTCGGCAGAATTCCACCGACATTCTAGAAGGTGGGCTATTTGGGCCTTTACTTGGCCCTCACTTCAATTCTGCCGACCCCACGAAGTAGCCGACCTTCGGACCGCCATCAGGAGATGACCTGGAGCGTTCAGGCAAAAGACGGTGGCCAACCGACCGAAGGGACGGCCGGCCGGCCACCCCACTAGGCCGGCCGGCCGACTTTGTCGGCGCCGCCTCTCCAAAGTCGGCCAGGGTGCTCCCACCGCCTTCACAAGCTATAAATTGGACCCCTCGGCCTCCGAAGCAATTCGCAC
Source organism: Eragrostis nindensis (assembly GCA_012490785.1). Lineage (NCBI taxonomy): Eukaryota > Viridiplantae > Streptophyta > Magnoliopsida > Poales > Poaceae > Eragrostis > Eragrostis nindensis. Next base: position 325,427 of record JAAXCT010000482.1, on the reverse strand, counting down.
CATCACACTTCATCCAAGTGTTCATTAGTTTAGTTGAGTAGTAGCTTTGGGAGTTAGAGTAGAGTAGAGTAGAGTGAGAGCTCTCTCGGGCTTCCGGAGTATTCTCGGAGTTCGGTATAGTTCTTTGTATCCTTACTCTTGAGATATTATTTTATTCAATATTAATTTAGTTTTATCTTTATTTATTTATTTTAGTAGTTCTTTTCTATTTAGTTTTATTTATTCGTTAAGTAAGTGCTCGTAGAAGTCTTGTTGTGGGATTCGTGATTGTTGGAATAGCAAGTACGAGAGAGTGCCGTCGTCGGAGATGACGTCGTGTGAAATCTGTGCTTGTTCATTCTTAGATAGGACTGCTCCGTTGATCAAGAGTAGCTCCTCTAGGCGGGTTGTAAGCATAGCGCTTAGAACTTGGCCTATGCACGTTTGGCACCCAACCCCACGGAGGATGGTAGCCGCGAGTGTATGTGACAGCTGCACCAGTCTCTGTAATCCACCACGTCCGGGTTGGACTCAGCAGGGTCTTAATTATAGCATACGGTTCCCTAGGTTTGAACTAGCTTCATCGGTTAACCTAGCACGTGTGTGCCCCGAAACGACATGACTTGTATGTGTATGAGCTTAGCTAGAAAAAATAATCTTTGTAGACTTGACTGCTAGGAAAGTAAATAATAGATAAATATACAGGTAGCCTTAACTCTATCTCGTTGCTCTCCCAAATGTATACTACGCTTTATTTATTTTATTACCTTGGATTTGAGGATGTGTGTGCCACCCATATCTATCATGCCTATCTTACCCCCGTCTCAAGTATAGTTGATACATTATTTCTTTCTCCAAATTATCCAATGCATAGCTATTATTCAGCTTCCTTTTGCTCTACTTCCCTGCGGAAATATAAAAACGATAACCCTGGAATACTCCAAGGTGAAATGCTACAATGGTGATCCGTGCGCTTGCGGAATTAATGAATTTAATTTTATCGCATAAGAACCGCCAACAGTTGTAAGCATGGCGCTTAGAACTTGGCCTATGCACGTTTGGCACCCAACCCCACGGAGGATGGTAGCCGCGAGTGTATGTGACAGCTGCACCGGTCTCTGTAATCCACCACGTCCGGGTTGGACTCAGCAGGGTCTTAATTATAGCATACGGTTCCCTAGGTTTGAACTAGCATCATCGGTTAACCTAGCACGTGTGTGCCCCGAAACGACATGACTTGTATGTGTATGAGCTTAGCTAGAGTAAATAATCTTTGTAGACTTGACTGCTAGGAAGAGTAAATAATAGATAAACATACAGGTAGCCTTAACTCTATCTCGTTGCTCTCCCAAATGTATACTACGATTTATTTCTTATATCACTTCGGATTTGAGGATGTGTGTGCCACCCATATCTATCATGCCTATCTTACCCCCGTCTCGAGTATAGTTTGATACATTATTCTTTCTCCAAATTATCCAACGCATTGCTATTATTCAGCTCCCTTTCGCTCTACTTCCCTGCGGAAATATAAATATGATAACCCTGGAATACTCCAAGGTGAAATGCTACAATGGTGATCCGTGCGCTTGCGGAATTAATGAATTTAATTTTATCGCATAAAAACCGCCAACAGCGGGTTAGGCTCGCCGCCAATCACTGCAAGAGCTTCTCCGAAGCGCGCATGAGCACTTGTTGCACCATCAGAAAAACTGTAAGCAAATTCCGAGCGGCATTCTTAGCACTCTCGGCTTCCGCCCTTGCCGCACTTAAGCTCTCTTCCGCATTTTTCAATTCTCGCTTCAAGCGAGCAGTGTCGCTCTCGTGGCTCTGGATAACATCCTTTAGCACGCCCAGCGCCTCATCTTTTTTCTCAATCTGGTCATTCACGTCAGCTTTCAAAGTCTCGAAGGAGGCTCTCTCCCTCTCAAAGACAACCTTCTCCTGCTGCAATTTCACTAGTTCCCTAGTCGGAGAGTCGACCTCTGGTCCGGGCAGACGACGACTCAAAGCCCGAGCCGCCGCAATAGTCTACTTAATCACAACGAAGTTTCACGTTAGACGTGTTATCCAAAAGAGAGAGAGAGAGAGAGAGAGAGAGAGAGAGAAGAGGAGCAAAAGCTCTTACCATCGTCGCATTCTGAGTCAGAATGTCGGCAACCGAAGCGTTGTCAACCCCAATCAGAAAGTTATAGAACTCTGCAAAGCAAAACAAAGTTAGAATAAAACACATCCGAAGCAAAGAGAAAAGGTCGCAAACAAAGACCTTGGGGGTCCATTGTCTTCATCATTTCAGCAAAAGCCGCCAAAGATATCTTGCCGGCTTCGCTCTCCTACAGCTCCCCCGCCGGAGATTTTTCACCTGCGTCAGAGGAGCTAGTCTCAGAAGAACTGCCAGACCCCACTCCCGATAACCGACGAATTAGATGCGCAATCATCATTCTCAGCCGAAAGACTGCGGATCGTCGCATCCCTCATAGAAAGATCGACATTTTCATGGCACCCATCAGGAGTCGACAGCTCGTTAAAAGCGACGTCAAGGGCCATCCCCATCTCGGCCCGAGAGTCACTAGAGCCCTCCAGCAGCTCAATCTCTTCATCATCAGACAAAGGCGGTAGCAGGGGCATCCGCCTCGGTCCGACAGCAACTGATGAGGTCCCCTCCCCCAGGCCTCGGTCGCCAGGCGAAACAACGGTAGCGTCGCCCGCAACTTCTTCCTCACACGGTACCGTTTTCTCAAAAGGCCCTTGCTCACGGCCATCTAGCGCATCATCAAGAAACTCTTCATCATCAGAGTCTCCAAACGCCGTAGTCATCAATTTCCGGCGGCGTAGGCACCCCTCGCGCACGGATACTTCCTCAGCAAAATCAACAGCACCCGCCGCACTAGACGCGGTCTCAGGCTGCACAACGGCATGAGCTCGAGAAGCGGGCACCTTGCGTAAGCTTTGACGCTTCGCTTTTTCCGCAGCCTTGGAGGAATCGGCATGCGTCTTCACTTTACTTGCCGCCTTTCGGGGAGCCGCAGAGCTTTTCGCGGCACCCGTAGGAGCAGGCCCAGCTGCGGCACCCAACTCCAGTGGTTCCACCATTTCAGCGTGTGGAAGGGACTTAGGCTCCCAAGCCCGATTCTCAATGAAGGCAGCCCTGAAAATTAACTCATCTTTCTTCCGCCGCCCCCTCTTCACCACCCTCACAACGCGCGAACTATACTTCACGCCCATCTCATCGAAAATGTGATTGACACGCCTAGCCGCAACGAGCTTGGTGTCACATTCCTCTTTTTCTAGAGCGGTGAAAGGTCCATAGATTACTCCAGCTGTTTGTTCAACATAATAAACAAACTACTTGTCGGAAATTCTGGCAGGCTTCTGTTGGTATTTCTTACACCAAACAGAAAACACCACCTTAGGCTGGTTAGGCCTAGAGTGAATATTCCCGGTTCGGCGCCAGAAATACCTGGGGTTAAGTTACTTGCTTAGGATACATAATAATCCACAACTAGCAACGAGTGCCAGATATGTATTATTAGTATTTAATCATAAGAGATAATCCGCAAGCGCACGGATAACCCGTTGTAGCATTTCACCCGAGAGTTCCAGGGTATCGTTATTTATATTTTCCCAAAGGAAGACGTGGTTGACAAGTGTGTACTTATACTCATGGTGTTACAAATGATAGATCATAACCAATATCCAAATGCAGGGGTAAGGCGGTAAAAGGATAGAGGATAGTGCGACACACACAGCAGGCAGTTCCACTCTCTGATAAAAGGCGAGAGGCGGCTCTAAGCTAGACTAAGGTTAAGTAGGAAGAACTGCTACTCCTAATGTATATCGTCAAGTAGCGTGCGTAGCATCTACCTATAGCCTAAGCTGCACACAAGCCAAGACTAAGCTGTTCTACTGCCAAGCCATCATCGGGAGATCCAGCGATCAGAGTCTGCCCCAATCTCCGGACATTTCATATATACTCCTACGCCATACCCGAACGTGGAGGATTACAAGGGACGGACAGGGCTGTCACCACCTGCCGCCTACCTCTACAAACCGTGGGGCACGAACACGCATCCAAGGGTGGAAAGGAAGCCCTAGCACCATGCTAGCGTAACTAACCACAACTCTAGATCCCTCGAGGCACCTCGCAAGGCGATAAACCTAGAGCACTCTTGCAAGACAATGACCCGATGACTAAGCAAAAGGAACAACTAGGTCTAGCAAGCGATTACTTAGACAAAGGATCAAAGCTAGCACTACGTTTAAGCATAGGCGTTCGTCACTCAAGAACGAGCGACGAACGATGAACGATGAAGAACGATCATCGTTAACCGATGATCGAGTATGAACGAACGACGAACGAACGATGAACGATCATGAACGAACATCGATGAACGATGAACGAACGATGACGAACATGAACGAACGAAGAACGTTCATCCAAGATCAAGGATGAACGATGAACTAGCATAAGCACATAACTACTACAAGAACGATGATATTCCATTGATAAAAGAATAAGTCTTACAAGAGAGTAAAAGATACAAGGGAATACCCCAACTCTCCAAGGGACTTGGGAGCCAAAAGGGCAGCCCAACTACTCAGCCTAAGCCTAACTAGAGAGCCCCTAGCTCTGGATGTGTGGAGGAGGGAATGAGCCTCTTGTGTTGTGGTGTCTTCTAAGGGGAGGGGGTACCCCTTTATTTATAGCCCTCAAAGGCGGTGGAATTGAGGCGGTTTCCGTAGGTCGGTGGCATTGATTGCAGGTGGAACCGACCTCCTGAAGTCGGTTGCAAACCGCCTTAGAAGATGGACCCAGGGGGGCCACCTGGCAGGTCGGCCGACCTAGGTATTGGGTCGGCCGACCTGGCCCTGGCCCCTCCTGGGCTGGGCTTTGGCAGGTGCCTTCCCCTCGGCCTTTTAGCCTCTTTTCCAGGTGCGTGGCCTCAGTTGATATTCTGGTAGGTTCTGGGCCTTCAATCCTTGAATTATATTCCCGCGGTGAGCGTCGTTTGATGGGCGTGTTGGAATCGTCGCCTTGGGGCCTTGTTTACACCTGGAAATCCCTGTTTTCCACCTGTACATCCAAATCTAGAGGTACACGTGGAATAGGTTATTTGATAACAAAATGCAAGTAACAAGTGTTAGTTCTTCCTTATTTATAGAGCTAATTGACGGTCAAAAACTGGGTCTAAGGACCGTCAACAACTCCCCCAAGCTGTCCTCCTTGCTCGTCCCGAGCAAGAAGTAGGACTTAGGATGTTGATCAGGAGTTGCTGCACAATGTTTCTTATCTCATAGGTACCATGCACACAACAAATACTCTCCTTTGAGTTGAAAAAGTTGGCATGGTAACTCACCCTTTACCTTACTCCTTATGGGGCGTATGGCTTTTTCCTTGTCTTGGGCGGTTGAGAGATAGAACGTTTATAACAGAGCACCATTCACTTGTCCTTGTTTGACTTTTATTTTCCGAGGTTTTCAAAGTTTTGAAATAAAAGCAAAGTTCCTCAAATGATGCTCTCGAATCGCTCAATAAGTGTATATTCCTCACCAAGGCATTATTGTGTTGCCTCTTTGTCATCCTACTTCTAAGGCTTGTATGTGGAGCTCAAGGTAGGGATGATACGAGGCATACTTGCATCACACATATTGCCGAACCAAAAGAGTGGATCCATGGAGAATGCAAGTCATACAACCTTGATCAAGATGTGCATGTGTGTATATGGTGGTGGTGAGGCGGAAGAACTATACTCCTTTTTATTTGTTTCCTTCTCTCTCTTTTTTTTCTTTTTTTTTTTTTGAATCTTTGAGGAGAACATGGCTATCTTTCTTTCTTTCTTTCTCAACATTTTCTTTCTTTCCCTATTTTTTTTTTTCATCATGCTCTACTTTTGTATGAGCAGGGGATTATTCTTTTTCTTTCTTTTGCATAGCCATGTCTCCAATGATATATTTTGAGAGAGAGAGGTAACAATGAATTTTTGGAGTATTTATTTTTGGTGGAAAGTGTGGTGGTTTTGCTTAACTTCCAGTGTAGAAGTTTAGCATGCGAGGTGGAGTGTACGTGATCTTGATCAATGAGAGTATGACAAGCTTCTCACTAGGGTCACACAATTTTGATAAAGCTCAATGCAATGACAAGCAGCATATGTGTAAAGGTTTGCGCTGTAAGAACAACATACGGCTTTGGTAGGAATTTTGATCATTGAGGAACTTTATCAATTTTTTGTATTTTGTAAAATAAAACTCCGGAAGTCAAGTCGTACTTTGAACAAGATCATAGCAGCCCTATTTATATCATATCATATCTCACAACAACTTAGACTTAGATCAAGCACTATGCAGCCCACAAGTTTCAAGTTCTAGGTAAGCATAAGCCAAAAATCTCAAAACTTGGGAGAGCACTAAGTTGTGACTAGGTACAAAAACGAGAGATAAAACAGAGCAACTATTCATCATCTCAACATAAGGAAGGCTAAACACTCATACTCGCATATAAAGAGAAACTACGAAAAACTAGCAACCACACTAAGAGCTATTTTTGTTCTTTTTAGTTTTGACATTTTTTGTATTTTCAGATTTATCATTTTTTTTGTATTTTTCAGAGAGGTGCAAGACAAGCAAACAAAAGAAACAAAGGATACAAGTTGCGATACATGATACCTTAGCGGGGGGTATGGCATCCCCCCCAAGCTTGTTTCTTGCTCATGGGTGACGTCGATGATCGAACCCGGTGTGGCGAAAGTAAGCCAACATATCGGCTTGGCCCTGCTGCGTCATGTTGGTGAGGTTGGTGAGCTGGGCATTTGTGTTTTCTTGCCACTGATGGGTCTGCAGGACGTGTTGGTTGAGAGTGTGCTCAACGTCCTCTCCTCGAGTCTCGATGCGTCCCATTTGCTCGGTGAGCGCATTCATTTGCTGCTCGAGATATGGATCACGAGCTGCAGACGAACGCCCCACCGGCCCGTGGTGAGTAGGACGTCGAATCGGAGGAGATTTCCTCCCATTGTGCGCGGGGATGGTGCGTCCATTGGGCTTGGCCCGCACCTTGCTGCGACGAGCCGCCGACCTCAAATGGTGGTGGAGTGGTGTAACCACCGGGACCATACCCGGCGTGACCGTAGCTTGGCCCATATGCATAGGCCATGGGCTGCGGTGCGGGCATCCCGGTGTCGGCGGTCGGCTCCGGCCTGCGCGTCCTCCTGTGAGAAGAAGTACTCCTGCGTGCAGCCTCCTCTTTTTCGAGAGGTGTGGTTAGGTTTTTACAGCCATACAAATGAAGTTCCCGGTTAGGTAACGGGAATTCATTTGTATAACCGACATAATAAATATGAGAGAATTATTTGGACCATGCTTGAGTGTATGACCTTGATAAGATAATCCTCGGTGATAAGAGAGCGGGGTGTATCAAGATAAGCAACATTAGCATCATGCAAAGCACCAACACCCGCAGCAATACGTGTAATCAACGAGGTGCACTCAATCGGTCCAGTCATTCTAAAATTTTCTAACCACTGAGAAATCATGGACTGACAGGAGCAATCTTTATTTTCTCAACCATAGCATAAAGAATTTTCAGATCATCCTCGCGCACAATCTAATATCACTTCTAGGAAACAAGGTAATGCCAAGCCACATGTGCACAAGCGCAAGGTAGGATGATGAATATGATTAGTTCGGGGTTTCTCACAAGTAGGAGATGCAGAAATTCTTTGCCAAAAGCTAACTTGAGTAACCCGGAATCGAACTATCAACATCAATGGTGCAGCGAGAATTAAAGCCGAGGCATTGACTAAGGATTTTCCATGTCAAATGATATTCCTCCCGGAAAAACCGAAAGGTAATACCGTCATCTACCACGCGTAGGGTGCATAAAAACTGTAGTGTAAGTAAGCGGGAACCCTGCTCATCTACACTTGCAAACTTATCCCACCCTATTGCTTTAAATACTCGAGAAAATTCAGCATCCATACCAATCTTTTGCAGCAGTTCCGTATCAAATGCTCGCGTAGGAGCAAATGTACGGAGTCGGAGAGCTTCGTAGGCGCTCATCTCTTCGTCGCCCACCAAGTCGAGGTCGGTGTCGACGAGAAGACGATGCTCGGTGTTGGCTTGTTCCTCCGTTGCGGCTTCATGTTGAGGACTTGATACTTGCTCGGTGGCGGTGCGGGCGCGAGTGCGAGGTCGAGATGAACCCGAGCCTGTGCTCCTGGACCGAAGCAGCGAGGCGAAAGCCTTGCCGGCGCGCTTCATGCTGCAGCGAGGTCGAGCAAGAACGCAAGAACGAAAACTCCGAACGGGTTATGAGAGTGAAAACCAATCGATGAAACCGTCGGTGTTCTTGCAAGCGAGAAAACGCAACTCGGAAAACCAAACCAAATCAAAACTGAAAAACAAATCAAGAGAGAAATATTTTTGCAGAATTTTGAGGCAAGAACCAAGTGAGCACAATGGAAAACTTGAGAGCAATGGAGTGAAGAGTGTTGAGGAGTGGAAATGAGAGTGTGAGAGGGAGAGAGCTTGTGGCCGGCCACCCCCTTCTTATACACGGCCATAGTAGCCGTTTTTGAACGTTGGGAGGTACATGTGACCGTTGGAGCGAAGATGGGAGGGAGCAACGGCTCCCTTGGGTCGGCCGACCTGAATAGTGGGGTCGGCCGACCCCCTCTGGGGCCCACCTGCTTCCCTCTTTGGCTCACAGCCCCCAACAGCCATATTGGTGATGACCATGGTTGCTATGTCCAGAAACTCCTCAAAATTATTTGCTCAAAAAGATTTCCAAATAAAAGGTTGCCTCGAATTCAAAATTTTTCGAAAAAATCAAAAAATCGACATGTTGATGAAAAATTTCAAGATGCAAAAATATTTTTGGCTTTTCCATGATGATACAAGGGTGGTCCAAAAATTTCATCCAAAGATGAGTCATTTTGAACGCAAAAGTGTTTTTGAAAATTTTGAATTTTAAATACATGGCGAGGAAAAATTCAAATATGCTGGCGGAAAAATCCAAATAAATTTTTGGTGGAGGAAATAAATATGCAAGGCGGTTTGGAAAGAAATCCAAATGCAAATGTGGTCAAAAAAGGAAAGAGAAACACACCGAATGATAATGCCGGTTTTCCTGGCGGCCAGGGCCGTGTCGTTTAAAATCCGACGGGCTAAGACTTCTCCAACGGGTTTAGCTTGGTGGCGCGGACCCGGTCCTTAGAGATGAGGACGTAGAGGGCTGCGCCTTGACTTGCCACACTTGTTTCATCTTTGGTGGTGTAGGTGGCTTCTCGGACTTTGGGACGGGTTTCTTGGCCCATAATCCCGGCCTCGTGGTCGCAGGTTTCTTTGGTTGAAACTGCGATGGATTTTCAATCTTTGCCAAGCTCTTCCACAGCAATGAGGCTGTCCGTTTTCCTGGCTGTCACTTCAACTTCTTGAATGTTGGAGGTGTTTGGCCCATACTTGACCTTGATCATCGAGCATTGTTCTTTCCGAGGTTGGAACTCGAACTTCTCCTCCTTCCCATTGATGTAGAGGCGGATTTCTCCAACTCCAACATCAATTTGGGCCTTTGTGGTGCTAAGGAAGGGACGTCCCAAGATGAGGGGCGTTTCCTTGTCAATATCCATGTCAAGCACCACAAAGTCGACGGGAATGAAGCTACCCCGGATTTTCACCGGAATATCTTTGGCGATGCCCGCCGGGTAGCGGATGGATGAATCCGCTAGTTGCAGCCGCATGGGAGTAGGAGTTAAGTCAGTGTGGCTCAATTGATCAAAGACCTCCTTGGGCATCACGCTAACACTTGCCCCAAGGTCGCATAGAGCGTTGTTGAAGTGGTATGTCCCGATAGAGCATGATATGGTGGGACATCCAGGATCTTTCTTCTTTTCAGGAAGTTTGTTGAGTATAGCAGCGCTACACTCCTCAGTGAGCTTGATCATTTCTGTGGTGGGCAAAGGTCGCTTGTTGTTGAGGATGTCCTTGAGATAACGTGCGTAGGTGGGTACTTGTATCATATCCATCAAGGGCATGTTGACATGAATCTTCTGAATTGTCTCAACAAATCGAGCGAATTGCTCATCCACATTCCTCTTCTTGGTGGGGTGCGGGAATGGCATGATGTTTGTATCTTGGAAGTCCAATGGTGCTTGCCTCCCGTCATCTTCCTTAGGCTCACTTTCTTCCTTTTCTTGATCTTTAGATGGTCCTTCTTCTTCTTCTTGTTCGTTCCTGTTCTTCCCTGCATGGTTAGGATATGGCGGGTCGCGAGTGGATTTTCCTCCCCTCGTGGTGACCGCATTAACATTTCACAAGTAGGAACAAGAGCAGCGAGCTGAGCTAATTGAGTTTCTATCATTTTATTAAAGCTCAACTGATTTTTGAAAGCAGAAGAAAGACCTTCTATTTTTGAATTTAAACTCTCTAAACTTTGATCATTGGCAGCAAGCTTTTTGTTGATTGATTCGTTGATTTTAGCTTGGCCATAAACCAAATCTTTCAAAGAAGGCTGATTATTATTAAAACCAGAGAAATTATTACCTCCTTGATAAGATTGGCGGTTTTGGTTAAAACCTTGACCTCCACTTGGACGATACCCATTGTTGTTGTTCATGTAGAATGCTTCTTCATGGGTATGGTTGGGGCAGTCCTTCCCCATATGGCCAGTGTTGCCATGTTGCCACATTCCTCACACGTAATGCTTGAGTCAAGTGAACGAACACTACCATGCGTGTTGAAGTCGTCCAAGCGCTTCATGACGAGGTCGAGCTTGGCGGATAATAGGTCCACCTCCTTGATAGGGTGTACGCCTTTAGAGCGTGGTTGGAGACGTTCATCGCTCCACCCTTGGTTGGAGACCATCTTCTCAATAAGTTCTTTAGCTTGAGCAACGGTCATTGAGAAGAAGGCTCCTCCAGCAGCGGCATCCATATGTCCACGGGTTGTTGGTGTCAACCCGTTGTAGAAATGTTGAAGAATGAGCCATTCTTCCATCCCGTGGTGTGGGCAGGCGGATATGTAATCTTGGAGCCTATCCCACGCCTCGGCGATGGTTTCATTGTTGGCTTGCTGGAAGCTTGATATTCTTCCACGAAGGGCATTGGTTTTGCCCAACGGGAAAAACTTTGCGAGGAACGCGGTAGAACAGCGGTCTCAAGTGTCAATGCTGGCACGATTGGCATAGAACCATTGTTTCGCCTTCCCAAGAAGGGAGACGGGAAACAAACGAAGTCTGATAGCATCCTGGTTGACTCCGGCGGTTGCCGATGTGTTGCATATCTCAAGGAATTGCTGGAGATGAGTGTTGGCGTCCTCCGTGGCCTTTCCACAAAAAGGAATGGCCTGCACCATAGTGATTAGGCTTGATTTGACTGCAAACCCTGCGTCACCGGCGTTGACATTGGGCCCAACGGGAACATTGGCAACGGAGGGAGCAGAGTAGTCACGGAGGGTCCTTTGATCAGCCATGTCAATAAGTGATGATGGTGCGGATGATGTGGGTTCGTCTGTCGGGAGTGTTGCTTGTGAGGGAGAGTCGACGCGGGGTCGGACTTTCCCGACTCTGGATTATCAACGAAGTTTTCCGGCAAGTTGAATCCACGCATACACTATCCTGTTTTCACATCAAAGAGAGAAAACAGATCAAGGTTAGCCTGCAATGGAAATGGTTAAATCACATCAAGTGTGATCATGAGTAATCATTGTATACACTTGTCAACAATTGTCTTCCCCGGCAACGGCGCCAGAAATGCTTGTTGGTATTTCTTACACCAAACAGAAAACACCACCTTAGGCTGGTTAGGCCTAGAGTGAATATTCCCGGTTCGGCGCCAGAAATACCTGGGGTTAAGTTACTTGCTTAGGATACATAATAATCCACAACTAGCAACGAGTGCCAGATATGTATTATTAGTATTTAATCATAAGAGATAATCCGCAAGCGCACGGATAACCCGTTGTAGCATTTCACCCGAGAGTATTCCAGGGTATCGTTATTTATATTTTCCCAAAGGAAGACGTGGTTGACAAGTGTGTACTTATACTCATGGTGTTACAAATGATAGATCATAACCAATATCCAAATGCAGGGATAAGGCGGTAAAAGGATAGAGGATAGTGCGACACACACAGCAGGCAGTTCCACTCTCTGATAAAAGGCGAGAGGCGGCTCTAAGCTAGACTAAGGTTAAGTAGGAAGAACTGCTACTCCTAATGTATATCGTCAAGTAGCGTACGTAGCATCTACCTATAGCCTAAGCTGCACACAAGCCAAGACTAAGCTGTTCTACTGCCAAGCCATCATCGGGAGATCCAGCGATCAGAGTCTGCCCCAATCTCCGGACATTTCATATATACTCCTACGCCATACCCGAACGTGGAGGATTACAAGGGACGGACAGGGCTGTCACCACCTGCCGCCTACCTCTACAAACCGTGGGGCACGAACACGCATCCAAGGGTGGAAAGGAAGCCCTAGCACCATGCTTTGGTGTCATCACTGCAGACCGGCTAAACAAAGGATACACAACATTGCCCTCATCATCATCCTCCGCAGGAACCTCGGCGTAGAACCAATGGTTTCGCCAATCCGAAGGCCACTTATTCCGGCGACCGCCAACAAGTTCAACAGTCTCATACTTTGATTTCTTCCCGAAAGTGCGGGGCTGAAACCAACAACAACCATATTGAGGATAGTATGAGGTGCCGTCAAAGCTCATGGTCTTCACATCATGCTTGACATCAAAAAATTGGCAGAAAGCTTCAGAATGAAGAGCCGACCCATAGCTACGAACAGCCCAAATAAACTTCGACACCAAGGCGATAGCATTTGGAGTCAGGTGATGCAAATCTAAATCATACTTGTTCAGCATCCGATGAAAGAAGGAGAAAGACGGCAGCCTGAGGCCAGCCTCGTAGAAGTCATGGTACACTATGGCATCATTGTTTCGGGGCTGGGGAATCTCTTCTCCTTTAGGAGCACGAGCCTTCCCAGACTCAAAGTACCCCAAGGCAACAAATCTCTCGATATCCGCCGGGGTAACTTTTGATGGCCCAAAATGAAAAGTTTGCTCAATTCCAGACTTCATCCAAGAATCCCCGCTAACCAGCTCGCTAGGGGAGGCCGGCACCTTAGAGAGGTCTTCTTCATCATCCACAACGTCGTCCGCCGGCTTCCTTTTTCTAGATCCAATTTTTACTCCGCCCCTCCTTCTCGTAGCTGCAGACCCAGCAAGAGCGGACTCACAATATGAAAGAAAATAACTAGACTCCCCTAAGCCCTTACCTAAATCAGCGGCGATTTTAGTACCTCCGCTAGCCCCCGGAATATCAGCGGCCTTGGCAGCCGCCGCCGCCAAAACATCCAAATCCGCGGCAGCGCCCGAATTTCCCCGTCCTTCCCCAAACCGCCACCAAGGTCAGTGTCGCCCTTGCTATTGGCGGCGGGCGAATCAGGCACATCGTCCAATAGCTCCTCTGAAGAATCCTCGACAAGCTGAGCAGTCTCCTTCACTCGGGCCATCTCTGTCGCAAATCCCAATGTCAGTAACTTTTCGAATTAAACGTTGCAAAAAGAGCGAAAAGAGCAAAATTGAAAAACTCACCACCAGAACCAAACGCTTCTAGAAATCGCGGCAGACACAAACTCCGGGACGCAAAAAATGCGGCGCAAAATGCTCAATAGAAACAGCGGCAGCAAATCGACTCGAAAGCGGAAGCACGAGGCTGTCCAGACCCCTCCCCCCCCCCCCCCCTTATATATAGGCCAGTGGCGCCGCATTTATGATGCCTCATCGGTCCTCGCACTGACATTAAAAAAAAACACAACAACAACTCGTCCCAACTTCGGCGGGGGGGGGGGGGGGGGGGGGGGTGGTGACGTTCATAAAGCACCAATCACGTGTCGCGGTTTCTGCCCATCGAAGTTGGCCCTCGACCGCGAGGGGCAACTGTTGGGGATTGGTATTAATGTAAATAACGACACCCCGTTTCCCTTGGTTTTTGACTACAGGTGACGCTAGGGTGCCGCCATTATGGTGACGCTAGGACGCCGCCATTACGATGAGGGCGCAGCTCCCTCGCGACTGACAGAGTCGGCGGCAGCGCGGAATGGCGGCAGCCCCGAAAGGAAAAGGCCGACGTTGCGATGAATCCCGCACGTCGGGATGTCAAGAGGCAGACGAGCGCGTGACGTCACATAATTAGGGTTTCCGTTTATCAATAGCGACCAATGAAAATGTCAATTGTACCCTTATGACTGTAACGTCTCGCTCCCCGAGCCGTGCCCGCTTACACCTGGCAGCTCCCTAGGATCTCAAGACTGCCCTCACAAACCAACACAAGTCTTTTCTACGCACTTTGTCGTGCGCACCAAAGAACACTTTCCGGTCGGTCACCCATCCCGAAATTGCTCCAGGCCAAGCATGCTTAACCCCGGAGTTCTTTCGAGATGAGCTTCCGGAAAAGAAGTTGCAACTTGTTGGTACGAGTATTCTTATCAATCCTATTAAGCCCTGGGCCAGGATGTCACATACTCACCCCCTAGAAGACCGACGTCCTCGTCGGTCAACCCCAGTCCAGGAACGTCCCCTCGTGGCCACGTCCGTGTGTCCAGTGCCAGCACATGTGCCATGCTGTGTGACCACTCTGGGTCCACACCAGCCATGCGCCCCATGCCTGCGCAACTGCGCCCACACGCGCCCGTGAAACCGCGAGAGTCGGCTCTGATACCACTGTAACGTCTCGCTCCCCGAGCCGGGCCCGCTTACACATGGCAGCTCCCTAGGATCTCAAGACTGCCCTCACAAACCAACACAAGTCTTTTCTACGCACTTTGTCCACACTCGTGCGCACCCATGAACACTTTCCGGTCGGTCACCCATCCCGAAATTGCTCCAGGCCAAGCACGCTTAACCCCAAAGTTCTTTCGAGATGAGCTTCCGGAAAAGAAGTTGCAACTTGTTGGTACGAGTATTCTTATCAATCCTATTAAGCCCTGGGCCAGGATGTCACAATGACGCTAATGTACAGAATATTTCACGAATATAGTGGGTGGCCAAGCGTATTTTGGTCATGCGAAAATGACCCTTGGCCTCCCCTATAAATACCCGCCTACAAGCTCCGTGGAACGGGACGGAACAAGAGAGACTACACCCTTGTAATGAGATGCTGTCTCGTTGTTTCTTGAATCATATTTGATTGTCTGTGTCGGGCTGTGACTTTTCGTGCGTAAACCATGCCGTGCATCCTTTTAGCCACCACCAGCCTCAAGCTGCAACCCGTAACCCGTTACAACATGGTTGAGGATGTTTATTTTTAGAATGAAAATATTTCACCCTCTCGATTAATGCATAATGGGTCATGAAGTTTGTTATTAGAACCAACAAAATGCTTAAAAGATGTCGCATACCATGCATACCAACGTGCTTGACTAAACACATCATTGTTTCACCAAACTTAAACTCGATCTATTAGTAAAATTCCAGTAATTCTTGGAAAAAAACATCCATAACTGTGGTTTCAAGTGGACAACACCCCAAATTTAGGAACCAGCCCTCCTTCAACTTTTGCAAGAGTGTCAAGAATTTAATCCATTATGCTCCTCTGAAAATCACCTGCATAGAAGGAAAAATTCGTGTTTTGTTTAAAAATCACATCAGTTCGACTTGTGTTTTGTAAACTACAAAGTAAAGGAATTTTATGAGCTGCCACTCTACTGCACATTAAGTCTACAACTTTTATAATGCATTAATGTCTACTAGCCTCTCAACACGTGCGTCCGCACGGGCTAGCACTTTTGAGAAGATACTTGAATATTTGAAATTCTCAAAAAAAAAAGTTTATTACTTTCCCATGTATAGCTTTAGGAGATAGTAGCTACATAAAAAATATTATAGTTACCAATTTGTATCTTCATCATACAATTTTCTATGTTTTTCAACCATGAATTTGAGAGAAGCGTATGTTAATAGAAATAGAACATAGCTGGCATAGTTACAATACTCGTATAAACCTTATATTGAAAATGTAACAAATAATTCCTCAAAGTTGCATGTTTCAACCCAAAGTTTCTAAAGTAAATTTAAAAAGAAAAGTATTATAGTTCCAACCCAATGGTTTTACTCGCATCTGGCCGGGATGATCTACATGTTTTGTGCCCTGTTGTGTGCTTGTGTTGTTCCTGTTAAGATGCCTTTGTTCTGACGAAATCTGTCATACCTAATTAAAGTGCTGCTCTTTTCATATACACATAAGATGTGTAAAATAACATCATCATCCTTGCAGGACCCTTCAGCATCAAACAATAATTTGTTTCTGATGCTTTCATATTAGGAAAGGTCTTAAAAATTGCCTTGTCACATATAATGCTGAATTCCAACTGGTATGTCATCATCAAATGAATTTTCATTTCTTTGTGAGACATTTTAGGCAAACTGTTTAATATGTAGATCTATTCAGATATGTTGCAACTATTACAAAACAATAACCGAGTAACCAACATATCATGCATTTTCATTTGACCTTACCAATCGCCACCATCAAAAGTTAGAATAATCGAGTCACCATCAAAAGTTCTATGTATATTTATTTGGTGAACACATATTTCTAGGTATACATGTGCGTCTGTTGGTATCTAAAATTCTAAATAAAATCGGCTTGATACATTGGTGGCCTTTTGAACATATTACACTACTGCACAACACTGTCGGCAGCTTATGCATTATCACATACATATATATGACAGGAAAATATTCATGATGACATGCATGATCAATAAAGTTGTTACACTACCAAAAGTTGACATATAACTTACTTCACCAATTTTAGATATGATATGTATGTATTGCTCAAAAGATCTACAACGTAGCTACCTACTTTACTCAAGGAAGAGAGTATAATATGGATTAGTGGGTTTAGTATTCCATCAAATATATATTTCTATTGTACAAAAAAAAGACAAAATGTAGTGTTAGAACTCCTGTTACCTTTTATTCAGCAGTTATTGGCTGGGGCTCCTGAAGGGACAGATCGAATGCACCATGCATATTGCATTCTTTCTTTGCTTTGTTACGTTTCTTTTGGCGCCTCACCGGCTGGGCTCTTGTTGGGTGATAATTTTCATACTTCAGATATTCCAACAATCATAGAAAAATGAGGATGGGCTCAAAATATTAAATGATAATCATAGCTATCATTAAAAATCAAACAACTAATGTTTGAAGAGAAGTGACATAATTATCTTAGTCACCTGAAAATTTTTGTTTTCAAAACCAATGTCCTTTTCTTAAGTTTGAGGAGTGCCCCTAGTTTTCTTCTGTCCCCTGTTCTCTGTTCTTGCTACTTGGCATAAAAGCAGCAAGGCTGGATGTGTAGAGAAAAGGAGGAGGCGCCTAATCTCATAGCGTGTCGAGACATTTGTTTTACTAAGTCAAGTGGATTGTTTCTTCTTATAACCCTAGTCTACACCAGGATAATAATAATTTGTTTTCTACTTGATGATTCATATCCTGATTTCCTACGCCACCACCGATCCAAATTGCAATGCAAAACGGGGCATGCATGCACATGTAGACAGAAATTCATGCCCGGATACACAGCTGCTCCTACAAATTGTCGTGGACGCATGCATGCATATACTCATCTAGTAGTGGACATATTTTGTGCGTGATGCAGTACATATAGAATACGGCAAATTGGATTGGATCAATGGATACGTACCTCAGCACGCATCACGCACCTGGAGGCGGCGCTCGTCTCTGACACCTCGGCTTCGCGATTAATTAGTTACTCGTAGGACCACCTTCCGCTCGATCATGCTTGCCGACCTTGATAACTATAATTCCTCTCGCTGTTCGCGGCGGCACAACATAGATGATTGATCTCACGCCTGTTGCTCCAAAGCTCCGATCCACATCTTTTTTTTTTCTCGGAGGTGCGAGTCTGCGAACCCTAGGTACTCAGATATTGCCGTAGATTATTCATGATACTTCTTCCGCAATGGTTGTGTTTGGTAACAGATAATAGAGGTATTTTAGCCTATTCTTTTTATAATGGCATAGGTGGGTAATTTAAATCATGTTAGATCCAAGGGCTATTGTTTATCAAACATTTAGTTCGATGGTCAGATATTTTGCTTTTTTGTGAGAATTTCTAGGATTTTCCACCGATTAATGTGGAGGCACCGAAAGGAGCCTCCAATTAGTAAATATAAGATTCTCGCATGGTGAGTGTTTATTCTACCACCAGCAACATTAGCCTAGTTCCGGAAGATAAGATGTCGAAGCGTATAAGAATGAAATGGCAATGATTTTTCCATAAAAAACCTGATCAATAAAGGAAAATGTTTCTAATCAAGGTCAATGAAGTGATTTAGTATCTGGTTATTGTTGATGTTATACAGATGGCGCATCAGTGAATAATGATATCTGACTACGTGTCTGTGGATTAGTTTCTTCGTTTAGTATAACATGGCACGCGAGTAGAGATGAAACGATTAGGGAATTTTCTATTAGCGTTCGTGAATACCTGGTGACCAGTGATGGGCGATGCTTCTGTCTTTCTCCGTTCTTTGCTAAGCTTTGACGAATAGGACAGAGAATCTTTCGAAAGAAATTTGTGTGAGGCATTGACTCTTGACTTCTGTATGGCCGTGCCACTTGTGCTGTATTTGGTCATCACTTGTTTCTTGAAACATGAGAAACAGGTACAAGTACTTGGTCATCCCAGGGGACACGTCAACCCTTTTTTTGGTTCTAAGGGTTATCCCTCGTATAATTCTAGGAGGGCAGATGGCTGCAGTTGTTTTTTTCCTCTCTCTGCACATGATGATTCCAGTTGTTTGCATGTTCGCTGTCTGATCCACCTATGAAGCTATTCAAAGTTAATTATGGTCCTTATATCTCGGGTTAAACTGTGATGTTTACTCTTCTTTTGAACAAGCAGCAATTGTCATATCGTTTGAGATTTGCATCTCAATGAATACCTTATGCTCCTTTTTAGATGATTTGAGGGGGAAAAATTCGAGCGATGATTTGAGTAACTTTCATATAAGCAAGCACTGGCGGAGCCACAGCAGGCCAGCATGGGCCATGGCCCCCCCTTGGCCTAGGGAATTTTTTGAAGATTTAGTCATCTCAGTTTGATATTTGGAGCTGAAAGCCTATATATAACTTGAAGCATCCAAGTAGCCTAGTCACCGTCACCCTTTGCCTACTACATCTGTTGTTGTTGCGGTTGCAACGGTGGTGCCCTCATATTTATGGGCCCGGGAATACAAGTCCAACAGAAACTCTATCCTTAACACCTAATATAACTCAAGTCCTAATTGCAACCGACTTTCATACACATATTCGACACAAATATAACAGGGATAAGGAGGCCTGGTGCCAATTGACAATCAAGCCTGAAAATCATATGCATGAACAAGAGAAACAAAGAAATTGTAGCACTAGCGTCTAGCAAACTAATCTAGTGCCCCTGGTTGTGTGTACTTTTCAACGTGTCTTTATGGATTTTCCCAGCCGGCCCCCTCTGTGTTTTGTGTCTGGCTCCGCCACCGAGCAAGCTAGTTATAAAGAAAACAGAGGTATATTGGTCATGAAGCTCTTTCATCATAGTTAACTGTTCAGGCAACTACATATGTATTTACAGCATCTCCTCATGAGAAGATTTACAGCACGACAAGAATAGTAGGTAACGGCACCGCGACGTTGTAGATAATTTCCTCATGATCGAGATCAAAGTTGACACGAAACTGAGGCCAATCAGGCAATGGATTATGTGGACTCGAAAATGTGAGCTTGTGGCATGCAAGTTGCGACTCACATATCTTGCTATCTTAACCAGTTAACCTCCTCAACTATATATATGCACACGCCCCGGCTCATACAGAGTATTTTTGGGTCATGTTTGCTAGTTATTAGGGACATGCTAACCATTGCGTCCCACTAGGAAGGAGTTGAACCACAACCTATTCATCTCTCAAGCCGACATAGCAATGGCAGAGCAGCCCAACGGCGCAACAGGTATGGCTGTCTCAGATGGCCTGCCGGATCGAGCTGCGCCTCGGAAGAAGACCAATGTCCGGTTCGCCTTCGCCTGCGCCATGTTGGCCTCCATGACCTCCATCCTCCTCGGATACGGTATATCTTTGAACAAAACTTCTACGAACACTAACTTAACTATGTAAATAAACTTAAATAGAAAATAACTACTAAAAGAAATAAATAAAGAAGAAACTAATTATATTAAATAAAAGAATAATTCTACGAGAGTTAGGATACAAGAACAATACCAAAACTCCGAGAAGACTTCCGGAACCCCGAAAGAGCTCTCACTCTACTTTACTCTACTCTAACTCCCACACATATGAGTAATGGATCTCTTGGATCAGTGAGGTGCGATTTGTTTCTGCGCCGATCAGGGGTATTTATAGCCTCCTTAGGACCGCGGGGGGGGGGGGCGGGGGGTGGTATTTATGCCCGAGGGAGACTTGGTGGGGCCGCCAAGGCAGGCCGGCCGTCCACTGTGGCGGTTTTCCACCGCATAATGTCGGTTCAGAGGTCGGTTGCTTTGTGGGGGCGGCCGAACTGGAGTAAGGGCCAAGTTAAGGCCCAAACAGCCTACCTTCTGGAATGTCGGTGGAGTTCTGCCAAGTGGGCTCTTGATTCTGCGTGGTTGGCCTGTGTACAGACCACTGGATGAAGACTATGGTCATTGGGCAACAAGTGGGGCCGTCCGGCCTATGGTGGGGCCGACCGGCCTGCTTTTTCTTCGGTTTAGGCCCAATTTCTTCCAGAATATTATCCTACATCCAAATATCACCAAAACTCGGTGAAAATATGTTAATCCTAACTATATGCACAGAATCTTTGTGAAATGCTTTTATTTACCGGATGTTGGAGGTCGAAAGGTGATTTAACGACCATCAACACTAATGTGGCATTATTTTGGGATCTGGCTGGAATGTGTGGAATTGTGACCTAATTTCTGTGTTGTCCTTGCTGAACTTTGGCATGTCTGCATGAGAATACATTTGATTTATGTCATGTATAGTTGATTAATAGATATATAATTATGATTGTTTTTTGAGGAACTATTAGTTATGATTTGTGTGTAAATGGGTCAGCCCAGCCTGAAAAGGGCCCGCGAACGGCCATTTCTAAGCTGGAAGACGATTTGTGACGAATCAAACATGGACCAAAAACGGGCCGTGCCTATTAAACGGTAGATACCACTATTGGCCTTTTGTGACAATTTTATGACGAAAATATATAGGTCTAAAATGGTGGGACCCACAACGGGCTGAAAGTGTGGGGAGCCCACTAGGTGGGCCTCGGCCCGTTAAGGGTGCGCCTCCCATTACGTACAGCCCAGTTTAAGCTGGACCCATAACAGGCCGAAGGCTGCCATGACAGATGCCACGATCGGATTTCACGTCGTATGCCACGCAAATCAATTATCTAAACTAATAAGGCACGAGTTGCCTGTGTTTAGTTGGCTCACCTAAATCTTATGTACCTAACCTCTAACCCACCCTTTGATCATCCCTCCACTTCTACCTCCACCTTTGGATTTAAAGCGAGGTGGGGTCATTACAGGGAATGTAACACCTTGTTACACGATTACAACAGAGAAAGTCTAACATTTGGGGCTCAAAATAATTTTTTTCTCACCTGCCACCTTCCTACCCGCCCGCAACACCCACCAAAATCCTGTCTTTCCTATCGCATGCTTCGCTTTCCTTTCTTCTCCTTTCCTTGCGCATGCTTCGCGTTCCTTTCTTCTCCTTTCCTATCGCATGCGGCCGTCGGAAAGTTTCTTGGCAGTAAAGTTTCTTCTCAGGAAAGTTTGAATCCAATTCCATCTTGGGAGACCAAGTTCCCTAGGAAAGTTTCATCACAGGCGATCGCTGTCGAGGTCGTCCTTGCGTGATTTGCGCCGTGATTGCCTACCCGACCTCTCTCGGATCAATTCCTCAATTTCCATGGTCCTCAGGGTTCGTCGCTTCTCGCTTCGCTACTGGTGAGAAGAGGACAGTTCTCCCCGACGATCGCTGCTGGTGAAAACCTGTGCAAATGCCCGTGCCGGACGATCTGCAGAGGATCTGTGCCGGCCTCGCTACAGTAAACGGCAGGACTGTGCAGGTGATTATCTGGGTGACGATCAGACGATCTGCGCGCCGATGATGGTCTCGCCTCGTGACGTTCTCTAGCCGACCATCTGAGCGACAACGACGATCTGAGGCGGCTCCCCTCTCTGTATGTTTCTGGTCTCTCCTCAATATTCCTATCATGCGCGCGCCTCGTTTTATTCTGCTCGCGACTTGTCTACAATCTTGACAAGGTTTTATCGATTCATCAGTTCTCCAGATCTCTACGCAGGTTGCGGCGACGGGCTCCGGCGGCGGATGTGACTAAACCCACCTGGCGGAACCGCGGCTCCACGGACTTGGACGAGGTCTGCGGCGGCGTGCGCCGGAAGTCCATTGCCGGGGCGAGTGAGGCGGCTGGAGCGGCGCGTGCACGGCTGCAGCAACGGCAATGGCTCGGCGACGGCGTACAACTGGCTGGTCTTGCACGGATGGTGCGTTTCTCCTCTGCCTGCCTTCAAAAGGATCTTGCGCGTGTTGCGGAATGATCAAGCCTAGAACGATTTGGTTTGGGTCTAATTGGATCGTGTTTGGGGTCTTCTTGCAGGACGGAGATGTTGTACTACACGGTGATGGTGCTGCGGGAGAGCTACGATGAGGCTGTCTACGAAGCCGTCGAGGGGCCGCTTCAGTTTGAGCACACAGCCGCCATCATGGAGGTTGGATGGTTTCCTTCATTCACATTATTCTACTGCTCTCTTTTGTAAACGAGGTGAATCATGCATTTTTTAATGATTTTTATTACCAAGGATCGGCAATGCTAGGGAAACTAAACTTTGTTCTGGTTCTCGTAGAATTTGTACATGTGTGATGGGACCACAGTTTACTCGCTCGCGTAGTTATGATTTGTCAGTCGTACATGCTCTTCCTGCACAATAGCTGTTCATGGAAACGATCCTGTACTGATTGCCCTCTTCTTGTTCTAAAAAGAAAATTTTATAGCACGCTTCTAATTTCTTCCACACTGTTAGCACAATTGTTTTTCCACGAAATTTAGCCTGAATGCTTTTGCATGGCAATGCTCCCTATAATGCTATTGTTGTCAGTGTAAATTCTTTTCATCATGTCACTCTTGTGTCTTGACATTACATGTTAGTGAACTGGTGGGGTAGTAATGCTCAGGCAGTCCAATATTGTTTGGTTGTATATATCTGGCGCAAATATGATTCTTTACCAGCATTGATATTTGTGTCTCTATTCCCTAACTTCTCTTGATTCATCATATCTGTGAGAGGATTGCGGCACTGGATTAACATCCATGCAGTAAGTTTTCTTTTCTCTTTTAAATTTTTTTCTATTGGATTTTTTAGGTGTGTACCATCGCAAAGAACATGGAGTTGGAAAATACCATCCTATGTGAGAATGACATATGGGGCCGTGTCCACATGTCAATGACACATACAATGGTATTTTGCAACTCTGTGATCTTTGGGAAAGGAGACTATCTTGATGTCAGCCCTAGCATCATGTGTAAAATGGGGATTTATCTTCTTTAATTGTGTGTTTGTTTTTTCTATCGATATATAGTGTCTTAGACCTTGGTCAGAGAAATTAAAGCTTCTATGTTCAGTAAGTAGTGACTCCACGAGTTATTGTAAATGTTTCTGTTCCTGACTACGATTTTGGAGAACTTGTGTTCTATATCTGCTGCCTGTGGAACACATCGGTACAGAAAGAAAAATAAGCTATTGGGGTAACTGAACAAGGAATGTTGACGATAGAATCTTTTTTTAAGTGAGTGCAGTAGGAGAGGCTCCCAC
Organism: Eragrostis nindensis; assembly: GCA_012490785.1. NCBI lineage: Eukaryota > Viridiplantae > Streptophyta > Magnoliopsida > Poales > Poaceae > Eragrostis > Eragrostis nindensis. The sequence continues at coordinate 301,547 of JAAXCT010000482.1, read as the reverse complement.
TGCGCTTTAGTGGTCATGTAAATTGAAGCTTCTATGTTCAGTAAGTAGTGACACTATGAGTTATTGTAAATGTGGCTTTTTCCTGACCTGCGATTGAGGGGCAGTTGTTCTTTTACTGCTTACAGTGGAACATATTGGTGTTGAAAGGAAATGAAATATTGGGATACTTGACCAAGGAATGTTTCTTCTTTCAGTTGACTTTTGTATATCTGTTATGCAATGCGGCTTGGTAGTACAATTATTTTCCCTTTTATTCTACAAAGTATGATATCTATTCATTTATTAAGGTACTCATAGTTCCAACCTGGATGGAGCCAACCTGGAGTACTTAATCTCAGATTGCAAGGAAGGTAAAATTCTACTCATTTACGGTATTCATTGTTCAGTAAGCTGGCTGGATATCTTCAGAATTTATCCTAATCATTAATTTATCTTTTGATACCCAACTGATTCCTAAAGAATGGAAGGGGAGCCCTGGCGCAGCGGTAAAGATGTTGCCTTGTGACCATGAGGCAAATAATGGCCCAAGGTCGAGCCCCATGGCTCAAACCCGGGTGGCAGGACTCATGTTTCATGGGATGTTTTAACATACGAGGGTGCAACACGATTGCTAGCAATGTCTTGTTGCGAGAATCTGTTCTCATTGGATATCATTTAGCAAAATGAAATTCAACATATGCATCCATCTTTTGGCTCTAGAATTTCAGAGGATAGAAATATAGTATAATGTCAGGGCATGTTAAAACAGGGTGGAAATTTGACCATCAAAATTCGACAAATTCATCATCCTAGCACATTTTGATTTCTGCAATTTTACTAACTCCTTGTGCAAATATGTTGTATAGGCTAGATTATGATGAGTTGACCAGATATGGGGCACTTGATTAGCTTCTGGGCTGGGTAAACATACATACTACATTTTTTTTTTTCATTTTCAAATCAATGATTTATAAATGCATGTTTTTAGAGAAGTTCACATAGCTATCTTGCATTGCGTTACACGTGTTGCTTTGCAATTATTTGTGAAAGGCACATTTAACTTACCATTGTGAGCCACATCCGTGATGCTACAAAATATTTGTACATTGAATAGACGCTTTTGTGTAGTCTGTTATTCTTTTTTAAAAAAGCAAAGATGGTTTCTACCACGGAAGGAAATATATGCTGGTATGCTCATTTTTTTTTATCTTAAATCCACTCCGAGCTACCGCTAACCAATCATCACTGCCCGCAGGTTCGCTGAATTTACATCTTGCTTGGCCTTGTTTTCTCAATAATACAACTAAGATTTTCTCTTACCCGTGTCGGAAGGAAAAAAAAAATAACATTACTTGGATATTTCACAAGCATGGTCTGAATGATTAGTGTTCATAATGCAGTAGAAACCTTGTATCTTCTGAATTGCATATCCTGTATCAGCTAATATTTTAAAATTCGGATATTTTTTCTTTATAACTGATAATGTGAATAGTATCAGGAGGATGACTACTTTGAGACAATGTGTTGATTCTTCGCTGGACCTTCCTTACATGCACTTCTTTCTGACTAGCACTAGCACACACATGCTTTAATTTCCTTGTTATGCAGAAAAATATAGTGTTTTACCATCACCAGTGTGAACATCGACAGATGATCTCTACGTTGGACCTCTTTCAAGAAGATTGATAAGGTGTGGCCCTTTTTCTTGAAGGAATTGGCGAGTTAGGGAAGTGCTTGCAGGAAATGGTAGCAGGAGGACCTCCTGACTCTTCTTTGTTGTCTGACACAGGTATTAGTTGGGGCATGTTCGAGCAAGGATAGTAATCATGGTAAATCAGACAAATTATGTCTTTACACTGCGTTAGTTTTTATTTAATTGCGTTACGTATTTGAACCTAGCATGTATTTATCTCACTTTGCAATACTCTTATGTCTCCAACATAAGAGATTTTTTGCTTTGCTTCTAACAGAGGAGACTTCATGCTCGGCTCAAAGGCATTTCTTTTATACAGACAAATTATAGAAGGAAAAAAAAGGATTTTGGAAACAGAACTGAGTTACTTCTGATGGTTGGCTCATTATCAGCGGGTTACTTCTGATGTTTGCATGTCTTTGTTAGTGCAACGACGAGGATAGTGGGTCCATGGGGGAGTGCATCTTGCAAATTGATGGGTGGTGTTTGCCAGAGGAAGAAGCAACAATAAGAAGTGTTAGAATGATGATCTAATGGTCCAGGTCATCCACTATTCCTTGTAAATGGGGAATGATGTTTGTACCATGAAGTAAATAATGCCAGCCGATCAAAATGAGATAAATGTTTCATATGAAACATTTATGTCACCTTTTGGCATTCAGACAACAAACACGACTTCCTAGCTCTCGAGTGAAATAAAGGGAAAATTCTTTGTGTCCGACTGAAATGTTTGACGAGGTTCTAAGTTTTTTTTTATCGATGTTGAAGCTTAAAGGAAACAAATGCGAGGACCAGTGATACAAGTAGTTGGTAGTATACAAGATTATTGGGGGAGAATTAAAGTGAAATAAAAATTACGTATCTTGTTACATTTATTACGACATATATTTGAACATGTGTGGCACTGGTACAAATATTACCAAAATTTGGGACGACATCTTTTATTTCATTTCATGACAATGCCTCACGGATGAACGTGGTCTAATTCTACGTAAGGATGAAGACATATGAGACAATTGCATAGAGAGCAATATATTTAACTTTTATTTGAATGCTGATAGACATGAATACTTGTAGTACATATGGTTACACGAAACATAAATATTAATTGTTTGTTTTATAGATGATGAGGTTTTGTTATTATTATTGGTGTGTCTTCATCAAACTATTTAGTGTGTGCTAACAAAACAATTCAGTTCTATTAAACATCTAGCTGATATGAATGTTGTAATGATGTCTTTTTATGGTGGCTTAGTATTATAAGAATAACATCTTTGAATATTACAAAATCACAAATATAAAACATGTCGTATTCATCTTTGTACGCGCATGTTGCACGTGATGATCAGATCAAGTTTTGTATTCTAAGTTGACAATATGATGTAGAGAGAGGCTAAATATTCAAAAAGTTACGAACGAATTTGTCATAGCTGGCCCTATAGAAAAAAGTGACGAGTAGTAAGGATTAGGGAATGATTTAGTGTTAAAATTCTATTATTGTATTTTAATAATTTTAGTATAAATTATGAATGGTGTTGTATACATCTTTGTTAAATTACAAGTGCTCAAATTTTTGTCATTTTATAATAAAGAGGGGCAACGTCCAACCATCCATTTTGTTGATTTTTGCTATTTGAAATATATATTTAATCATGTGTTAATTTTTCTTTATCGTGATATCATAAAACCATTTTAAAATATATTTTTGTTATTCGTGATATCATAAGAACGCGTCATGGAATATTATGGGAATGTTTTGGTTTTCTACAATATATTAAACGATCTTTTAGCTATGTTTGCTTCGACAATATATTATACCATCTTATAATTGTCTAGGTAGAAATAATAAATAACATCATATTATTAATGTTTCTGTACAATGCCATGATGTTTTGGGCTAAACAATATATTGAAGTTGTGTTTCATGCCGTGACGTCACGTGGAACAATATTTTGCCATGCGTGTCGCACGGGGTTAGTAACTAGTACGTGAAAGGAGTCTTGGCCTAGTGTGAAAGGAGTCTTGGCCTAGTGGTTAAGGCATCCGAGTAACACCTCTCAGGTCCTGGGTTCGACTCCCCGTGGGAGCGAATTTTCAAGGATTTAACGGCATTTGTGCTTTCAGTGGTAGGCGACGCTCCCGTCGACAGCGAGGCGCCAGTGGTGACTTCGTATCTCTGGATTTGCCGGCTCAGTCTTCGAAGATGCTCATAGGGGTAGGGTTTGCGTACGTGTGTTCATAGGGGTGAGTGTGCGTGCGTTGTGAGTGTCCGAGTTGTACTATGTAATCTCAAAAAAAAAGGCAAATCAATTATACAATACTGTTCAGCCAGAAACGGGTAAGCTGCCCAAACACAAAAAATCATAAATCTCGATTCACCGCGCTCGACTGCTGACAGACGCTAAAAAGGTTATAGATCATGATTTATGACGAAAGTTTCATCACTAGCAGCGGCGGTGACACCTTAAAAACCTTATTAATCAGCATATGTGTTCTAATGTAAAGTTTTCTATCAACTTAAAAAATAAATTAAGTGCTACAGTTTAAATATCTTGTTCAGCTTTCTAGACACGGGCGCACGTACTAGTAGTAGAGAAGAGAAGAGACAATTATTGTGCCCTATTTCTTCACATGCAGTGCAGAACGAACAATTATGTATGCGTCCAGCGATTAGAGACAGCCGGGTTTAAAAGCACGTATCGGAGATTGAGATCAACATGCATTGAAAGCACGGGTTATTTGTGCAGAGAAAAACGGTGCTCAACAATGGAAGGAGCGTGATTGTGGTCCAGTAATGGGAAAGTGCGTTATAATTGGAAAGAACGTGATTCTATGCGGCGGGACGGGAGAATCATTGACGGTTGCGTAGATGGGATTGATTTCCACGTGTGTATGAAAAGTTTGCAAATCAAAGGCGGGTAGGTTCGTGGTTAGTTTTGTAGCAAGAAAAAAGGTTTTTAGTTATGTCGAATTGAATTACCACTATAGATAAGTACGACTCATTTGTTAGTCTCTTTTAAACCATACTATCTAAAGACTTAAATCACTAAAGTAGTGGTTCATGTATCGATTAAAAGAGACTAAAAACTTGGTCGGAATAGTTAGCCAGACAAATGGCTCATACGAAAAGAATTTAACTAAAAATTGTAGTGAAGACCCTCAGCCTATTGTTGTTATTATTATTATTTGATACTCCTATACGAGACAGGTAGATTTATAGCTTAATTTGAAAAAAAAAAAGACACTGGTGGCCTTTTCTTCCACGCTCAAGAAGGGAAATAAATTATTTAGTGCTTTCTTCATTCCTAAAATGCCAACCTATCAAATCTTCGGGTGTGCGTCCCAATGGAAACTTAGATGGAGCAAGAGACATTTCCAAAAATAGAACTTGAGCCTTCCCCTCTATAAATAAGGGGAACAAGCAAGGGTAGACCGATCAAATAAGCGACAATACAATCCCAAGCTGCCCACCCTTTGTTCGTTTAATATCGAACGACGTCACGGGAGACAACGGTTTCAGGAGTCTGGCTCATCTCGTCACCATAATGTTCATTCTGCTCATTGCCTGCCTCTCTTCGCCTACTGAATGTAAGTTTACAACACCGTCTTGTTGATTCTATCTAGCATGACATCAAGTATTTTTACGAATTAGAAAGTTAATTATCACCGACTGATGAAAGCAAACTGTTGCATCTGCTAGGTCGTACTCAGTTACTTGAGGGTGGAGCTACAACAAGAGGCAACCAGCATACTCTCACCAACACTAGTACTAACGGCATTGTGGCCAATTCCTCGTTAGACGAAAGCAAGCTTCATATAGTATTGTGCGCCGCCGTACGCTATTGTAAGCATAATTGCATTTGCTGCAGTTATTTTGAACCGGAAAGGTGTTACGACTCGTGGGATGAATGCAGGGCCAACTGCCCTGCTTGTGACCCCCACTGTCCTCAAATCCTGAACCGTACCTTTATCAAAGGGCCTAGATTGTACAGGGGTCGAGATCGTGCGTAATACTGCACCGATGCACAATATGAATGAATAAAGAATTATTTTCTGCCAGTAGTTTTCCTGTACGCGACACTGCTTTGGTTCTGCTCTCTAGTCGTCACGACTCATTATTGGTTTTGTTTGCTGATCAGTTTCAGTTTTTAGAATACTTTCTCCCTAGAATTTTCAGATTGGATCCGTCGAGAGGTTTTGTTTGCACCATGCACCCAAATCTTTACACAGTTAAAACGCGTGTGTTTCCCACGTCATCTATCTAAACCAATAAAGAACCAGTTGTGAGGAAAATCGGTTTTACCCTGCCAGATGTTACCCACCTGTATATCAACCAATGATTCAAATCCCACCCCCTAATCACAGCCGCTAGATCCAAAAATATGGGCCCACCGAGTCACCAGATTGTCACTCGAATGTCACCGATGACGCGATTTGCACATGTTTCAGACCCCTTCCCCGGCGATAATCCCACTCCAGAAAAAATGTACCCGCCCCTGCACCCACCGCTGTGATTACCGACTGTCCCGATCTCCTTCCCTAAATCACGATTTTCCTGATCTCCTTCCAAATGTTGACTTATGCGTGATAAAGCGCAGAATGATATTCAAGTTCAATGACCTCCCTTGACCACCGGTCATTATTATCGGTTTCCTTTTTTACAGGTATTTCTTTCCATCATGGCACAACAGATTCCTTAGGAAAGCTTCTTCGCAAATCACACGATCGTTGTCGAGGTCCTGATCCCTTCTCGTCGTCGAGAGCAGACGATCATCGTCGTCGAGAGGAGACAATCGCGCAGGTGACGTCCTGATCCCTGAACCCTGATTTCCTTTGCTTGTGGTGTGCACAATTGGCGGCGATATTTAACTCTTGAATTGATGCGATGTTAATTTTTGACTCCGCCGCGCTTCCGTTGCTCCTCTGCCGTGCTGGCGTCCAAGTGCTCCGCCACGCTCCACAGCAGCTTCATCATCTCGACGCCGACCCGAACACGATGTTCCGATTCACCGACGTAGTGTGTAATCTGCGGCTTCTCCGGGTCCGACGTCCCGCTGTAATAATAAGCACCGGCCCGTCGAAGTTCTTAATTATCGAGTTTCCGCTGCTGGCGTCCTTCGCCAACAACGAGATTTATACCGTAGTAGCCTCTCCAACACAACGTCCAAGAAGCGAAGACCGGGAAGATCAAACACGACGTACTTTGACGACAGATGACCCAAAACCCAGGTGATCCTGTCTCTAACCTACATGCATGTATTTGCCATTAACGTTCCATCGATTTCAGCTAATCCACCAGGTTTACACATATATCTCTGCTCTGCTACGTACTACTTCCGTGTCTCACTCTTGCATGCTACCTTCTTATTAGCTTTTGCTTGTCACGTGTCCTATCATAATGGGTCTTGGAGTGTCGTGGCCATATATAAATTTAAGCCAAGATAGATCTAATCTAAATCTAATCTAAACCAATAAAGAACCAGTTGCGAGAAAAATCTGTTTTACCGTGCCAGATGTTACCCACCTGTATATCAACCAATGATTTAAATCCCACCCTTTAATCACAGCCGTTGGATCAAAACTATGGACCCACCGAGTGACCCAAATATCACCGGATTGTCACCGATGACACAATTAACACACGTTTCATCCCCACCTCCTTCCGCTAACCACACTCGAGATAAATCGTACCCTCCTCTGCACCCACCGCCGTGATTAGGCCCCGACCCGGTCACCTTCGGCTTCCCGAAATCACGATGTTGTCGATACCTTCCAAATCAACGACGTTTTTGAATAATCACGGGCAGGAGGGCGCCCTGGTTCAGGATATGGAGGAATCGACATCCCTTGTACGCGTCATCCAATTTATCGAGACGCACGCGTGATCCAAGTTGGAGACGGCAGTTTGCGTACGAACCCTCCCGCAAACCCACGCGCATGATTCTCAAACACGTTGATGCGTTACCAATTTTACCCAGCGTGGCTTCCATTAACTCCTCTTTCACGGTAGTACTGAATGGATCCTATTAATTCCTGATTTGATTCCTTCCTTTTCTTTCTCTCTCACGGTAGCAATGAATACCTCCCTATTTTCTTTCCTTCCCTTCCTCCCCCGAGTTGGAGGCGGCGCCACTCTTTTGCACTGCCAGAGAGGACGGGCTAGAGGCCGAGCATGATGCACGGCGCATCGATCGACGACGAGCTCGAGGCAAGGCCCATAGCTCGTCGCCAGAAAAGGTGCGACGACGATGCGCCTCGAAGACCTCTTCGACCCTGACATGGGCTTGGCTACCGCAACTTGAGTGACTTATCAATTTGTTGATCCCGAATCTCACTCCTTTGCCCGTGGTCGAGGTGAAATCGATGCCCCCACCACTCATCGCTTCCCGTTAAGATCTGAAATTTATTTGTGCGTTGTGTTTGCTCCAGCCATGTGTGATTGGACTGGCGAGACATCTATGCAGTTTGAGGTACGTTCCTAGCAGATTTCTTGTGTCGTTCCTAGAAGCTGCAATGAGACATGGAGAGCCACAGGCAGTGGCGGAGCGTGCAACCAAACTGAGGGGGGGCCAATTGCTACAGTACAAAGACGAACGCCGGAGGCGAGGACACAAACGCCTGAGCTATCACCGACGGCGCCGCTGCTTTTCTGCTTGAATCAACCGACTAGCTCAAAAGCTCGCAGCTCTGCACGTATCTCGCTGAGCCATGCACACAGCAGGCCAAGCTTCTGCCGCTTAGATTGAATTGTATGCATTGTTTTGACCAAGCATCCATGTGAGGACGGCAATAGCAGCTGCTATCCAACTGGGCAGGTGAAAGCTGAAGAGAGTACTTGAGAATTTTGCAGCGGGGAAGGGGGGGCCGGAGCCCTCTTTCGCCAACACTACGCTCCGCCGGTGGCCACAGGGAACAGCCAGAAAACAAACCCAGATGCGCATGAGCCGAATGGTTTCGGCGCTGGATCTTTCCAATAGCGGTGTTTGACTTATTCTAAATGAATGGAGCATGATTTCGGCTCTGGATCTTTCCAATAGTTATAGTTGTAATGTCATTTTCGCTATAGACCGTGTGATATCTCCATTGCCAATATCCGATATTATCAAATCTAAATTGTTTGATTACAGAAGGACCCCTTATACAATTTATCTTTTTAGGTCGATACTGAATTTTTCCATAACACGGCATGAGATTAATTGGCTGACGGAAGGAGGCAATCATGCAGCGCACAGGTGTGTGGCCTTGCTTGGGTTTATTTGTTGCATTGGCATCATTTTTTTTTTATCTCGCAGGGGCGAGAGGTAGGAACAAGCAAAGTGTCAAAGGATCATTGTAATGATTGGGTAGCTAGCTTCACCAAGAAAATGTGATGATTTTTAGATTCACAATATTGTTTTTAGATTCCAATGTATCTTTTTTCACTATTTTTTCTTTCACTGATTTTTTAGATTCCAAGAATGTTCCATCAATAGTGATCACGAGGTTCTAGAGGCCATTCAGGTATAATAGTGCATGATAATGAAGTATGCACCAATTGCAATGGACAATCAAATTTTCTTTAACATTATACGTTGTAGAAATAAGCTATTTATTTCAGAATATGATACCTCATTTTCTTATGTTCTGATTTGTAAATTATACAAATTGTCATATATTTTCAACCATGTGTTTGCATATTTCAGTAAAGGCTATAAGTGTTTTTTCCTATTTAACCTTCCTACGCACTACTAGCTGGTCTGGGTCCCCAAGATATAAACTGGTTTACATTTCAATAAGATGAGGTCTGGTAAAGTGTTGATTCTTTCTTGAACAGTTGAAATGTAGGTCGGTGGGATTATTTCTGGCTTTACAAGTTTTCTTCTTCTGCTCAAATATAGAAGTTCCTATAATTTGACTCATGTTTCTTTCGACCTGCATGGCACCTGCTGGTGAGATACTCACCGATCATATGGTTCTGGATAGATTTTGATTTGCCTCAGTTAATTTCCCTATTGTGGACTCAGCAGTTTTTATGGAAGAAACTTGTTTGTCTTCTTAGATTCTTTAAGATGTTTTCCAGTATGTTTAAGAATAAGAAGATTTACATTTTTAGTTAATCAAAACAAAATTACTCTACTTATAAGAAACTGTGAACTCACGTATATATTTTTGCAGTGCCTAATATCTTATATGTTCATGCTGGATAGAGTTTCCTCCATATGAAATTTGTAAAGTTTTATTGCTTCTAGGGATGCTTGTCAAAAATCATGCAAAGCTTGTCAAAACTATTTCTGGAAATAGAGATTTTTAATTCTATAGTGTTACACGTGTAAATATATTTTGCAGTTTGTTCTACATGTGTAAACATATTTTATTTCTTAATATATTCCATAGTGATAGTGGTTTTGGGGTGCTTTGCCACGTTTTTTGCAGTGCCCTTTCATTTAGAAATTTTGTGCTTCATTTAATTCCAAACTTAAGATATATATGCATGTCGATGTACAACATTTCTTTTTGATTATTTCATGACCCACTAACAAGCATGTATATATTTTAGTCCAAAATTTTGACTTTCCATTTTTCTCTCATGTTTCTGTTTCAATATCCTTTTCTTCCTCTATTCCTTCCACATCAGCACGCAACTCTGGTCATGCTTTCCATTCTTCAATTAAATCTCCTCTCCAAGGCACGAGTGAAATGATATCCGTATGGCAGGTGATCAATGGCCAGTGCGTTATACCTCATATAACCGAAACTTTTGGCTGATTTTCTTCACAAAAGTAAATTTTTAAATTGTAAAAGAACATGTAGTCAAGTTGCTTATAATTTTTGTGGTCCTGCCAGGTGATATAATTTCTTGATCACGTGCGTGGCGCACGTGCATTAGTACTAGTCTAATTAAATAATTTTACTCGTCAGAGGAAATAAACTGTAAATAACGCGTCACTGTTCCGCTCACGTTCAAAGAATGTGGAATGTTCCGGCCGCCGCTGGCTCTTCAACCAAACCTATCGCCTACGCCCCGGCCCCTGCACGCATGTCCATCAGCGCAGCAGCCGCCCGAGCAGGCTTCGCCGGTGAAGAATCAACATCGCCTTTCCTCGGTAAGACTGACTTCAACAAGAGTAGCTATTTTGGAGGGGCAAAATCCGGTTTGCCACGCGTCTACAGTTGTTTGCCTCCGCATCGCAACACGCCGTCTCCAACAGCCATGCCATTTGCATCGCAGCGCCCGTCTCTCTCTTTCCCCCATCGCTCGCCCCTGCGCCCCGCGCCGCGCGTTGTCGCCGCAGCCGCGACGCGCCGTACTCGCCCTGCTCGTGCTCCGCCGCGCCACGCTCGCCCTGCTCGAGTTCCACCGCGCCGCGGCTTGGCCTGCGCACTCGGCCGCGCCGCGCCTCGCTCGCTCTGCTCGAGCTCCGCCGCGCCGCGGCTTGCCCTGCTCGCAGTCGGCCGCGCCGAGCCTCGCGCGCCCTGCTCGAGCTCCCCCGCGCCGCGGCTTGCCCTGCTCGCACTCGGCCGCGCCGCGCCTCGCTCGCCCTGCTTGAGCTCCGCCGCGCCGCGCCGCAGCTTGCCTTGCTCGCGCTGGAAGACGACGAGCCGGCAGAGCCGCACGAGCAGGGCACCGCGGCACCGCCCCCGCTAATCGAGGTCCTGCCGCTGTTCACCGCTAATCGAGGATTCGAGGTCCTGGAGATCTGCGCGAGAGCGGTGAAGGACTTGGCCTACCCTCCGTGCGCGACGCCGAAGCGGTGGCGGAGCTCGCCGGAGGCGGCGGAGAACGCATGGCCATGGATGGTCAAGGACACGCCGACATGGCTCGCCGAGCCGCCATGGCTCGACCTCGACTACATTGCGCCCTTGCTCGCCGAGCCGTTCGGGCGCGAGGACGCGCGCGGGCCCGCGGGGGCAGCTCGAGCGCGGCGGCCGCCGAGGACGACGCGTCGGAGGGCACGGGTAGGGCTCCCGGAACACGACGGCCGTGTCCGCATGACGACCGCGGCGGACGCAGGAGGAGGAGGAGGAGGAGGAGGATGGCTGCGGCTGGGTGCTGCGGCGGTGGAGAGGGGCTGCGTGCAGCGCGCTGCGGCCATGGAGGCCCTCGTCTTCTGGGGTCGGCGGCGTTGCGAAGAATGCAATCGGCCCTCCTCCCCGCGCCCGCGCGTCCTCCGACTCCGCCGCGGCCCTGCTGCCCCCGCGCGACCGAGGCTTGCCGGATTCGCGCCGCCACGGTAGCCAGCCACCCAGCGAGCTCAGCTTCGGATCGAGGAGGAGGCGAGGAGTCAACCCAGCCGTGGCAAGCCGCGCCGCTCCCAGCGCCGCCGACGTCCTCCACGCCCGCCCGCTAGCCACCTCCTCCGGCGACCTCATCCGCGCGCCCCTCCTCCACGCCGCCGCCGCCGGTCGCCCCGCCACGTGTCGCTCGCCCAACCCTGCGCCCGAATGCGTTCGGAGGAGAGAGGGTACCTAGTTTTAGCTGGCCTCTCTCCTCCATCGCAAAAATAGCTGCTGCTTTGCCTTCTCTGTTGGAGACGACTCCATCGTGAACAGTAGCCAAAGGAGTTGCATTTTTGGGTTTGCCCATCGCTGTTGGAGTCAGTCGACTGAAGGGGTGACATCTTGTACGTATCACGATGGGCGTGGTTTGGGTCGGCCCGGTGGATCTCCGAACCGGCCCATGAAGTCGATACTACTAGGTAACCATGGATACCAGCGTGAGGCAAATGGTTCGAGTCTGTTCGAACTCTAGCTAGGGTCGCGTGGATCGACCCACGAATCAAGGTGTTCGTCTCCTCCCGTCCGCCGCCGATCCTCATCGCCTCATGCGCGACCTCTTTCCTTCCGATTCAAGCAATACGGGAAGCCAATACCCAGCGCCGCTGTCCTGTAGACGCTTCTCGAGAAGTTGTTCGACGGCGAGTGCCCGTACGCCGGCATCCTGCCGCCGCACACCGCGGTGCCGGCGCCGGCGCGGCCGCTCGAGCGAGGCAGAACGGGTGCTGTTTTCGCGGAGCTCGTCAAATCCGTGCGTTCCTACCTTCCTGGGCGCGTTGGCTTGCTTGACCTTGAAGAAGTGGATCGAACCATAGTATCTATTGGATCGATGGGTCATGCTGCAAATAGACCATGGGTCCCCGCGGTGCACCGCAGCTGCCTGATGGATCGACGGGTCGGGAACGGTTCGCTCCCTGGAGCAACCACGCCCGTCCACAGTTTTCATAAATCGGTTTCCATGTGCGTGCTGTCACAGGTTCGACGACCTATTGCCTGGCCTGTGCCAATGATTTTTGTTTTACGAGGACAAGTCACCATGGGTCGACGCACGGAATGCGCACTGTCCCTTTTACACACCAGTCTGTAACATTACTTTTATAATGCATTAATGTCTATTCTCGCATGGTGAGTGACTGAGTTTTATTCTACCACCAGGCACCAGCAACATTAGCCTAGTTCCAGAAGATAAGATGTCGAAGCATAAGAATGAAATGGCAATGATTTTTCCATAAAAAACCTGATTAATATAGGAATTTTTTTTTAATCAAGGTCATTGAAGTGATTAGTATTCCCTTGGTTATTGTTGATGTTATACAGATGGCGCATCAGTGAATAATGATATCTGACTACGTGTCTGTGGATTAGTTTGTTCGTTTAGTATAACATGGCACGCGAGTAGAGACGAAAAGATTAGGGAATTTTCTATTAGCGTTCGTGAATACCTGGTGACCAGTGATGGGCGATGCTTCTGTCTTTCTCCGTTCTTTGCTAAGCTTTGACGAATAGGACAGAGAATCTTTCGAAAGAAATTTGTGTGAGGCATTGACTCTTGACTTCTGTATGGCCGCGCCACCGCCACTTGTGCTGTATTTGGTCAACACTCATCACTTATTTCTTGAAACATGAGAAACAGGTACAAGTATTTGGTCATCCCAGGGGACACGTCAACCCTTTTTTTTTGGTTCTAAGGGGTTATCCCTCGTATAATTCTAGGAGGGCAGATGGCTGCAGTTGTTTTTTTTCCTCTCTCTGCACATGATGATTCCAGTTGTTTTTATGCATGTTCGCTGTCTGATCCACCTATGAAGCATATTCAAAATTAATTATGGTCCTTATATCTCGGGTTAAACTGTGATGTTTACTCTTCTTTTGAACAAGCAGCAATTGTATATCGTTTGAGATTTGCATCTCAATGAATACCTTATGCTCCTTTTTAGATGATTTGAGGGGAAAAAATTCGAGCGATGATTTGGGTAACTTTCATATAAGCAAGCTAGTTATAAAGAAAACAGAGGTATATTGGTCATGAAGCTCTTTCATCATAGTTAACTGTTCAGGCAAATACATATGTATTTACAGCATCTCCTCATGAGAAGATTACAGCACGACAAGAATAGTAGGTAACGGCACCGCGACGTTGTAGATAATTTCCTCATGATCGAGATCAAAGTTGACACGAAACTGAGGCCAATCAAGCAATGGATTATGTGGACTTGAAAATGTGAGCTTGTGGCATGCAAGTTGCGACTCACATATCTTGCTATCTTAACCAGTTAACCTCCTCGACTCTATATATATGCACACGCCCCGGCCCATACAAGAGTATTTTTGGGTCATGTTTGCTAGTTATTAGGGACATGCTAACCATTGCGTCCCACTAGGAAGGAGTTGAACCACAACCTATTCATCTCTCAAGCCGGCATAGCAATGGCAGAGCAGCCCAACGGCGCAACAGGTATGGCTGTCTCAGATGGCCTGCAGGATCAAGCTGCGCCTCGGAAGAAGACCAATGTCCGGTTCGCCTTCGCCTGCGCCATGTTGGCCTCCATGACCTCCATCCTCCTCGGATACGGTATATCTTTACCATCCACTAGTACTCTCAGTGTTCTCAAGTTGATGACAGGTACTATTTTGAACTATACCACTCTGACATATAACGTCATCACTTGAGAATAGATAGAGTATAAGAATCAATTGAAATTTACTTGCTTAAAGTCCTTTAAAATTATTATGCTAGCTGGAAAGAGAAGAATAGCGATACTGTTCTGTAACTTGTTGGCTCGTTGTTGCTAAGCACGGTCATGTTCTTACTAGCTCATTTTGCTAAGTACGTGAATGCTCATAAAAGTTTTGTACATGAAACTTTTTTGTACGTGTTTTAATTAGACATCGGGGTGATGAGCGGCGCGGCGTTGTTCATCAAGGAGGACCTCAAGATCTCGGACGTGGAGGTGGAGATCCTGCTGGGCATCCTCAACCTCTACTCGCTTTTCGGCTCCTTCGCCGCGGGGCGCACGTCGGACTGGATCGGCCGGCGACTGACCATCATCCTCGCCGCCGTCATCTTCTTTGTGGGCGCGTTCATGATGGGCTTCTCGGTGAACTACGCCATGCTGATGGCCGGCCGGTTCGTGGCGGGCATCGGCGTCGGCTACGCGCTGATGATCGCGCCCGTGTACACGGCGGAGGTCTCGCCGGCGTCGTCGCGCGGGTTCCTCACCTCGTTCCCGGAGGTGTTCATCAACGTGGGCATCCTTTTGGGATACGTCTCCAACTACGCCTTCTCCCGCCTCAGCCTCAGGCTCGGGTGGCGCCTCATGCTGGGCGTCGGCGCCGCCCCGTCCGTCGTCCTCGCGCTCGTGGTGCTCGGCATGCCGGAGTCGCCGCGGTGGCTGGTCATGAAGGGCCGCCTCGGCCACGCCAGGGCGGTGCTCGACAAGACCTCCGACTCGCCGGAGGAGGCCGCGCTGCGGTTAGCCGAGATCAAGGAGGCCGCCGGCGTCCCCGCCGACCTCGACGCCGACGACGTCGTCGCCGCGCCGGAGACGACGAGGCGGGCCACCGCCGCCCGCGAGGAGCGACGCGTGTGGAGGGAGCTCATCCTCTCCCCGACGCCAGGCGTCCGGCGCGTGCTCCTCTCGGCGCTCGGCATCCACTTCTTCCAGCAGTCGTCGGGGATCGACTCGGTGGTGCTCTACAGCCCGCGCGTGTTCCAGAGCGCCGGCATCAGCGACAAGAACAAGCTGCTGGGCACGACGTGCGCCGTCGGCGTGGCCAAGACGGTGTTCATCCTGGTGGCCACGTTCACGCTGGACCGGTTCGGCCGCCGGCCGCTGCTGCTGGCCAGCACGGGCGGCATGGTCGCCTGCCTCGCCGGCCTCGGCGCCGGCCTCACCGTCGTCGGGCACCAGCCTCAGGGAACCACCGTGCCCTGGGCGATCGGCCTCTGCATCGCCTCCATCCTCGGCGTCGTGGCCTTCTTCTCCATCGGGCTCGGCCCCATCACGTGGGTGTACAGCTCGGAGATCTTCCCGCTCCACCTCCGCTCGCTCGGGTGCGCGCTCGGCGTCGGATTGAACCGCGTCACCAGCGGGGTCATCTCCATGACCTTCCTGTCGCTGTCCAAGGGCATCACCATCGGGGGCAGCTTCTTCCTCTACGCGGGCGTCGCCTCGCTCGCCTGGGTCTTCTTCTTTGCCTACCTCCCTGAGACGCGCGGCCGCACGCTCGAGCAGATGGGCGAGCTCTTCGGCATCCCCAACACTACGGCCTGCGACGGCGGCTACCAGCAGTCCTCCCCGGAAGAGGAGAAGAACGATGTCGAGATGTCTACGTCGACGACGGCCAATAGTAGCCATCAACTGCAACAGTAGAAAAATACTGCTGTTATCGGAAATCCTTTATCACAAGCTACCGGAAGGCATGCATCGGACTAATTCGACGGGATCAGTGTCTGTCAATATTGAAACACGTCGAGATTGTCCATGCTTGGAAGATTAGTGTGCTTCGTCTAATTATAGCAAGCTTCGTTATTTATTTTTTTTTTTCACATTTTTCTCTTGTAGCATGCGTGTGTTGGCTTTTGTCTTCTTCTTTTTTTTCTTTTTTTTTTTCCTTTTTTGCCTTTTTGACTTGTTGCTAGTATGTGTGTTAGTGTGCTTCGTGTAATTAAGAAATAACTAATGTATGGACCGGGAAGTCAAAGCGCAGAGGGAGGCATATGTTTCTGCGTGCTTGCATTTTAGTTGGCCTTTTTTTTAATGATATGGGTTTATTGGAAGCGGTCTTGGTACGTATTAAATTCTTGAGAATGTTGAGGTATTATTGTTCAACCTCACAAAAAAAAAAAGATGAAGGTATTATTGTTCAAGTCAAAGGCCCGGAAACTGAATGACAAACCTGCAAGAACCAATGGAGGTGATAGGTAACATTGACCTGTTACCAACAACAACATTACAACAAGTAGATAGATGAAGCAATATGGTTGGAAGAAGAGAGAGTTTACCGGAGCCCACAACTATATGTGGGAGGGTAGCACCCAAATCCTTATTCCATGCAGCTGGAGCAAGTGGCACCTTGGGAGTCATCCCACTGAACTCGTTGGCTAAGGATTTCTGATCTCAAGATCGACTCTGGAGGCCGTGACCAAACCCGATTTTTTGTTGGTGCTGCGATGGAGAGGACATGGCTAGGAGCAGACCACGAATGGGTGGGGATAACAGAGGTTTAGGAAGCTTGCCTTGAAGCCTGAAACCTGGTAGGCATGAGGCAGTGAAGGCCTTTGGGGCAGGGCATACTGGTTGCCGGTGATGATGACTGATCAAAGAGGAAGAAACAAAGACGCATCAACTATCTAGAAACTCTCTGTAAGTCGGAGCCAGAAGTACAGAATATGGAGCTGTTGCTAGGCTAGAACATTGGCTATTTTACTGATTCTGCTGGTTTAAAAACATCAAACCATGGTTTGAAAAAAGCAGTTGTTGCACGAGAAAACATAGTTCAAGTGCATCCCAAATAACTGAAGCATTCTGAACAGGAAATTCAATTGATATTCATTTTCAGTTGCAAGGGTCACATAACAAATGAAGAATTTCCAGGATACAAATTATGAATTGAATTCCAATGGACATAATTGGAACCAACCTAAACAACACAAACTAATGTTTCATCGATATTAGTTGAATCTAAACATAACAACATCAACCCAAATCCAGTGATTGCTGCAACAGCTGTTGCAAATATGCAGAACCTCTTCTGTAATTCAATCGAAAGCCTCTATATACCGTCCTCATTCATTCTTCATGTAAGTAGTGTAACCAACCAAATAGCTCTATAATTAGACTCTTTCATCCAACAGGAACGTTGCCGGGTCTGACTTTGCCGCACAACCATACCTAAAAGTGTTGTACTTCCTATGAACCCCAGTCAGTTTCCCTTGGGCTGCTCTTTGGTGCAGTTCAACCATCATCCTGGAGCATTCCCTGTATGGAGAAATGAACTATGTTAAGCAGAGAAGGACGATCTGAACTGGTACCGCATAATGAAATGCAAAGACTAGGGACGGGTAGTAAATTACATCAGCTGTTCTTCAGAATATTTTGTGTGCAGCTCACAACATTTGTTCCAAGACTTGAACCCATTCATTGTGCACTGAGCTGTGTAGATGGCAGCAGCTGCCAGCATAGATGGGGGAAATTTGAGCATCTTGTACTCGACAAGGCTCAGCTCGACCAGGAACAAAGACAGGAGCTCCAGCTGATCCAATAGTAGATGGCAAACATTCTTCGTCAGGGTCAACGTGCTACAGAGTAAAGCTGTAGCAACAAGATTTGTTTACCACTACATGTAATGTGTATATAGTATCTAACCTTCTCGTCAGATTGCGCTGCCTTAAGAAACCTTCTCATGAAACAGTATGGAGTAGGCACTGACATATTGAACTTAAGAGTGTTCACTATCACTCTCTCCTGCAGAAATATCAATATCAGTTCTCCAAATTTTTTCTTGTGCATTGAATCAACAAGTAGAGAGCAATGTTACCATTTCAAGTATATCAGCCCTGGTGTATGCAGAGTCACAGATCAATATCAAATCCTCTACAACAGGAACACTCACTTCTTCATATTTACACGCAAGCAGCATAGCAGTCACACCAACTAACTGGAGCTTCTTTCGCACCACATTTTCACTTGCCAAGAATCTGTCTATGATGTTGACATTTAGGAACAGCGTCTCTTCCAACAGCTCTAATTTGTAGTGTACCTTCATGGCACAGAGAAGCATCGCAAACGTAAGAATTATTGAAACCATGAGAAGAATAATACCTGAATGCTCACCTCTATGAGCCAGTCAATAAGGATACTACGCATCTTCTCATTAATATCAGTTTGGCTTGACATGTAATTAGGAGCTACACAGCTCAAGCCCTGTTCATACACAGAATTTTGCAGTGAGATCACACATGTCAACTGCAAATAACTTCAGGAGGTTGTCTTGAAAATTCTACTAGTACCTCGGTTTTTCGATAAAAGCAGTAAATTTCATCAACATATTCAATCACCGCAAGAGAGTTGCCGGCATCACAGCTATCAATATCAGGTGCTGCCTCCTCAATATCCTCCATCTCAATCTCTTTGAGCTCAGAACTCATCTGAAAGGGTGCTGCCTCCTCAATATCCTCCATCTCAATCTCTTTGAGCTCAGAACTCATCTGAAAGGAAAACCATCAGTGGCAATGAATGGATCTACATATAAAGATAAAACATGTGTTCAGAACATATGATGGTGGATTCACCACTTCGTCCATCTCCGACAGCATGGGCAAGGGTATGTCATCAGACATCTTGGTGCTTTCAATATATGTAGGAGTGAGAAATGCTGTATCTGCATTTATTTTCTGCCTCTCACTTTCAATTGGGGCCTGCAAACCAGTTTCAAATATATTGAGCTGATACTGAATACTACAATTTGTCTGAACGAGGTCGCATGTATTTAATTTTGAATTTGTTAACTAATGGCGGATTCATACTCTACAGAATCGATTCAAATGTACACAACAATAGAAGAGCAGTCAGGACAAATCAACAGTACTTCAATGTGCAAACTCGAATTTCGTATGTGCCGTTCCACATTACACTGCACAGATTTGAATTGCATAAGATGCAGATGCATTTGTCATAGAATTATCGATCTGATGACAGCAACATACAGCGAAAAAAAATACCTGTCTACTACAACAATTTAAGTTGTACAATGCGGAAGTCTAAAGAACTGAACAGCAGGGCAATAGGGCATGGAGCAGACATTGCGAAAATAGCAACGTTTTGAATCACTTCAATGACTATTACCAGATTAGCTCTTGTAGATTGGTTTGCCAATGCTGCAGCAAATTTCCTGCCAAAGGTGGAATACATACTTCATCAACATTCAATCAAAATTCGGCTCTGAGTGGTAAGTGAGGAACAGCTCAGGTACCGCGTGATCGGGCGGTGTCTACTAAAGCCAACTTCTTTCTTGGGATCCACAGAGGCAGCAGGCTTTCTGAAACAATGGAAGGAAATGTGAAGCAATTTGGTATCCAGTACATGAAAGCTAAAACTCAAATTTGGCTGTAGATCGGTGGCTTACTCTGACAGCCCCCTCTTTCTCACAGTCAAGTGGTGGCGAGGGCCTCCTAAGATGTTCCTGATGTCACCAAGGACTCTCCGGTTCATATCCGCCACCTCTGACGTGTATTTGACACCCTCCATTGCAACACATACTGGAAAGAACCAGTACACCACGAGTTTATTATTTTGAACAGGAACAACATGACTTCTTACACTGAGCAGAGAAGTACAGAAAGTTGATACCACGGAGAGAATTCTCAGATCCTGTGCCGTGCGTACGATTCTCCATTACTTATGACCTCCTGCATCATGGCAATCAAACCAAATTCGACATCAGAAATCGAAGAAACAAAGACAAGTATTGTAACAGAAAAAAGTCAAGAGTCACGTGGATCTAAAAAAGGCGTGGCCTTCTGATTTGAATTTCTCCCGATGTTCCATACTTCCATAGAACGTCAGAAACGAGACGAAAACGACAATCTTCCGCAGGTAGCAAGGTCATGATGACTAAAGCGTTGAGAATTCCAATCAATAAATAAAATCATCCTAGTTGGTACTTGAATGCTGCAATTAATTATCTCGTCGCGCTGGAAAGACAGAACCAAGAAACGCCACGCAACAGAATAGGAAACTCTGAGATATGTCTTCCATTGACCAGCTAGCTAATTTCTTGCGATTCTTTGACGGAATTCAAAGAACAGATGAGATCGAAGAAGAACAATAGGCCAAGGAATCTATCAAGAACAGATCCACCGCCAATCGATTCCCTAATCTAACTGGAGACCCAAGGGAAACCCAGCTCAAGAAACCAAATCTGACTCAAAGAAACAAAGAAACAATCCAGACGGTCGTACAAGCAAGCCCAAAAGCTCGCCCACGAATCCAAGAACCACGCTTTTCCCACGGAGATGAATGAAGAGAGAGAAGTTGCCGCCTCACAAACCTTGAGAAAACGTTCGTCCTGCGGGAGACGAGAGAGGGAAGAACGAACACCGCAACCTCTTCCGCCTCTCGCTCCCCTCACCTCTCTCTCGGCGGTGGCTGCTGCTGCTTCGGCAAGGACCAGAGTCCAGAGGAGAGAGGGGAAGGCGTGGCGCTGTCTGAGGCGTTTAAAATTAAATGCAATGGTCGTGCGATGGGGGGCCGCAGATGGGATCTGGACGCCGCGGAAGCTGTGGGGCGGCCTCAACGGCTATGGGCGTGGATTGAACATGTGCTTTCAAAATAAAAACACTCTCCATGTCTTGTGATCGAGATGGACGAGACATCCAACTCCAATGGTGGAAGACAATAAACTTTAAAAGAACTGGAAATTTTACCATCTAAAATCACTATCTTAGACGGAAATTAACTAGGGTTAGGGTTTAGGATTTGCTACGGAAATTGACTACGGTAATTAACTGCGGAAATTAACTAGCACAATGCCTGTGCTTTGCTACGGAAAGAGAAAAAATCACACAAGCAAAATGCATAGCCTCAACGTCAGAAAATGCATAGCCCCAATCATTATATACTTATTATAAAATATTATTACACAGCATAATTTTCCACGGAGTAAAATAACATTTATAGATTTGTCTTCCAAAATTTTCATCTAAAAAAATTTGTCTTCCAAAAACTTTCGAGTCCGGTGATGATTCCATTCATGTTTTTTTTTTTTTTAGAATTGATTCCATTCATGTTACAACAAATTTTTCTTCACATATTAAAAGAAAAAAAAGGAATAGAAATGAGACGGAGGACCATCGAGGGACCTCCTATACATAGAGCGTCCTACAAGATTCAACTTGTAGATCAGCTCAATAGCCCATTAAATTCGGCCTACCTAAGGCAACGTAGCCTATCAAGTAACTGTCAACATTTCAAACATCAGTTTCAACATTTTCGTAAGCCTATGTCAACATTTTCAAACAACTGAGTCAACATTTTCGCTAAAAATGTTGACATAGCACATCTAAAATGTTGACGTAATGCAAAAAAATGTTAACACAGTGCATTCAAAATGTTGCCGAAAATTTAAAAATTTAAAAAATTCAAAAAATATTCAAATTGGATCTCATTTGGTAGAATTAATTGTAACAAACACGTAGGTTCAAACGGATTCGAAAACGGACTTACGGTTTAGGAGAAAAATGCCTTTGAAATTTTGAAACCGGATCTTTTTTCTCTTCCCACCCAGATCTGAACCGTTGCACGGATCTCGAACACTGATCTATAGGTTGACTCCCATCGACGCTCTACATATAGGAAATGCCGCCTTTCAGCCCAAACCAAGTCAAGGCCTACCAAGCCCACGTAGCATTCATCCGCCTTTCTTCTGGTTCCTCTGCGGTATGGCTAGCAAGGGTAACCAGCTGGGACCTCCTATACATAGTACATCCTACAGGATTCAACTTGTAGGTCAGCCTAATAGCCCACTAAATTTGGTCCACTTAAGGCAACTTAGCCTATCAAGTAATTGTCAATATTTTCAAACACCAGTTTCAACATTTTCGTAGGCCTATGTCAACATTTTCAAATAACTGAGTCAATATTTTCGCTAAAAATATTGACATAACACATCTAAAATGTTGACGCAGTGCAAAAAAAATGTTGACACAGTATATTCAAAATAGTGACGAAAATTTAAAAATTTAAAAAATTTAAAAAATATTCAAATTAGATCTCATTTGGTAGAATTAATTGTAACAAACACGTAGGTTCAAACGGATTCGAAAACGGACTTATGGTTTAAGAGAAAAATGCGTTTAAAGTTTGCAAATCGTTTCTTTTTCTCCCACCTCCCACCCTCACCAATCAGAATGCGCCACGTATCGCCCATCTGTGCTCTCCCTCCCAACCAGCAGCGTGCATAGGCCGTTCGATGTCCGTTCGCACGAATCTCAAAGCGTTCTATCAAAAAGATTTTGTAGGGCGGACTACGTATAGGATTGGCGTAACCAGCTTGGGCGATGTGGCGCATCGAATCGAACAGAGAGGAGATTAGGAATAAAGAGAGCGGTCCTCATCCTGCTACAGTCCCGAGAGGCGGAAGAAAGAGAGCGGTCCTCTCCGTCGATGCGTCCGCTGTCTTCCTTGCCTCCGATGGCCTCCGGGCCAGCGGGAGGTGGGGAAGACAGTGGATCTGCTACCGGCGAAGAGGTAGGTCCTAGTTCCTTTAGTTTTAGGTTTTCTAGGTTTAGGTTTCCGGTCAGTGGCGGTGGGGCGACGGCGACGTCACCGGCATGGAGTTGGTCCTCCCTGGCTCAGCTTCGTCTCGACGGCGATTTCCTCCGGCTCCGGCGACGAGCCTGTGGAGGGGGGGGGGGTTCCAGGCGAGAATCCCCTGTTTAGGAGTCCGGTGCGGGCAGCGCGTCTTCTCGGTGAGTTTTTGGGCTGCTCGGCCTTTTGCTTCGGGGATCCAGAGCTTGCTGTTGGGTTCGCGGAAGATGGGAGAGGGGACCGGGCTCGGGCATCCTGCGGCGGCGCACGACGTCGTCGGCGAGCTGGGTCCCGAGGCCGGTGGATCTCGGGACGCGGCCCCAGCCGATGGGCGACAAGCGATGGCTCAATCTCGTCGATCTCGGCGAGTGTCTACTTCGGCTCAATCGAAAGCCATGTGGCGAAGGAGTTCCTCCGGATCTGGGTTCGTAGCAGAAGGCTTCGGCATCGGCGGTGATCGGCGGCGGCGTTTCCTGCGTTGCAAAGGTTCCAGGGGTGTGTGTGCTTTTTCTTTGTTCTTTGGGGACCTTTGTGCAAAATGGCTGGCACAGCTGTGCCCTGTATCCTTCCAGAATGTATCTGTACGCGTATTTGTACTGTATCTTTAACTATCAATACAGGTATGTTTGATAAAAAAAAAGCTTGGGCGATGTGGAATCGTGAACAGAGTTGGTTATTTTATTTATTTTTTTCGAAAGGAGAATTTCATTGATATTAAAGCATTTTACATCCCCTGATTACAAACCCCACCCACACTAATACCAACTCTATTGATAGAAGACAAGAAACCGTGAAAGTGCCGCAAATTCCACCATCTAGGATCACCGTCCCAAACGGATATGCCACGGACGAGAACTCCGATCTGAACGAGCACGGCCATCTCACCATTCACCACCGCCATTCTCGTCTCCGACGGAGAAAAACTGAAATCCAACCTTTTCGTAAAAAAGAGTAGCACACGATTCTGCTTGGTTTGTGTGAGGGAAGCTAGAGCAACATATAAACTGGGACGCAGGGAGCATCACGGTAGGTTGTTTCGATGCTTTCACACCCTCGGATCGATGCCAAATTTATTTTATTCAAACATTAAAACATTAGTTTTTGAACAATGATATATCCATGTCTTTTTTCTCAAATAGTACATGTCAAATTTATGAGCATATAATTATTAAGGTTACTGCCACGTTACGAGTCTTTAATCGTATATGAAACTTCAATGATTATTGCTCATGGAAGTAACTTATCACTAGTTACATGGTGGCTCTACGCTTAAGTAAATTAATCATAGCAAACTGAGTGTAGATCAGATGGTTTGGTTCATTGTGATGGATCGAGCTAATCCATTCGAATTCAAGTCTCATATGCATTGAATTTGTGGCTAATTATTCTTTCATTAATACCCGACGTTCTCGCGATAATAACAAAAAAATAACTCAAAAATAAATTTAAAATGAAATAATTCTCCTACCCACTTGTATAACATAATTTGTTAGAAAGTACAGGAAAAGAAACGACTAGAATGTTATTATAAGAGTTAAAAACAGGACGGATAATATTTGATTGACCGACCGACTGAAACTCCATAAAATCAATATAGGCAAAATCGAGGATGTATCAATGATTATCCGACACTTTTCGTGCTTGAATATGAGTTTGAAAATAGTAGCGGGATAAAATACAGGATGAGTGGTATCTGTCTAAAATCCGAATATCATGTGATTTTAGAAAGTTATAACAGTTATACACCAAATAAAATATAATGTATCTAGATATTGACATAAATAAGAGATAAAATGCTTTTGATCATGTATATCAACTGTTAGTATAATTTTTTTACACTCTAATTATGTATCCAGTGAGTAGCCGAGAGGCCGCGCACCACACCACGAGGTTCTACGAGGAGCGAGCGATGGCGCCGCACTCACGGACGCCATTTTACAGTGAGTTCTTGCGCGACCAAGATAAATTCCTGTGCGCGGAGCCTCGGCGAGGAACGAGCACGAGCGGCAAAGAGCAAGTGGAGATGGGAGAGAGATGGCATTGAAGGGAGACGAGTTGGTCCGATCGATTTCGGGTGGATGGCTTGGTCCCGGATATAAAGGAATATTTCTTAATATGATGGACTGATTCTTTACCTGTCTCCCAATCAAACATCTCTAAAACTAAGATGGACTCATCCCATCCCACCTCGTCCCGTCTCATCTTTCAAACCAACATACCATAAGGTACGTAGTAAAAATTTACACACAGCAAAAGTTTGACAAAGGGCTCATAATCTGAAAAGGTTAAATATTTAAAAAAAACCGGCAAAATGCGGCTACAAACGGAACCCCACTAATCGTGATTTGCTGATGTGTGATAAGAAGCCGAGTGCTTGACAGCATTGATCAGTTTGATATATACTCCCTTTGTTTTTTAATATACGACTGACGTTGACTTTTTTCGTTACTTTGACTATTCGTCTTATCTATAAATATTTATGCAAATAACTAAACGTATAAGTTATTTTTAAAGTGCTTTTGATGACGAATTAAATAATATTCATTTCATATTAAAAATAATTATTTAAATATATATTATTAATCAAAGTTTAATAAAAATCAATTAATAAAAATAGAGGGAGTAATAAGTTTGGTTCATGGCGTTTGTGGTCGTGGCCTCGTGGGTAGTAGCTGACTAGCTGGAACTTTTTTTCGCACGGCAGCAGCCAAACCCGAGCCATGCCGACCAAGTGAGTGAACAACGCCCCCTGCCTCGCATCGCACTCGCGAAATCGGCAGCAAATTTTTGAATCGCGACCACCGCACAACGGCTCATCGCTCAACTGTTCCCCTACACGCCCACGCCATAAGCATCCCGCGTCCGCGCGCGCGTCTCCTCCGGAGTCCGGCTCGTCCCCATCGCCGCCACACGAAGCAAGCGCCGCGCATCGGCTCCTCAGCAGCCGCCGCCGCTCCGTCTCCTGCAGTTCCACCGGCGCGGCGGACGACGAGTAAGCCCCCCCCACCCCCACCCCCCCACCCCCACCCCCCCCCCCCCCCCCCCCCCCCCCCCCCCCCCCCCCCCCAACCCCCTACCCCCCGCTCCTGTCTCCCGCCTAGCTCGAAATGTCGCGCTTCTCGATTCCCTCATCACCGGATCGGCACCGCGCGCGAGGTGCTCGGCGATACTCCTCGCTCACCCCCGACCCGATCGGTCGGATTCCTGACCCCGATTGCCTGGATTCCGCAGGAGCCAAGTTCGTGCGCTCACCATGAGCTCTGGGAGCTCCTCGTCGAGGCCAGATCATCAGACAGCGATGGGATCCCTTGCCGATCCGGACGCGCTGCGGTGTGTCGCGGACCTGCCCGGGCCGTTCCGCTCCGTCTTCGGGTTCAGGTGCGGACGCATCATTACAACTCCTTGCGTTTTTGTTTCCGTGTGTTTCTCCTCAGCTGCGCGAGTTCATTAGTGTGATTAGAGCACCCGCATGTGGGATGAGCCGACCGAATCAGTAGATAACTTGTGTGCGTGTGTGTGTGTGTGTGTGTGTGTGTGTGTGTGTGTGCGTGCGCGTGTGTAGCTTCATGCTCGCGTGCTTGCTTCGTCTCCAGGGAAAGACAGAGTGAGGAATTAACTTCAGACTATGATTTCCTCTGCTCTGCAGATACTTCAATTGCTTGCAGAGCGAATGCTTCGACACGTGCTTCCTTTCAGATGTGAACATGGTTATCTCCGCACCAACCGGAAGCGGGAAGACCGTGCTGTTTGAGCTCTGCCTTCTGAGGCTCCTCTCGAGGTTCCTCTCACCAGACTCGAGCTTCAATTCTCCTAATGGAGCTCTGAAAACAGTACGTGCAAACTCCAGCTGCCTTCACTCAAAAAAGCATCGCGGCTTTGAATGCATCTCATGTCTTGGGACTCTGATATGATAATTTGTTTCCATTGCATGCTTTACCCGGGGGATTTGGAGCAGATCTACATTGCTCCCTCCAAGGCACTGGTGCAGGAGAAGCTGCGGGACTGGAGTGCTAAGCTGGGATGCTTGGGGATCAAATGCTTGGAGATGACTGGTGACAATCAATTCTACAACAACAAATCCGTACATGATGCTGATCTGATCCTCACCACTCCTGAGGTCTGTGTCACTACCTTTTTTTCTTTCTTTTATCTGTGTGAGTTAAAATGATATCCTTCATGTGCTCACTAAGTTCTCTGTTTTTAACTGATACTGTAATACATGCAGAAGTTTGATTCTGCGAGTGGTCATGGTGTAAGAGATGGTCGCTTGGGTTTCTTCTGTGACATTTCTTTGGTCATCATCGATGAAGTTCATCTTCTTAACGATCCTCGTGGAGCTGCCTTGGAAGCAGTTGTCAGCAGAATAAAAATGCTTTCCCGACATGGCAGCATGAAATCTGCTCCTTTGACAAATGTTCGATTCGTTGCTGTTTCTGCCACTATCCCTAATATTGAAGACATAGGTTTGTAACGCTAGTACATTGTTGACGTGCCGTTTACATTGTCATATCTTCTGTTCGTTTACAGTGTCATATCTTCTGTTTCCCAATTCCCATTAACATTGTAAACTTTCAGCGGAATGGCTCCTAGCACCCAAGGAAGGAATCAAAAGGTGACTAAAGCAATTCCCTCTAGGATTTTATGGAATGCGTCACCAAAATTTTACTTATTTGCGTTGTATTCCTTTTGCAGATTTGGAGAAGAGATGAGGCCGGGGAACTTGACAACCAAAGTCTTTGGTAAGATTGAAACTTCTTATAAACTAGCATCTGCACGAACACAACGTCAAGTACTCTCGTGTCACGTCTGTAACAAAAACTTTGCTGACCTTAAGATTAGCTATGTTATGCCACAAACGAATTGTTCTATTATTTTATTCAGTACATGCTCTCCTTATCCTCTTTTTTTTTTCTTTCCCTGAATGGTTAACCAGCAATTGATTGAGGCTAGGTTGTTCCAGTTTTTCTTCTTTTGTCAATAATAGTTTCACTATTTTTTTCACATGTCATGTATTTGAATTTTGATTTGCTTACATCAAAGCACCTGCTGTAAAGAATGGCCGCAACTAAGCACCTCCTGTAAAGAATGGCTGCAACTTCTTACTGTCGTGATGTAATTTCAGAATGAAACTGTGTTTCTTGTGCTACTTGGCAAAATTATGAACATATTAACCTGCCAAATTCTTAGCATATGCCCTTTCATCTTCCTTGGCTGCCATTCCAACAATTGGAATATTGCTAACTTTTTTTCCTGTAGGTTATGCTCCGGCTAAAAATGACTTCCTATTTGAGAGGGTATGCATCTTTACCATCTAAAATGTTCTTTCTTCAAAACGAAAGGGGAGTTTATGTGAGAATTTTTGAAATAGATGTGTTCTCCATCTCTCCATAAGTCGTATTAGTGTCAAACATTTGTTTTAAGGGGAGAAAATAGGTTGGGCTTTATGTGGAATAAATTCTGACTAATCATTTCTCGTTGTCTCTTTCAAATTTTAGAGGCTTCAAGGTTATATTTTCGGTATGTAACCACTCCACATACCTCTATCGCATTGCCTATGATGTATATTGTATCAGAACTTCAGCACTGGAAGCAGAAACCAATTTTTTTTTTTACAGATATACTGATGCAACATTCAAGAGGGAAGTCTGCACTTGTCTTCTGTTCTACAAGAAGGGGTGCAGTAGAAGCAGCACAATGCCTTTCAAAAACTGGAGCATATTTTGGCTATTCCAATCCATTTATGAAATCGATGCTGCAGTATGAACGTTTAAAGGAAGCTTCCCTAACCTGTAAAGACAAGCAACTGCAGGCTTGCATTGTACTTGGAGGTTATCATATTCTTATTCCCTAGGCGTCCCTTCCTCACATTTCAGTTTACATTGCTTTAGTCATCTTGTCCAGATACCCTTGTTGTTCCACGTTAAAAAAGAAAGAAAGAAAGAAAGAAAGAGATACCCTTGTTGCATTAGGATTTAAACTGATGAAACCATATTCTAATTTTCAGTTGGTTTTCATAATGGTGGCCTTTGCTTAAAAGATCGGAGCCTAGTTGAGGGGCTTTTTCTCAAGGGTGATCTTCAAGTTGTGTGCACAACCAATACTTTGGCACATGGCATCAACTTACCTGCACATACAGTAGTGATAAAGTCAACACAGTTTTTGTGAGAATCAATAAATCCGTAATCATTAAATTGATCTTTACTTCTTATGATATATTTCTGACAAGTACTCTATTTTTGCAGCAACACAGAGAAAGGCCAATATGTAGAATATGAGAGTTCCATGGTGCATCAGGTATATTAAGTTTCAATATCTCATATAAATCATCATTTTTGCTATGTATGGATAAATATTCTGTATCTCTTTATATCTTACTTCAATTCTGTATCTATGACATATAGTCTCATCGTAATTGTTGCTGAATTTCTTTAGTTAACTATGTGAACTAATAGGCCTCTAAGACATACAAAATTTTCTGTAATGACCACTCGTATGCAAAATTGTTGAGAACCAGTTATTACATTATAAATATTGATCCGAGAAGTTTACATCTGTTATGGGCCTAATGGCCACGAGCTGGCCTAGCCGCCAGCCCAACCACAGTCGGCAGGCCGGGCTAACTACAGCCCGCAGCGGCAGCCCGGGCAGGGGTAAATAGGAATACATTAGAGAATAGGGAATAAATAATTACTTTAGGAAAGAGTCTTTGTAAATTAGGAAGGATTGGATCAGGCTGATGAGATCCAATCTAGAGAGGTTGCTTAGCTATTAAGTAATAGGTTGTTTAGGGGTCAAGTTCTCTATATAATGAGAGGAGATAATTGTTTAAACCCTAAAACTTTTGGCCCTCTTTCCCCCTCCTCTCTCCCTGTGAGCCGCCACCTCCTTCAAACCCCCCACCTCCATAGTCGGCCAAAGGGCTGCCTAGTTGTAGGCCTAGCAAGGACCATAATAACATCATTTGTGTTCTGTTTATGTTGGATACACTATATTCTTCTCATGCATAAAAGTTGAAGTTTCCATATACTGGAAGAGTAGAATGCAGTAAGTGCTATATTTAATTGAAATCTATGTGTGTCCAAATTTAGATGCCATAGTTAACACATCTTGTAATTCAGATAGAAAACCTATTTGTCTTGGTGATTTGCAGATGTGCGGGAGGGCTGGGCGCCCACCGTTTGATGATTCTGGAACAATCATAATTATGACAAGAACTGAGACAGTAATCTACTTGTGTTCCTCCCTTTTTAACTTTGTAGTACATTGTGAAATATTGTGAATGGAAAATATTTCATGGTTTTTAGGCCTAATGTGATCTAACCTTGTAGGTCCATCTATATGAGAATATTCTTAGTGGATGTGAAATGGTGGAGTCTCAGTAAGTGCTTCATGTCTAGTCGAAAACTAGTTTCTCAGGGGATATTTTTCTTGATGCGAAACCATCTCATGTGATATTTCACCTAAAAGATGACTTTAAAATGCACTGCATAAAATTTGGTGATTCTGATTGAATATATATACCACGACCAGGTTGCTACCATGTGCAGTGGAGCATCTAAATGCAGAAATAGTTCAGCTGACAGTATCTGACATAACTTTGGCAATCGAGTGGATCAAGTGCTCGTATTTATACGTTAGGATAAAAAAGGTATGGATGCAAACTCTTGTTTGACATATAAGTATTTGATGTTTGAAATGTATGCAATAACTCGAATGCAATAAACTACTAGAATCCTGCGAACTACGGAGTTAAGAGGGAGGTTTCTCCCCATCTCCTTGAGAAGCAAATTCAAGGTTCCTTTCTTTGGACTTTGTAGCTAGATGGTTCAATTATTATCTTTTATGCTTTGATCCTTACCAGTTGAATATACAGATGTATGTGTCGAGAAGATTAACGAACTGGAGCGGTATGGATTGATTATGACAGATGAATATGGTTTCCATCTGCAACCACTAGGTAAAATTTTCTTCGGTAAATCAATATGAAAAATGCAGAAATTACGACCAAGAATAACCCTTTTGTGTGAGGGTTACTGTATCCCTTACGTGGTGGATGGTTAATTGATTGTGTATTCTTAGTCTACACTGGGTTGCAATCTGGAAACGTTTAGAAAAGTGTTTCGAACAGTGCTCAAAACACCATTGTTCTCAGGATTCTAGTATTTGTTCAGAAAAATGGATGCCTTCTACTTATGGAATCATATTACATATATATGTATCTTGCTATCTTTAAAACACCTTAGCCAACCTAGGACGAATTAGGTGCTTTTAGTTATGAAGAAATAGGCACCTAAGTTCACGTCAAAGAGGACTCAAACTTGGGTGGTCAGTGTGTACATCCACAGCCTTAACTGAACCAGGCTCAGTTTGCATTATATGACTACAGTTGATCTATGCATGAACAAAATTTTGTGCAAGACCACCAGACTGACTGCATCACTGCAGTGAGGGGCATTGTGGGCTGCAATCTTCTTCTTTTTTTTTTTTTTTTGGGGGGGGGGGGGGGGGGGGGGGGGGGGGGGTTGAGGTTTGTTGTTTGTGTGTGTATGTGTGTGCAAGCGATGTTATAGGCAAGAAGCAAAATTGGAAAAATGAAATCACATTGAACCTCCACTGCTAAATGATATTATAATGACTGTTTATTATGGGAAATAATACTATGTCGAACATTCCTTCGAACCTTTTTATAATAACACATACCCCTTGTCTCTTCCTTAACCAACTCTTGAGGGTTGGGCATGCAGTTACTGAACTTGGAGCAGCCTTGCGTTAGAATCATGATTAGTATTGTATTATTTTGAAGATATTTCCTCAAATATTCTTTAAGATCTTTTTTTTCCTACTCAGAACCTGGGAAGCTAATGGCAAAATTTTACCTGAAGTTTGAAACAATGAAGGTTATTGTCAAAGCATCTGGCTGTTGCAGTTTGAAAGATTTATTGCATATCATCTGTCAGTCTGCAGAGATTACCTGTAGGTAGCATTGCATATTTTGAGTTAATTACGGGGTTTACAGCATATGCATTTGATTTATTTTCTGATATACCAAGGGATCCAACTACGCCGAAATGAGAAGAAGATTCTAAACGATATAAACACTGACAAAGAAGGAAGACTCCTCTTCCATATTGTGTCTGGGAATGGAAAAAGGAAGCGTATCCAGACCAGAGAAGAGAAAATATTCTTACTAGTAAATGACTGCTTAACTGGGGACCCCCTAATCCATGATGTATCCCTTAGCCAGGTTGTTTATTTGCCTTGATTAGCATTTCTCTTGAATTTCTTCCCTTGCCTGTTGACTTAAACTTCCCATGCAGGAAACAAACTCAATATGCTCGAATGGATGTAGGATTGCTAAATGCATGAAAGAATATTTTGTGTACAAAAAGAGTTACAGATCCGCCATAAATTCTATGATTCTGGCGAAATGCCTTGACCAAAAGCTTTGGGAGAGCAGCCCATTTTTACTGAAACAACTGCCTGGAATTGGAATTGTAACAGCAAAGGTTGTTAATTTTCTGATTGTTATGTAGACACTTCTGTATCTGCAGCCTGCATTACTAATTCTTGAGTTGATCACTCGCCATCTCAGGCATTGAAGACCGCTGGAATTTGTACCTTCGAGAGTTTTGCAGCTGCAGATGCTAGAAAGATAGAATCAGCAACAGGGTGCAACTATCCATTCGGGAATCATATAAAGGAATCAATGTCAGCATTACCACCTAAGATTGACATAAACATAGCGGATGCTGGAAACAAACTAGGAAAATTAACCATTATCGTGACTTTAACTCGTCTGTCTCAGGCTGTTCCATCTATTGGAAGAAGTTATGCTGACATGGTACCTTATTTAGCTTTGTTGTCGATCATTCAGTACTCTTAAAGGACAAATTTAAGTTTACATTGTTCATTTAGGTTGTGGGCTCAGTGGAAGATAACTTGATCCTCTTTCATGAGAAAATAAGGTCAGTCCCCCCCCCCCCGAGATTGATGTCCTTAACATTTTTGTCTTCTACTGATGGATAGTTGTTTGTTCTTTTTGTTTCTGCCAACAGGACTCAGGAATTTTCCAGGTAATAAATGCTAGTGAGTTTTTTATTGTAGGATTTTTTCTGAACAATTCTTATGGTCAGGCGAATGAGGGATGTTACTTTTCTTTAATCATATATATATATGATTGTACCATTTTTCCGGACACAAGGGATATATATATATATATATACTTCTCTCATTCGGCGCTGTCTTAAAATGAGTTTTTCTATATACTTCTCTCATTCGGCGCTGTCTTAAAATGTGTTTTTCTAGTAGCAATTGGACTTTATCTGGCTTTTTATGTATTGTAGTGAACTATTGGTTAACTAATTACCTAACAAGCAGAAGTTGCATTGCTTCATATAACAGATAAATGGATTAAATGATAGTCAAGATGGATGTACCTGAGTTGAATAAAGTTGTTCAGAATTATTAACTCATATAATTTGCTAAAATGCAGCCCTTATTCTATAAAAGTTAATGTTCAGTGCCCCCACAATGCATGTGTCACTCTGAAGGTTGATCTGATGTTTGAAGAATACGGTAACGTCACCGACAGATTTATTTCCATCAAATATTAATGCATCTATCATCTACACACTAACATAGTTTCTATTTGCAATTTTATCATGAAGTTGGCCTTGATGTCCACAAGAAACATGTAATCACCAGGCAAGATTATCTGGGGGTGACCAAAGAGAAGCCTGAAACCTTGTACAATCTCCCTGCAGAGATCTGTTCAGTTCGCTCCAGAATATCTCGAATAAGTAAATCTCAGTCTCGTACCAGAAAGAACCCACTTTCAAGAGAGGTATGTGTCATGGGATATGAAGTTGGTGTCAGTGCTCCTGAGAAAGCTAATAATGCCTTGGGTACCAGGAAAGTTAACAACTTGGCTTCACTGTAAGTGCTTAATTTCATTTTATTATTTCTGCTGGCTAAGTATTTTGAAATTGACTGCCTTCCTTCAGCATTACCCGAAATGCTTATATAATTGGGATTATTCCACCTGTAGTTTCCCAAACATCTAGGAGGATTGCATTAGGCAGTATTTAACTTCACAGCTATAAGTGAAATTTCAGTATTTTTCAGCTCTCAACTTTGTGTTTAGTCTAGAGTCGTTGCTATCTCAACCTTCTCATTTGATTTTAACTTTACTTTTGAATGGAAAATTGTCAAACCACTAGATCTGATTTCCCCAACAGTAGTGCCGTGTTGCCTTGTCTTGATTTTGCATTTGAAGTTTTGAACTCCTTGTAGGATGGTCTGTAGATCCTGAAATTCCTGATGGACTTGTGTAGTAACTAGTATATGAAAGTGCTTCTGTATTGACACGTTTTCCTTAAACTCAGCTACTGAGATTTGAGTGTTTTTTGCAATTGAAAATAGCCTTGGAAAGTTTTGTTGCATGAATCAGGTTATAACTTTTGTAATGTAATAATTCTTTTATGAATACAGGGAGGTCCCCAGCTTTGATCTATTGGCTGAAGAAGATGATACTGGAGGTAAGACCATGGCGCAATGCTGCATGTTACATTGGTACTACTCCATTGATGTCTGGAAATTTATTTTATTAACTCAAGTATGTATTATCATGCTTAGATATGGAAAGCACATCCATTTCTGAACAAGCAAAGGCAGAATGCAAAAGTACCACAAGCAACACAATTTTCGATCAGATGCGCAAGAAGTCCAAAGAATTTCTCACCTTAATGTTGTCGGAATCCATGGATAGCTCTTATGAGCCTCTGATATTGAAGAAGATGAAGACATCAAGGGACCAGTTTGGATTAGAGAATAGTACTCTGCATGAGGGCGAGATCGCACCAATGGATTCTGAATCCATTGAGGTTAGGGTCTCTCCAACCAAGTCCACCGAGAGTTGCTGCAGGATGCTGATCACATCATCTTCAGATGAAAAATCTGTTGGATTTGCTGGTAAAAGCAACAACCCGTTGGAGAAGATCAAGGCCCTGTGCAGAACTTCAGGTGAAAGCTCTGTCCAATTTGCATCAAAAAGTGACCGCCCATTAGGGAAGAGCGAATTCTGCCCAGTTGACAATAGCAAGTTGCGGGTCACAACCAGAGAAGAAAGTCATGCTAGATTTGCTGGACGAAGGAACAGACGGTTGGAGAAGATCAGGGCCCTTTGCAGAACTTCAGATCAAAACTCTCTCCAATTTGCAGCCAAAAGTGACAGCACATCTGGGCAGAACAAAATCTTACCAGCTGAGAGGAGCAATATGCTAATTGCAACTACAGAAGAAAGTCCTGCTGAATTTGTAGGAAGCAAGGACAGTCCATTGGGGAAGATCAAGGCCCTTGGCAGAACTTCTGATCAAAACACACTCCAATTTGCAGACAAAAGTGATGGCACATCTAGGAAGAGGAAGTTCTGTTCATCTGAGATGATCAGGATGTTGATCGCAGCTAATAGTGAAATCAAATTTGTAGCTAAAAGTGACATTCAATCCAAGAAGACTAAAATCTGTTTGGGCAGTCCTCTTTCATCCTTCCAGGCTACCCAATGTGCCAAGGAAGTTCGTGCTGCAGACCAATCATTCAATGTGCAGGACTGCACGAAGGATATATTGGGCAACCCAAAGGATAGCGAGAGCTGTTTTCTCGGTTGCAAGAGTGTCTTTTCTTTCCTCTGATCTGCTGAAGATCTTATACAGGTAGTAAATTACTTTGCTCTAAACATGCACTGTAACCTGCAGAAGATTCATCTGGGTGTCAGTTATTTTGGATGTCGACACAAAAGCCACTAGTGTGTTATTTTGCACTCTGTACATTTGAATATATGATACAAACGAGTATCAACCCCTATGTATAGTACTTGTAGAAGCTGTTGTTGGCTGCAAAAACGATAAAGTTTTCAGTTGTCTGCCACGCCATTCTGTTACCTTTGATGCCATGTCTCATGGAATTTCCTCCTTGTTGCCGGCTGATCTTGGGCCATCTTGACCTGCGAAATTCAGTAACCATCTGCAACATTGTCGAGGTTAACAGAAAAGCATGCATATGTAGCATGGGAACTTTGCTAATACTACCTTTCTCCCAACCCTTTTCTATAGTTCCTGCTAGCAAAATTGTTGAGCGGCCCTGGCTCTTTGTAGGGCGCTATGCTTGTGTCCTGTGGCCAACGTGCAAAGTTATGTAGGAGACATGGTTATGATCATTTGGCAGAAGGTCGTGCATTTTCGACCTCCAATCACTTGACAGAGAGGGAATTAGAACACAGATGTACAATGCAACGTGCATGTAAGGGTTTGTGCTGGATTCCAAACGTAGTGCCTCTTGTGTTTAGTAGCAGCACGAGATATAACTTTTGAACGTGTTGCACAAGAACTAAAATACGGACGAGAAGAATGGCGCGCCCCCAGTGGTGCTCCCCCTCCCCGGTCCTCAGAATGCGTCGGCTTAGAGCAGTCTCAATGGGAAATATATGATGGGTATTATACAACAAATGTGGTACACATAGGCCATGCTTGTTTCGCACCCAAATTATTTAATCCACCTTATATAATATATTAACTGGGGAGAGTAGCTTATTGGATTATGATAAGCTGACTGTGAAATGTTATAATCTATCTAATCTGAAATGTTACTCGCTCTTGTCAGACGGAAGGTGTAGCATCTGCGTGGCTCCACATCTTCGCCTTAATTGTTTGCGGTTGCCTTTCTCATTTGGCGTCGCCACCGCCTCTCTCACCTGCCGTCGTTGCCGTTGCCGAGTCCAAGACAAGTCTGGAGTTCTTCGGTGTTGTCGCCAGAACTAGCGCACCGGCCCCTCGCTCGCTCGCTTCTTCAGGTCTGCCCCGTCTCGTACTTCCTCACTCTTCCCCTTCCTCAGGGGTCTGGTGCTAGCGAAGCTTCTTGTTGGATTCCCCGCACCACACCTGCAAATCTTCTCACGCTGATTAACTGGTCCTCTTGATTTCAATCCCTCAGGATCTTGTGATGCACTGATGCAGTTCCAAAAACGCCGTGGATGCAGCTTGTTTCTTACATTATTTGGCCACGTACTTCAGAAACAGGTTAAGGAAGCAGTGTTGATACTCGATAGCAACTGGTTCTAGTCGAATTTCAGGCAGCTAGCAAGCGGTTATCCTGAAGTATCAGAGTTATGTTTCTGCCATAACAAATCATCCAACTATTTTACCAAACATCTCAATGCAGTTGGTAATAACATGCTTGCTCTCATCGTTCCTGACGCTATGCATGCCAAAATTGACAAAAAAGAAATATATGTTTTTTTTACCTTTTCATGTTGTAAAATAGAAACAGATATACTAGGTACTTGCAGCTTACAGATGCAATCAGGGAAAAAAAAGAACAATACTGCATTTGACCTGTAGCAGTACCGATTAATTCTGAAAGCAACAAAATTTATGAGCATAAATGGAAACTTGTATTTCCTATGCTCCATTACTATTGAAAGTCATATTCCCTTTTTAAAAAAAACATACTATTGACAGTCATGGCGTCTTCGAGCAGTCTGGACACAAGAGACGCCCTCTTGATCTACACTTTGTGCAAGGAACCAGATTATCAGTCTTGGCTTCAGCTCCAAGTGATTCGTAGAGATCATCTAGCATGCTCAAATTAATCATCCCTCCTTTCAGAACAGAACCCCCTCCTTTGCATTGTGGGCATGCTACTATTCGAAGATCACCACACCTCTTACACATACCAAGTGACCTGCAGATATTAATACACTCCTCAGATAAAAGATACATCCGTTTAGTAATATACATCGCTGATTGAATGTTAAATGACTTCACTCTCTGCACAGAATTTGATAAGGTGTACACCATCAACAAGCAGAGTATGGATGCTTCGTTTGCTAATATACCACGTTTGCAAATCGTCTGTCTGTCAACAAATACGACAAAGTTTCACTCTCTCAACAGAACATCTCCCATTTCTGAACCACACAGGACATAGTTTGTTCTTAAAAAAAAAATTCAAAATATTCAAATTGCAAATTGATATTCAGTACAAACCCATTCCTTAATCCCGGAGTATTTTTCTCCACATCTTCTTTTCCATTACTTCTAGTTAATTTGCATTCAGTTAATCTGTTAGCAGTGCTCAAATCATCACCAAAAATAACTTGCAGACCAGGCCTTATCCTTACAAATTACTTGCAGTGTACAAAGCGTTCTGCAGGTGTCCTAAACAACACAACTGTGGCGCGTGAAA
Organism: Eragrostis nindensis; assembly: GCA_012490785.1. NCBI lineage: Eukaryota > Viridiplantae > Streptophyta > Magnoliopsida > Poales > Poaceae > Eragrostis > Eragrostis nindensis. Next base: position 263,072 of record JAAXCT010000482.1, on the reverse strand, counting down.
CAGATTGAGAGAGAAGGAACCTTCTTTGGGAGGAGGCGATGAAGCCGTCAACCCTGGGCGCAGCGACGGTGGCGCCGAGCAGCAGCGCGCCCACCACGAAGCCGGAGATCTCGCTGCCCGTCAGCCCCTCCATCTCGCCACCCGTCTCAGCTCCCGCTCTGGCTCAGCCGAAGCCGCCTCCAAAGCTGATTGCCACTCTGCTCAAGGATTCCGAAAGGACAGGAGAGATTTGCCGCTCGTTTCGGAAGGAATTGCTCCCGCCCCTCGTGCTGCGTGCCTGCGCAGACAAGATAAGAGAGCACGAGATATCAGCACACAAAGTACATTACTGCCCTTGAGTAACGCCTCCAACCACAAAACTACCATCAAGTATGATAAAGGAAACGACCACCGGTTACCAGCTTCATTTTTTCATTCAGATGTTAGGGTGAGGGAAGTCTCCAAAGTTCCAGTTTATTATAGCGCGTGCCATCTTTTGATGTTCTAAATTATGCTACACTCTGCTCCAACTGTTTGTTGTGGGTTTGACACGTGTTGTCACTGGTGATTGTGGTGTATCTTTTTTTTTTTTTTTTTTTTTTTGAGATGGAAAGACTCTTCCATTAACCAAGAGGTGCCACAGAATCGCGAGCGACCATCAACTGAATACAAACTGGTAGGCTATCCAATATAGAATTCTCGCCTGACGACACTCATATCCTAATGCCGCTAGTCCATGGGCGACAGAATTACAAGACCAAGACTTAACAGTAATATTTGTTTTGATAAAATCATGCTTCAACATATTGGAGAGATCATCTACGAGACCACCAACTGCTCTATGACGGAAAGAAGACGACATGACCGCCTGTTGCACTAGCAAGGTATCCGTTTCAACGATGACATGCCCCATGCCGAGATCCCTCGCTGCTCTTGCTCCCTGAACACATGCTATAATTTCAGTTTGAAATGAGTCCAGAGCATGGTTAATTCTACCCCGCCCTGTTGAAACAACATCTCCATCAGCATCTCTTATGATATAACCCCAGCCACCACCTTTGCTTGCTTCCTTAAATGCACCATCACAATTTATCTTCCAAAACCCATCTGACGGCCTTTCCCATTTGTCCCTGCATATCCTGGGAGCAGGTTTTTCATGCTTCAAAAACTGGAGCAAAAATTTCCATCGACTGTGCAAGCTGGTCTGCTTGTTTTCTTCTTTCTCCTTCTCTAACACGACACCTCTCATCCCACCATGACCAGAGTAGAATGATGACCCTGGTTTGCAATGCCACATACCAGCTGACAATCATTTCCATTACTTGCATCGAGGATTGACAGTTCATCAGCATCAGTCGCACGTTCTCCAATCTTGAGTGTAACCATACTTCCTTCACTGCCTTACATTTGAAAAATAAGTGTCCCCCATCTTCATGGACTCGCTCACACATTACATATTTGATATTGATATCCATACCACGGCGCAAGAATATTATGTGCCAATCTCCAACAAAAATGCTTCACCTTATTTGGGATAGGTAGCTTCCACACCCGTGTTTCCAGAAACCTTCATCATGCCTTACCCCGCTGCTAGGCCCTGCATCACTCTGTCTACTATCGCACATAGCTTTGTCGCAGAACAGTTTGTATGCAGTTTTGACTAAAAACACACCCTTAGCATCAAAATGCCAAGCCGCCCAGTCCTCAATTACATGTTAATCTATTAACTTCATATTTGACGAAAAAAAGCTATCACATTCGCTTTCAAATGCTAGAAATTACGACATTAATCTAAAAAAACATGTGCATTACTTTACCATTAGGCAAGTCAATTTGGAGGAAACAATTTTTTTTCAGGTTTAGGTAGTGCTCAATTACATATTACCTTTGTTCAGGTTTAGGTAGTACTTAGTCCGTTGCAATTGCACCTACTTCCAAAATGTGATCCACATGTTTTAAAAGCTATCGTACTACTGTCATTATGAAAAATATAATAAAAAATCCCCCAACGTGAAATTGACACGCCGTTGAAATGTATAAATTAGACAACATTATTCTTATAAAAATGATCTATGAAAATAATTTTGTTATGAAAATTCCTCCAAAATCTCCCAACATGCTTTAAAATTATCCACTATTGCCATCGTAAAAGAAGAACTCAAAATACCTATACACGAGTTTATAAATTACGCACTATTGTTGTTACGAAAACAATCAACTCGACATGATAGTGACAAATAATAATGATGATAAGGTAATGAGGTTAATTAATATAGTACAATACAATAGTTGGATTGTCGCATTTGCGCAGGCTACTTCACTTTATATGATAAAATAAGTACTAAAGCGTAATAGTACAGATTTACATCATTATCTACAAGAGACTATGGGAAGGTGATATGCAATGGGGATTTCTGCTGAAAAACGTTACAATAGACAGTGTATAACAAGATCAGTATGGTCTTGTCAGTTCATCGCAAAAAAATATATGGTCTTGTCAGTAAACATCGTTAAAATGAGATCCATCACGATCTGCTTTGCCCCTTTCACCGGCCCAAGAGAAGGGAATACTGAATTGCGTCTGGAATATTGGGTGTGAAACAAGGTTGCAAATAGCGGGCTATAGAGTTTAGCGGAGTGCTCTCAGAAAAGCTATAGAAGTTATAGCGCAGCTATAGCGGCAGCTATTGCTAATAGCGGTTTGAAAATAAAGCAAACTCTTGACTAACACATTGGTAAATTCGTCAATTTGAACCCACGTTTTTTAAATGCATGCCATTTGTCCAAACATATTATCATCCTAGCATGTATTTACCATCTTTTCAATCAGTGAAACCGCCCATAGAATCAAGAAAGCAAGCATCATTTGAACTATGAACAAACAAATTCATCACCTCGTTTGACTTATGATTTATGAATTATAAATCATAAGTACATAAGTTCATAACCTAGTTATAGCGGAGTTAGCGGATACAATTAGCGGAGCTGTTTAACCGTAAAGCGGAGTTAGCGGCATTATCGGTAATATTTGCAATATCGTCGCGGCATCTATCTCAAAAAGCTATAGCGAAGCTATAGCGGAGCTATAGCGGGCTATTTGCATCCATGGTGTGAAACCATTCAGTCCCACAACAGTTTCCCAGAAACCGATAGAGCATCAAATGACACACATAATTTGGGTCAACTTCGTCGCTGTTCCTGATGGTACAGGCGGCAATATTAATGCCTACTTAAAAGTATAAATGAGGATACAGTAAAGAGGTAGCCCATGCCTACTTCTGCAGTTCTGCAGAACTCCACACACGAGCTCACACATAAAGAGAGCTTCTTCACAAGAAAACGGCAGAACACTTCCAAGTAGTAGAATTTTTCACCTGGTTATGAATAAGCTGACGTATAGGTACTATGCTTTTCCCACCAGTGTTATACTATACTGAAGTATCGGATATTACTTTTACCGGAATATTATGTCCATTGAGAACTGAAGGATGGAAAATCTAGTAATAAAATCCTTATGGAATAAAAATTGCATAAGAAAGAACATACTTTTGTATATTTTGTTCCACTACGAGGAATCCACCAGACAACAACGGATCAGAGTACTAACACTGTACCGGAACCAGGGCCTTGAAAATGGGCGGATCCAAAAGGTGGTTTATAGATGCAAAAAAGGGGGAAATGTGTCCTACATATAGGAAGCAAAATACATCGAGTTACCAGCAACAATGCAACATGATTGGCACCGTTAGGCTGCTTCCTTGATCAGCCTCCTTATTGAACTCGACCACACGCGCCCGGTACACAGCACAAAGCAGATGAACATCCTTGGAAGAACTGAAATGACAGCAGTAAACTGGAAAAACATTGTTCTTGCTCATTGTAGTTTCTGGTCATATGATCGAACACTACTACTCATCACATGCTGATGGAGTGGAGCAGGCACGCCCATATTCAGACGCGCCATCATTACCCGGACAAAAAGGATGAGATTTGTACTCCACTTTCACACATTAAAACCTGTCCTTTTCCTGCTACATGACATTTGATATGGAACTCTGGATGTACCGAGTGGTGCCGCACGCGTCCCCAGCAGCACCGTTCGTTCCTCTCAGCAGCCTCATGTCCAGCACTCCAGCTACATATGCATCCCCCCTAGCTCGTCGTCTTTATAACCAGAATTCCACACACGAGCTCACACATAAAGCGTGTCTACGTATAACTCATTCCACCATCTCAAACACTACATTCAAGATGCAGTGCCGCGGGCAGCACGGCAGCTCCGGCGACCTCGACGTGTTCGGAGCAACGCGCTACTTCGCCGGGCACTCTCACTATGCCACTACTGGGACTGAGCCTGCCGACCGGCTGAACCAAGCAAAGGTGGAGTTGCATGACCAGAGGATGGTCGAAAGCTTTCGTGGTCATGTTGAGCAGCAGCTTCGAGTACATGATCGGCGCCATGACCAAGGGCTGCTACTAGCCAAGCCTGCAGGTAAGAGCTTGCTCGCCTCCTTATTTGCCTTCGTGGTGTCGCCGTCACCGGGAGCCAGCTTTCGCAAGAGGCCGCCGCCGCCGCCGACGACTAGTAGATCAACGGCTGCAGGAGAAGGCACTGAGAAGGTATCTTCCTCCACAATCTCAAGGGAAAGCACCGACAATCTGACTGCTTTGGCTGCTAGCGTGCGGTTGCAAGGTCGTGGCTACGGTGTCGATCTTGGCACGGCAACCGGGGACAGGAGGTTGCAAGGCATCAGGGTTGTGAGGGGCAGCGGGGGTGATGAGGAGAAATGGGTGGTGAGGTGCACTTCTTCCTGGTATCAGGAGGAACAGCAGCGTGATGAGATCTTCAACGCGGCATCAAGTGATCATCGTTATCAGGTTGAGGAGGAAGGAGAAGATGGTAATAACCCTGGTGACTCTGAGAGTGATTCTAGTTCTGATTTGTTCGACTTAGACATAGAATGTATTAATCTTTAATTAATAGTCTCCACGTATTCAAAATATGGGATGGACCATATTGTTTATAATCGAATTATATATTTTGTATCGTGCACACATGTATTGATGAGTAGGTGAGCTTCCATTAAGGAACTCGTGACAAACTTAATTGTATGCGTTTCGGGAAAAAAAAAGAGCTTTATGCAATGTAGTAATGTACAGTTCCTTACATACGTGCGTACTTATGTACAGTACAGTGTATACATAATTTGTTCATGTATCTGCACATGATTATATAATATATGAATTAGAAAATGCGAAGTTTGGCCTAGGCAAAAGCCAAAAGGAACAATCAAGTGGCCTCCGTTGTAGGGCCGTGAGCTCGGATGCAAAGTCCTTGCAAAACTTTATCCATTCTCCTTCCATTGCTGTCTGCACCTCTCAATCTACATGTAAGGTGCTGTTCACTTCTTAAATAGAGTGTCTTCTTCACTTGCCGACCAGAACTACTCACCACGTGCACGAGGCTATCGGTGAAGGCTCGTGAGATAACTATGCTCAATCAAGAAGAACATGTAAGGCCGAATTTATTAAGAAGGCAACCAAGGACCACCAAGCCAACAAAGTCGTTGTAGTATAGTGGTGAGTATTCCCGCCTGTCACGCGGGTGACCCGGGTTCGATCCCCGGCAACGGCGTTATTTTGTCAATTTTTACCTTTTTGTTAGTTTTATCATCGCTTCTTTCTTTACGGTAGTTCTATCAAAAGGATGGGATGGCCGTCTTTCATCCTGCTGGGTATATCGTCTCAAGGTCCAACCTGCACAGACATCTTCAAATATATGTATATATCAACATATATATATCAACATAGGTAAATCTATAGTAGCTTCAAGCCTTCAACTTCTGCCTCCATATAATCAATTCGAAACCCTGTCATGGATTTATATGCCTTTCACTATTACAGGATGCATAAACATTAGCTCTACATGGACCTATCACAAGCATATGCCTTTTTTATATAAACTCAATCGATCATTCAACATTTTTCATGTACTTACGGATACAATGAGATAAAAAAAAATATTGAACTAGTTATTATCAAATGACGCCCATTGAAACAATTTTGTTATTTTTAACAGTTTTAGTACCATTTCAACACCCTTCACAAAATGTTAAATTGGTGTTTTCATTTCATTTTTACGTTTCAAAAAGGTTGAATCTTTTTTTATTTTTTAGTATATATAAAAAATAATAAAACTAGTAAATTATTGATAAGTAAATACTTACTTTTTTTAGCACAAGTAAATACTTACTTGAGAGTGTGGACCACAACTCACTTCTTATTGGGCTTCATGGGCCCCGCTAGTCCAAAGCTACTCATAGCACATGGGCTAGATATATAGCAGAGCCAAGCCACAAACGCTTGGTGTCAGCTTAGCGAGCAGCCGTAATTTTACGAAGGATTCACATAATTTTATTGGTGTTAGTTCACATCGATGGCTCCACACAGCTCCGCCCCTCCCTCTCAGTCTCTCCACCCCTGTCTGCATGGCAACCATCAACCAGCTAAACGTTTTATACACAACCACAGACACAACCAGCACAACCATTTTTTCAATGAAGCCATAACTAGAGCTGGCCAGCACAACTACAACTCTACCAAAGCGACCCTAAGCTCGACCTCGCATATATGTTTCGCCAGGCATGCACTATCCAAAGTAATACCACCAGGAACTTCGAAACTAAAAAGTTACCTATATAAATGTATTTTCGCAAAACGAAACTTTATTTTTATACGCTTAACTATCCTTTTTGGTCATTCACATGTACGGCGAGAGGCCCCAGTATCATGCAATGCATACATGGACCATCGTGCTTACGTGACCAGAGCACGAACAACCTTCGCCGGACGTATGTATGCTGCGCGTGCGGCATGCGAGCACATCGATCACCTTGCATTGCTTTCCTTGCAGTGCGTGCACACTCAACCGAGACATAAGACAGTACTATCCGTTAGGCAATAGACAAAATCCGTTTACGTTCCTGCCTAAATTTACAGCACATCAAGCGCTGGTAACTGAAGTGATGTGCCGACAGAAACGTTAGCTGTTTTACACGTCTGACAAGCGTGGCGGTACTTTACTACGTACGTTTGCTGTCGCACACTTAACGGCCTCTGTCTTCATTCATCGCTCAAGAAGCTCTAAAATTTGTTAGGCATAAGACGAAATCCGTTCAGTTTCGGCCAAAATTTACGGTGAAGCTGTCGTCCTAGTCCAAACGCTCTCTGCTTTACACGTCGAGCACAGCACGGTCCCATGTCACCATGTGGACGTTGCGGCACTCTGGCTCCTTCGTTGCATGGGTCACGCAGGGCTCTCTTTACCCAGCTCTGGCCGGCGTGTCATGACTTAGCAATAATAGTCCATCGAAAGATAGGGTGACATCATTTGCCAACTCTACTTGGTAAATTTGGTATGTGAACATTACTTGACTTACACAAATTTGAAAGAAGGCCCTCCGTTCAGCGCGTTTCCGTGCGGGCATGTCCGTTCTATGTAAATACCAAGATTTTAAGGATCGAAAATAATACGATGAAAACGTAAAAATACGATTCGACACGATGTTTCCGTGCCGCCTATAAAAGCGAAGGCGTCGGCTTCGTAGACCTTTAGGATGCGCAGAGCCGAATTAGGTAGCGGAGCGCTATGTCCTTCGAATGAGCCATCTTCGAGTTCAAAACTACTCTTCTTTGCAATGTCAACAACCAGGCAGCCCCATTTTAGACTAATGTTCACCATGGACACCGGAACTCTATAATGTGGAGACTCAAGTAAGTTTCACATGCTTTTTATCACGATTTATGGGTTTGATTTAGTTCTTTCGTGTATGTGTTGAGTGATTTCGATGCGATGGTATGGTCTGTGTACCCTCTTGATGTTTCTGTAGCTACACAAATGTGCAAACAAATTAAAACAGAATTTTGTTGCAAAAAGATAAAAAGGCAAATCAAGTAAGTGCAAGGAACCCCCTTCGTCAGCCCTATATAAAGCCCCCTCCATGAGCTCGAAACTCACAAATATTCAGCATCCCCTTCTCCTCTTGATACCTCATCTAAGAATTGTGTCCGGCTACTTGTTCAGAAGAGGTTGATGGAGAGACAGGAGAGCATTCATGGGAAGGTAGAGAATATGGTAGCAAGAATGTTTGAAAAACGGCTCTCTCAGCTGCCTGGCTACAAGAATCCTATTGGTCTATCTGACCAGCCTCAACGACCACCATCAGAGTTCACAAAGATGATCCGTCTTTGTGAACTGACTAATGTGGAAGATGTAAAGCCGAAGATCGATTGTAAGATAAACTCAGTAGAGGTTGAAGCCCTGTTGGATGTCGGTGCTAGCTTCAACATGATGTCGCAGAAGAGTTACGAAGAAGCGAAGCTGCCCGCGATGTATGAGTCCTCAATCTTCTCTGTTGAATTTTCAAATGGGACAAATGTGTGTGCAATAGGGGCGGCAGTTCAAGTGCCGGTGAGAATCAGGAACACTATCATGCTCATAGACTTCACAGTTATGGAGGAGATGGATGAATATTGCAAGACACCACTTATTTTAGGGAGGCCTTTCTTGCGCATGACCGACGCATGCATCAATATGGAGAAAGGAGAACTAGAACTTTATGTGAACGGTGTAAGGCATGTATTCAGGCACTGTGGAGGTCTGGAGGCCGGTGTAGAGCCGTCAACTGTGAATGACCAGATGAATTTTCCATCAGCAACAACTCCACCGGGCCCTTGGATGAAAGGGAACCTACGTTCTCATCAACTGCCACTCCGTTGGCTTGTGCTGAAAACAAAGATTGAAGGTGTGGAGGAACTCATGCTCAGTGTCAACAAATAGAGAGCTTTCAGAAGGCAACACATGGTGTTTGCATTTATTTAAGAGTGTGATTATGTTTAGTTGCTGCCAGGATGCAACCTGGAATTTCAGTTGTTAAATTAAATGCATCTACTGTTGAGGAGAGGGAAAATAGGATTTAATGAATAAAATACATGAAAGGCCAGTGCACTACGTGCATTTCTATTTATCCGTCGTAGACTCGTAGTCCAGAAAGTGCAAATCATAGAAGCTAATCTTGCTCGAACATGACGATACAGCCATTAACCTTATGATCATACTCATTTGTCTATGTGCAAGCATATTTACAGGTTCAACATGAAAAATCAATCAAAATTTATTGTTGTGCATGAAAGGGCATGTAGCCTAGTGGTTTCAAGGGCCTCAGTAGCACCTCATGTCCTGGGTTCAACTTCCCGTCGGAGCAAATTTTTTAGAATTCAACGGTGTTGTGTTTTTAGTGGTAGGCGCGCATCGTTCTTGTCGATGTGTAATCACCAAAAGAAAAAAGAACTTTATTGTTGTGCCATTTTAAAGCAGACTGCAGCTTACTACTCGGCACAGCTTGCTTGCCTACCATACTTGCTCATGGATACCGCTATGTTTCTCTTTATGCTTTTTATACAGGATCTGACGGTCAAATTTAGTATTTAAGGACCGTCAACAACTGTGCTCGGAGAAATTTGAACAATACCGAAGCAGATTGCTAACATGAGATATGTTGTTGTGTTTAATATACAGAAAAAAGGACTACAAAAAGTTAAGTACGGGCAAATATATTCCTAAACTCAGAGCTAGATTTTGCACATAAATCTGTTGCTTTTATTTTATATTTGTTCATAAATGCCTCCATCCTTCTTCCCACCATCGGCGCATCCATACAATGACCACCTTTGCCCTAACTTTCCATCTGAAAAAAGCTTCGGCACCCGGTAGCCCGCTTAATGCGGGCACACAAACCGCGTCGGAATAGCCCAACTAACCTGCAAAAGCTCAATTTCTTGCAGAAATGGTTTCTTTTTTTATAATTATTTCTTTATTTTCTTAATCCTTGTGATTAATCATTATTTTTATGGTGTTTTTTTTTGCTTCCAACATTTCTATAGAATGGGTTCAATATTCAAAAGAACCTATTTCTAAAGACTAGGTTCAACGTTTATGATACTGATATGAAAAATCTTGGGTGTGGACTCGACCTTGCATATATATTTTACCAGGCATGCACTCTCCAATGTACACCACCTGCAGGAAATCAGGAATTTCAAAACTCAAATGTTACCTACGTATTGTTGCAAAACAGAGCTTTATCTCAATACTCTTAAATATCTTTTTAGGCCTCGCCGCAACTAAAAAATCTTTTTGGGTCATTCACACGTACGGCGAGACACCCAAACTTCGCCGGTCGTATATATCCTGCGCGTGCGGCATGCTAGAGCACAGTACCTCGCATTGCTTTCCTTGCGCAGTGCGTGCACACTCAAACGACAATACTATCCGTTAGGCATTCGACAAAGTCCGTTTCGTCCCAGCCTAAATTTACAGCACATCAGGCGCTGGTAACTGAAGGGGATCGTGCCAAACGGAAATGTTAGATGTTAGCTGTTTTACACGTCTGACGAGCGTGGCCGCAAGTATGCTACTACATTTGCTGCTGTCTGTTTGCGGTGCACGCACACACAGAGCCTGTCTTCAAACACCGCTCAAGATCAAACCTCTAAAACTTGTTAGGCATAAGACAAAATCCGTTCAGTTCCCGCCAAAATTTACGGTGAAGCTGTCGTCCTAATCCAAACGCTCGCTGCTTTACACGTCGAGCACAGCACGGTCTCGCGGCACTGACTACTTCGTTGCACGGGGTCATGCCGCACTCTTTACCACGCCCTGGCCGAAGTGTCAGTGACTCAGCAATCATAATCCATCCGAAGATGGGGTGATACCTTTTGCCAAATCTACTTGGTAAATTCGGTAAGTGCACATTAGTTGACTTACACAAATTTGAAAGAAAGCCCTCCGTTCAGCACATTACGGGACACGTGGCCGTTTTCTACTCGTCATTTGTTTTCTTTTTGGGCCCAGCACCGTGGAGAGGTCCCATCTCAACGAAACATATGACCCAAAAGACCTTTATTTTTTTTCTCTCAAGGTTCCTAAAGATCCATCAGAGATTTTGTGTCCCATATTAGTTTAACTCAAACGGGCACGTGTTATATAGCAACAGATTAGATGAAGATGAATCTCATAGGGACAGCGGAATGGAGGCAATAAATTGGAGGAACATTCGTGATTTTTCTAGCCTTACTTCTTTATGAGCCAACACGACTCACATGCTGGTGGAGTGGAGTAGATATGCCCATACTCAGACACTTCAATCATTTGCTGGACAAAAAGGATGAGATTTGTACTTCCCTTTCATCATCCATTAAAACCTGTCTTTTAATTTTCCTGCTACATGACATCTGATTTTGAACTCAGGATGTACCAAGTGATGCTGCTGTCGTCCCAGAAGCTCCGTTAATTCCTCTCAGCCTCACGTCCAGCTACATCCCCCCGTCGTCTTTATAAGCAGAACTCCACAGTCGCACACAAAAGCGTGTATATTTAACGTAACGCATTCAATCTGGCCACCATCTCACCCATTGCATTCAAGATGCAGTGCCGCAGGCAGCACGGCAGCTCCGGCGAGCTCGACGTGTTCGGAGCCACGGGTACTGCGCCGCCCACCTTACTGTGCCGCTGCCATAACTGAGCCTGCCGACCGGCTGAACCAAGTGAAGGTGGTGTTGCATGACCAGAGGATGGCCGAAAGCTTTCGTGGTCATGTTGAGCAGCTTCGAGTACATGATCTGCGCCATGACCAAGAGCTGCTACTAGCCACGCCTGCAGATAAGAGCTTGCTTGCCTCCTTCTTCAGCTTCATGGTGTCTCCGTCGACACCGGGAGCCAGCTTTCGCAAGAATCCGCTGCCGCCGACTAGCTAGTTGTAGACAAACAGCAGCAGGCGGCGAGCCGGCAAATGTCGCTTCGTCGACAACCTCATCACTCGAAAGCACCGACGATCTTATTGCTTCCGCTGCTAGCGTGCAATTGCAAGGTTGTGGCTATGGTCTCGATCTAAAAAAAATGGTCTCGATCTAAAAAAATGGTCTCGATCTAGCTGTTGCAACCGGCAACAGGAGGCTGCAAGGCGTACGAGAGGAAGCCGAGGCGACGCTGAGAAATGGGTTGTGAAATGCATTTCGAGCTGGTTTCAGGAGGTGCAGCGTGAGGAAATGTTCGGCGCGCGCGCATCAAGTGATCAGGTTCAGGAAGGATGAGAAGGCCGTAATAGTCCTGGTAACTGGGAGAGTGACTCTAGTTCTGATCTATTCGACTTGGATATAGAATGTATTGATCTTCAATAGTTTCCACGTATCCAAAATATGGGATGGACCAAACGGTTTATGATTGAATTATTTTGTATCGTGTGCACACTTAATTATAGGGAACTCGTCACAAACTTTATAAGAAAAATTAAGAGCTTCATGTAGTGTACAGTTTCTTACATACGTGGGTACTTATGTAAAGTACATGCGATGTATATATAGTTTGTTCGTGTATCCACTCAGGATCATGCATACAATATATGCATGGATCGATCGGCATGCGAAGTTTGGTCTAGGCAAAAGATAAAATCAAATAATGGCCTCCATTGTAGGGCCCTTGTGCTGGGATGCAAAACCTTATCCTTGGCGCTTCATCCCTGTCGGCAACTCTCAATGTACATGCATGCAAGCGCTGCTGTCTGCACCTCTCAGTGTACATGCTAATGCTGTTCACTTCTTAAATAGAGTGTCTCCTTCACTAACCACCAGAACTACTCCCCACGTGCACGAGACTATTGGTGAAGGGTCGTGAGCCAACTATGTTCAAGCAAGACGCAACAAAAATTTCCAAGTCACCAAAAAAACACACAGTAAACAGTAATAACTATTAAATGAGGAACGGATGAATAACGAAGCAACCAAGTCGTTGTAGTTTAGTGGTGAGTATTCCCGCCTGTCACGCGGGTGACCTATTTGTTCACTTTTTTCCTTTTTGTTCACTTTTTTCGATCCCCGGCAACGGCGTTATTTTTTCCTTTTTTTAAAACCTTTTTGTTCACTTTTTTTTTGCGAGGAAACCTATTTGTTCACGGTAGACAAAGTCAATCCAAAGATACGAGGGGAACACAGGTCTATCCCGCACATGATTCTCGTGCCAACCTTTTATTCCTGCAGTATGTGGACACTCAACAGAGCAATCTTTGTCGCTTAAAAGGTTCAAGAAAAAGGCACAAGCAACTAACCTATATATGTTCTGCCTTCGACATAACACGAGACTACAGAAACCGAGCTACCTGTTAGGCCTTCGACAAAACAAAACACAACTAATGCTGCAATCACGCCTGCATCCAAGTATTACCGGTCGACTGACATTGCCAGAAACTCATATCTCACTGCAGATAGATTACATCCAGGATGCTTGCGCATCAAATATTTCGACATACCTGGACAGCTTGTACGAACCAGCCGAACGGCGATCGGTGACGACGAGCTCTCCATCGTCTCCACGCTTGACACGAAACGTTGCCAGGCGGAGGACACACTTGTCCCCATCGCCGAGGTGTTGGCATTTTTCAACGTCGACCCTGTCGCGCGTGAGGATCTCGACGAGGCAGAACCTTCCCCCGCCGCCCATGGGCACCAGCTTGGCTTCGAGGTGCCGCTCCGGATCCTCGAGGAACAGCTTTTCATTGCCAATCAGCTTCCATTCCGGCGCCGGCTCGTCGGCACCGAGAGACGGGACGGCGCAGGAGCAGAGGTACCCGTCCGTGTGGTCGCTGCCATAGTGATAGTCGTAGTGGAGCCCGATCCATACGCCTATATCATCGTCGTAGTGCGCCAGGCCTACAAACGGCAGGTGCCAGTCGCCGTGGCGCGTCCAGGCGCCGGTCTTGGTGTCGTAGGAGAAGGTGCCGTAGCGTTTGTCGTTGGTACAGCATCCGTGCACTGAGATGAAGAAGGCGTATCCCTCGGGGTCCAGCGCGTGGCCTGTGATCTCGTCCGCGTACATTGGAACCCGACGAGGTCCATCGTTCCAGACGCACCGCGATGGAGATCTGAGGCTGTACCAGGCCCGTGGCTCCTGCTTCGAGCTCGTCGGCTTCGTCGCATCGTCGTCAACGCTGTCTTCTACCTTGAGGCAGTGCAGCCCTCCCGGACAGAACTCCTCGTCCCGATATGGCCATGGGCAGCCGTAGTTGGGCGAATAGCCTCCGGCTTCAAGCACGTACAGCCTGTTCCACGGCGGCTACGGCGAATTCGACGGGATTGTCACGCAGACCAACGGGCAGGTCGCGAAGAACGGTGAGCACCACCGTCTTGGTGTCGAAAGCCACGGTGACGCCGTCGCGTAGATCGTAGGAAGTGAGGGGGTCAGGACTTCCGGTGCCTACGCCGATGATGTTGCTGCCCACGATGGCGACCACCGGATTGTCACCCAGCGACGGGGACTCCATGCGCATTACCGGAGGGTTGGGTAGTCGCTCCAGATCAGCGTCGCCTGATGGTGATGGGTCACCACCATCGATCGGTCCGCCGCTATCTACATCCAACTTGTGCACGGTGATCCCGTTGTTCGTGTCGTCCAACACCAGGTACAGATGCTTCTTCTTCTTCATTGTATCCGTCAGGTCGGTGCGATCGGCGCCATGGCACCGCGCGGCTGAGGCTGCTGTTGCGTGCTTGGCCATGTGACGATCAGTACCGTCCATGGCCTCCGAGGCGTGTCCCCGAGAGGCGCCGGCAAGAACCATGGGGCGGAGCTTGGAGACGAGCACGCGAGATCGATTCGCAAACTGCCTGCACGCCCACATCGCATTCTTCGTCTGTCGCACGGGCCGATGAATAACAGAATGTAGAAGATGGATAGATCCGGATTTCGTTCCGGTACATATGCTTAGCAGATCCAATATATCGGTTTGTTCGGTTCTTTCCTTCCTTCGTCTTTTAAACATGGAGAAGAATACCATCTAAAAAAACATTGACAACAGTATATATGTTTGTATTCTTTTCAGTATTTTCGAGAAGATATCTTGTGCGTGTACCTACCTACACTGGCCTTCCTGCATTTCCTACTTTCCCATATAGGACTAGAGAAATCCTCAAGATTTTTAACCTCGAAACATATGCCCTTTAATTCTTTCATGGATGCATGTTAGCCGGCGGTCGTTTCATCGACCCAACAGTACGTAAATACCACGATCATCACGATTGCAGCAATGGCGTGAAGGGGTTTTTCCTTTTTTCTTTTTTGGACTTTAAGAGATCACACATGAGTGGATATCCACTAGGCACAAGAGATAGAGAGAGATCGACATTGAAAACATATATTTATGATGGTGAACATTGACTTAACGAGCTAGAATACTAGTTCAGCTTGGCTCGTTAAGCTTGGGAGCTGGCTCATTTAGAGCCGCGAGCTGTGTATTAATGTGATTGAAGAAAATTTTAAAGCTTGTGAGCTGGCCCAGTTTCTAAAACGAGATAAGAAGAAAGAGAGAAAATATAATCTAGCATTTAAAAACTAATTCTCCAAACACCATTCAGTTTCTATCAAAAACGTAAATTCTTAGAAACTGGTGAAAACCCAGTTTCTTAAAACCTAAAAACTGATCCTAACATGGCCGGGCGCTCAAACCATGTAACAAGGAAACGCTCAACTTGTGCAATAATTTCTTTTTAAAAAATATTTCTTCATTTTCCTTAATCATTGTGAGTTCATTCAACGTTTCTAAAGACTAGCTTTAATATTCAAAATAATCTATTTCTAAAGACTAGGTTCAACGTTTGCTTGGCATTCTGGCCACATTTCTGGATGTCCCAGTTTATAGAATGTTCCATGAATTTGGACATGTGCTTTGTTGTCCAAATTCATAGCATCTTCTATGAACCTGGCATAGGGCGAGAATGCCAAGTATTCTGACAGTGGGAGTATATTGATATGAAAATCTTAGGGGGCTTGAGTTTAGCTTCACTGGAAGATGAATCCCACATTTAGGATTCATCTTTTTAGTAAGACCTTTTTAGTAGGTCTTTTTCAATGTCTTCTTCAACGGCTTCACGTGATTTAAAGCCAAAGAGATGCTTTCTCAAGTGCTTCTCTTTAAAAAAAGAGGAAGCCTCTTCCATATATAAAAGAGGTGAAGCAGGAAGCCACAAAATGGTAGCTTCACGGGCTTCTTTTCCGTACCATTCTCTCATCTTTATATATTTATCCAAAAAAATAAGGAGAAATTACTACAGAAGCGGTTTTGCCAAACGTTTTAGCGTATGTGCGTTCATAGGGGTGAGTTTGTGTGCTTTGTGAGTGTCTGAATTGTACTGAGTAATCGAAAAAAAACCTATATACACAGCCAGCACAACCGTTTTTTCAAAGAAACCATGGCCACAGCAGAAGCCAGCATAGCCACAGCTCTATCAAAGAAGCCCTAAGCTCGACCCTACGCATATGTTTCGCCAGGCATACACTATCGAAAGTAGTACCATCAGGAACTTCGAAACTCAAAAGTTACCTACGTAAATGTATTTTTGCAAAACAGAATTTTATTTCTATACGCTGAAGTATCTTTTCTGGTCATTCACATGTACGGCGAGAGGCCCCAGTATAATGTAATGCATTCATGGACCATCGCGCATCCAGAGCACGAAACAAACTTCGCCGCACAGGACGTATGTATGCTGCGCGTGCGCCATGCGGAGCACAACAGCACCTTGCATTGCTTTCCTTGCACTGCTTGCGCACTCAACCGAGACATAAGACAATACTAGGCATTAGAAAAAATCCGTTTACGTTCCTGCTAAATTTACAGCACATCAGGCGCTGGTAATTAACTGAAGTGTGCCGACAGAAACGTTAGCTGTTTTACACGTCTGACAAGCGTGGCAGTTGTCTTCATTCATCGCTCAAGAAGCTCTAAAATTTGTTAGGCATAAGACGAAATCCGTTCAGTTTCGGCCAAAATATACGGTGAAGTTGTCATCCTAATCGAAACGCTCGCTGCTTTACACATCGAGTGCAGCAACAGTCCCGTCTGGACATACACTAGTACAAAAAGGGCCTTCAGTGGCGGGCATATTGCGCTAGCAGTGGCGGTCAAAGCGTGCGCCACCGAGCATCCGTCACTGGAAGCCCGTCCAGAGCGGTGGCGCACAGACCGTCCGCCACTGTATAAAGAATCAGTGGCGGGCGGTGACGCAATACCATCCGCCACCGAAACCACCACATCAGTGGCGGTAGGAATGACGTCACACCTACCGCCACTGATGCTGGATCCATCAGTGGCGTTCGTAATAACGTCAGTACGTCCGCCACTGATGTTCAAAACACTAGAGGCGGACGCCGTGACGTCACACCGTCCGCCACAGGTATTCACAGACCAGTGGCGGACGATGACGTCACGTCGTCCGCCTCTGTTGATACACTTATCAGTGGCGGTTAGGGTGACGTCATAGTGCCCGCCACTGGTCCTGTGTACCAGATTCAAAAAAAATTGCTGAAATTCAAATACACCCAGGATTTAAAATTCAAATATCCTTCACAAACCAATATTCATCACAGATCATCATCACATATCAAATATCCATCACATAACACATAACCAACATTCGAAATCAATAATAACAACAAAATACAAGTTACATCCATGCATATATATATATATATACATATTACAAAAATATGTCAAGTATAGTGTACAGAAGCTATGGAGCAACATCATCGCTCTCATACGGCCAACTATAGTCTACCAAGTCCCTCTGAGCGAGATCATGCTTCCAATTCTTCTCAATAACGGTCTGGTGGTGGCTTGTAGATGATCGTCCTGTCCAAATGCATAAGTCGAGGTGCTGTGCCAAATCACTTGTAGGATCAAAATATGCTCCTTCGGGATGGACAAGATGATGCATAATGAAGCGACAGATCCTAGATGTGAAGCTATAAAGCTCAGAGTCGCTATACCCACTAACGCATTTTTTCTTCGTGTCCTGCCCACATGACGAAAACAAACATCAAGATATGTGTGTGTGTGTGGGGGGGCAAATTGCGTGATTTAATGTACTTACGTGTTTCGTAGGGTCTTCGCGAGGTAAGTGTAGAAACTTGTTATGCACGCCCATGGACAGCCATCCAAGCACGTAGTAGCCACAGTGCATGGAGCCCGGAGGCTGTTTTCGACACTGGGTAACCATAAAAACGACGTTACCGTTAGGATCAATCTCTGACATAAGTATCTATCGAGTGATAGAAATGAGAGCCCATTCTATTGTAGTACCGGATAGTTCCACCGCCATCCCATATGCCTTTCCCACTTCGCCGGGTGCTCGCCGTTATAATGACGAATGTAATGCCGGTACCCGCTGTTGCAAAAGTAAACGACGGCGAGTCAGCTTTAGTGTCGATATAACTACATGAATATTCACAAGAGTCCCTTAGATACGAGTTCTTACCGCTCTATGACTTTCATAAACATCATGTAGCTTCTGTTGTCATAGTCGAGGGAGTCGAACACCCAAACCCTTCCTTGCTTCGGATATATCAGAAAACATATCCAGTGGTTCCTACACAAAGAATTATCTATGTTACTCTCCTAGTTTAGCAATGAACAACGAAAACGACGACGTGATTGAGAAAACGTACGAAAAATTATAAGGGGCCACGATGCAGTGTCTGTCTCGCCATTCGTACATGCATCTACCAATATAGACCGAACATGCTTCCCTCACATTTGTGGTCATTTGCTCGACTATATTACGCCGCTCTTTTCGAGACATGCCAGCGTATTGTGGCGCATTTTCATCGATCTTCGGGGTGAGGTGTGATTCAGATATGAGATGCGGGTGGAGGAACCCAACATGCTTTTGGTCATTGTGGGAACAAATCCTACACAAGATATTGCGTTAGTAATGCTTAGTAATCATTTCCATAGAGAATGAAAATATGGGAAGCACTTACAAGCACCAAAGAATTATCATCGTCGCGTCGATCCGATCGAGACGATAGATGTGATGAATATCCTCAAAAGGCACGTTCATCACAAAATCAGTGGAGTTGAAAATCTTCCCAGGAACGCGACATGGGATATTCTCAATGCTTAGGGAACACGCCTTAATGTACCACTCGTGAAATCTATTCATTACCCAATCACAGTCATTGAGCTTATTCCTTGGAAGGAGTGGCATGCCGTGCACGTACTTCGGGAAATCATCTTGTTCATAATCCCAAGACCCTTCCGTGACACCTGGCTTCATCGTACGTTTTGGCGCCTCAACGGCCTGCACCGTAACATTCTTCGTCGTCCTATCGGCCAAGGTGCGAAAGAAAGCTGCACATGCAGGATCAAGTGGTTTAGCCGGTTGCTCATCGTTATAAAGTCTTGTCTTCTTAGGGATAATTAAGCAAATAGGCTTGCCTTGGGCAATCCCCTTAGCATCATAGGGCTTCTCTTTTTGTTGCTTCTTTGCCTTTTTCCCCTCGGTCGCCTTATCATTTTTTGGTGGTGGTGGAGGTGAAGGATCGCGCGATCTCTTGCTACCCTCGGCCTTGTTGTCCTTTCTCGGTGATCGCGGAGGTGAAGGAGCACGCGCAGCCTTGGTACCCTCCGCCTCCTTGTCATTTTTCGGTGACGAAGGAGGCGTAAGATTGCGAGTGTCCTCTTGTTCATGGGCCAGAGAAGCTATAGCCATCTCCGGCTCCGCAGCTCGACCTGCGTCCGGAGCTGGAGAGTCCGCAGCTCGACCTGCGTCCGGAGCTGGAGAGTCCGCAGCTCGACCTGCGTCCGGAGCTGGAGAGTCTGCTACAGGAGGCGGAGGCGGAGGCGGAGGCGGAGGCGGAGATGGAGACACGGTGTGTACAACAATGTCCTTCCTGTGCCATGCCACGAAATTGTTGATAGCATCTTCGAGAGTCTCAATCCCCTCTTCCTCATCTGGGTAGTCAACCTCCTCCTTGAGGAATTTATCGTCGATGACCCGGCTGACAAACACCCTGGCACACTCTTTTGGCAATTCCTTTGCGTTGATCTCGCGACCAACATACGCAGTGCCTTCTGCAACCTTGAACTGCCGGCTCTTCCCTTTCCTCTCCATTGTCAGAAACAGAGAGCATGGTGTAGGCTCCTTGATATCATCCACTGGGTACCTCTGAGTATCGGCAGCCGTGGAGCCAGCGCTGCTTGGAGCCTTTGGTTCGCTTTGGCTACATGTTGGTGTCGGTGTCTCGATACTCAAAGTGAATTCAGGAACTTGTATTGGTGCCGCCAGGTGTGGGTTCTCCTTGATGAACCTGAACATGTTCCTCTGAAATTCCTCGAACGATTGATCCACAGAGGGACGCTCGTCCTCGGGCTCGACAACGCACCGTGCGATGGAAGAGAATCCTCGTGTGCGACCACGATGTTCCTTGGTCCCGAGGGCAACTTCAAGCTGCTTACCTGCTTCCTTTCCCTTTAGCTTCTTTGCTTTGTGGGACGCAGCAAAGTCCCTGGCTCTCTGCACCACTTCACTAACCTGGGAGTTCTTTGGCACCAACTTCCCGTTAGCAAGTTTCTTCAGCCGTGCGAAGAGCCAGTTTCGAGTACGGATAGACATGTCTCCATACTCAACCTCTTCTCCCGATTCGCAGGCTTCCCGTTCCCTTCTCCTCCATATTGGGATCTTGCCTCTGTAGCCTCCAGGCCCTAGGTTATGATGCAGCTGGTTCTTTTTATTCAGAGCAGTGAATATTTTGCTGATCGATTTGAACTCTTCAGAGGTCCTGGAGTTGACGAAGGCTTTCCAGTCATTGGGTGGGATAAACCCAAATTCCTTCAATGGGTGTCGACCAGTTTTGATGAAGTCCTTGTCCAGGTTATACCTGAACGTGCGAAGGCACTTACACATGGTCTTTAGAGTAGCCGCTTTTGCGGCTTCAAGAGAGTGGGTAGGGAAGATGTACTTGGCCTCAATGAGACTCCACAAACGATCTTTCTCCGTGTCGGGTACCTTCTTCCAATTAGACCAGGTGATCTTCCCTTTCTCTCTAACGAAACACCCGCAATCATTGCGCCAGGTTGCCAAGATTCCCTGCGGCTCGATTGGCGACCCTTCTTCGCTGACCCTATCCACTCTGTGGATGCCAGAACTTAGCTTGTTCCGCTTCCTTTTTCCTTTATTTTTCTCCTTCTGCATAGAGCTCGTTTCAGGAGCGGATATTTGGCCTGCCGGCACTATGGCAGCTGCGTCTTCCACGAACAACCGTTTTCGGTTACTTCGCCGTGGTCGTGGCTGTGAAGGAATCTACGAAATAGGACACCATGTGTCAATTTAATGAAACATTGAACTGCTGACGTACTAGGTGTCGATGACCCGATACCTCATCATTCGGATTGTAATCGGGGTCCGGGGGTCTCTCAGCGCTCTGCCTTTTACCGCACGGAGGAAAAGGAGGGGATTCAGCCTCATAGGGATCAGCCTCTTCCTCTTCGTTATCGCTGGGAAGTACCTCAGCAGTTGGGCTCCTGTCTACTTGATTCCCTTCGTCCATCTTTTAGACTCTTAAATGATTACTGTATATAATAACCGAAATCTTGTTAGGTTTATTCATCTACTAAATATTATTGATTAAAAAAAACATGCGTCGGCATCAGAATGAGGATAGCATTATCATTATGCATTTTCACTTCGCATCGACACGACATGTCGACTCTGGGAAGTCTACATATGGCTATCCTACCTCATCATTTGCCGAGAAAGAAAGTTGTCAAATTAAAAAAATTAAATTGCTCTCAGTGCGGGTTGCCGAATTAACGGCCATCCAACGCTCTAAGGTCCTAGACTCGAGTGGCAACATGTATCCAATATCTTAAGATATGGTCCAGGTTGCCACACCCGTCTCGCTTAGTGTGACGGGCCCACATAATAGACCACGTAAACGCAACTGCTTGGAATAAATAGTCGCACACAATGTGATATTACAATAAGCCAGGCACAAAATTATTCATATATTTCAAGTATTGACTGCTACAAGCCCTTGCCTCGAAGGTAAACAACTCCAAAGAGATATTTACATACAAACATTATATAACAACAGCGGAAAACCAAGAAAACTCCATCTGCTTGAGTGTAGGATCGCCCTAGAACGTAGAACATCGCCCCGGTACTCCTTTAGCCAATTCCTACCTATGGTCTTCGACTTCACATGCTGATATTAATGTAAGCAAGGGGTGAGTACTTTCGTACTCAGCAAGCCACACATGGTATACGATGATTCATAATGAATTGGTTATCATGCATACTAGCAAGAGATTATCCTTCATTCAACTATGATGATATTGGGATCCATTTCATATTCCAAGTGTTAAGATTATACCTGAGCATCACCGATAGCAATAATATATCATCCATCATCATCTCAAATACTTCCCTGAGGAAATTATACTACTTTGCCATGAAACAGGTATCACCCATAAACATAGCTTCATTAACCAGAAGCACGGCACATTCGAATGATTAAAGCTCTGCAGAGGTTGTCCAACTTTACCCACAAGATATCACGGCTTGATCAGAGCCGAGATAACAAGACAGGGATGCCATTCACTTGCCCCAGACTCCATGCCTCAAATGTGCCAGTGGCACCTGCGCTGGACTTATTGCAGTATCGGCAGGCCATTGCAAGATCTAACCGTCCAGTGTCATATTTGCGTAGCTAAAAGACCACATGGAGCCTCAAGACAATTGACGTAGCATACTGGCAAGTCCGACAGAGTCGGTCCCATGGTTGAACTAAATTATGTTTTTATCACGGCTTAGAAGACATTTCCCCGAATACCTCGGACATATATATAGTCATCATCAGGTGATCTATTGCATGGAAGGTACATGCGCACCAGATCAACCATATCTCGACCATGTCCTCAGTCAAGCCATCATTCCACAAATCCATATATATCCGCTATACAAGTGAATGCTCCAAATTAACCTTAACCTATAGTTCAATCATCTAGCTAGCAGTGTCACTTCGAGCTAGGTTCAATTCTTGGCTAATCTGGCCATTGTAAATAGGATGGCTATTTATGCATACTGGTTGTCTTGGAACCTCTATCATATTTATTAAGTGATATCATACTTGTAGCTAAAATGCAGAGAATAATCAAGTAATAACTTATATAGGAATTATATGATCAATGAGGTGTGACTTGCCTTGCAATATGATGTCGTTTGCTCCATCGAGTTATTCGCCCCTGCTCCACACATTCCGCACTAGCTATCGCATTTTCTAATGAAAGGCAAATTCAATCAAATAAGACTACACAAATATAACCATCCAAAGCCCTTTTTAAATGTTTTTGTAAGCACAAGAATAATTGGGGCTTAATTAGTGAGGTCTGTGCACTAGGACAATTTATAGGTAGATGTCAAACTAAGATAGAAGTAGTGGTACTGTCATTAGCTAGCTTGGTCGGTGTTTCTGTACCGCCCTATGCAACTTGGAAGTATGAACAGAGAAGGTTACCTAAGTCAAAAGTACTCAGAAAATCAGACTGAAGGTCTGTATATCAGTGTTCTTAAGAGTTAGTGTAGCATTGATCAAAAGGGACTCAAATAGGTAACCTGGTTTCATTGGTTTTGTTTGGACTGACATAGGCGCAGGAAATTTCTAAGCCAAGTCAATGTTTCTTAATTGTTGGCTTAGGATCACAGGCCAACTATCCTTGAGAGAATATATATACTCCCTCCGTTTTTTAATATATGACGCCGTTGACTTTTTGGGTTACGTTTGACCGTTCGTCTTATTCAAAATATTTGTGTAAATAGCTAAGTGTATAGGTTAATCTTAAAGTACTTTTGATGGTGAATTCAATGATATTCATTTCACGTTCGAAAAGTAATTATCTAAATGTATATTGTTGGTCAAAATTCAACGAAAAAGTCAACGGCGTCATATAATTAAAAACGGAGGGAGTATAATATAGCTGGTTTAGGACACCAGTGCATGCTTCTGATAGTTGTAGTGAACAAGCATCAGTATAAATAATAATTAGGATGCCAGGCTCGTTGGTGGTGAAAATCCTAACAAGTAATGTTAACAGAGATTGGGAGTATTAAAGTACTTGACTGAATCTGAAAGACTAAAAGGATATTATTTAACTAAGGCAAACATAGTTTGGTCTGTGAACATAGGAACCGATATAAAAAGGCCTTGCTGCTGTACGCATACACCAACGATGGGTTTCAGTCAAGCTAGACAAAAGCAGTATATGATTCTTGCAGCAGAACTACTGAATAGGGTCTATGATAGCAATTCGTGTGTGCGGCATCAAAACTGGCCGGCGACCCGGCCGCCGCAGCGATGGCTCTAATTATTCTAGCGAAAAGGACACAAAGAACTGGTGAAGGACTACATGATACTGTAAAGCAAGCTGTGGTACGGATTAATTTGGAAAAGATTGATCATACAGGAAGAACTAGGCTCACCAAAGAATTGAGCGGCTCCTGTTCTTGCTGATGGAAGAAGAAACGATCAAGCAGCTAGCTTGAGAAGGCGTGTGCTAGGCGTGTCTGGAGATAAGCACTGGAGGCAGCTGCTTGTGATGTTTATCGCTGAGGCTTATACAGGAAGGCAACTAGGACACGGAGCTGCTAATGTTAGCATTCCAGTACATGTACACGGCGTGCTTGCCGTAAGCCAATTGATGCGACGAGGCGTGCATGCAGATGGCCAGCTAGGCAACTGGACGAGGCTGCGCCTAGGATGTCAAAAACGAGTTGCGCTCGTCTGGTCGGCAGAGTGCAGACAGTAGCCTGCTGCACTACGATATGGACTAATTAATCAAGTTTGGTAATGGCTGGAATAATTAATTACCAATGAGTTGAACAGGGTTTGGCTGTTATGTAATTCGCGTGTACGTGCAGCTCATTATGAGTGTTGGTAAAATGATCTAGGTGATATAAAAGCTCAAAACAAACCCAATAAAAATCAGAAATAAACCTCAAAGTGCAATGTGCTGTAGAAAAGCCCAGAAGAAATTATGCAACACTCAAGAAAGAAACTATGCAAGCAATCGCGAAAAAAAAAAAATTGACTCGAAATTTTAGGACGTTACAGACCTTCCCCCATAAAGGAATCTCGTCCTCGAGATTCAAATCTTGCTTGACTTATTTTATCTCATTGAGTATCAATATAAGCCAAATAGTATTGTTTCTCATTCCATCGACAAACTTCAAACTTTCCTTACTAATCTGCTCTGTGTTTCTTTCACTTCATGGTGTTCCCATTTTGTATTGTTCTGTTCCATTTCTCAACCAATAGTAATACTCGAGGTGATGGATGCAAACTGTGCATATATCTCAGGTCATCCCATACAGTTAAATCTGAGTTTTGCCTCTGTTCTCTGAACTGAAAATATACTCTAGCACGAATCAGTTACGATCTCCAATCTTGACTGAGAAACTGATGACATATAGTGTGTATACCTCAGCTATTCTCATTTACCACAGTCTATGCATGGATAAGTTTAGCTCTCTTCTGGTTGTAATAATGACCCATCCGAAACTTGTTACAGAATGCTGTCATATCCCCTTCAGGTACTGATCCTTTATTTCTTAGCAACTGATGCATGTCATGTTGTCTTCACAAAATATTTTTGCTAAGTAACAGTAGAACGAGAACATCTGTCGATTAAGACATTGGGTCTGGAAAACCTGTCAAATAGAGGCCCAATAATCTTGTTTCATTTAGCCTCCGAAAAAACCCTCAGATTGCATCCAGTAAATGGCTCTGGACCCCTACTGACAGATTATAAGATGAAGCTCTCTTTAGCAAGTTTTCTTTAGGCAAAACACTTCTACTCACCGTCAACAAACTTTTCAAAAGTTGTACTTCATCTAAATCATGAAGATACCAGTCCTCTAAGACTTCGCTCAATACTCCTTTTGATTGACTTTGTTTCCAGTAAGTCGGCTCTTAGTGCTTAGTGACAATGCCTATATATCATCGATATCATTCTTTCTTAATTCAGTACTCACACTCATACCCCCCTTTTTTTTTTTTTTCCTCCCATGTGTTCTGCTCTGTACTTCGAATCATCTGGTTGGCTCACATGAAAACTTGGTATTAGCCTTGTACACTAATAACTGATCCATTCTGAGTTTACTATAGGCATTCCTTTACATTGAGCTATAAATCCATATATTCTTGTCCTTCAGTCTTAATTGATTACTGCACATCTGAAACCTCATACAGACACCCAGAACAGCTCGATCTCTCTTACCCTCTGAGAAGATAATATTTAATTCTCAATGTGAAACCACAAATCCAATAGGCTATCTTATTATTAAAACCATGATTCTGTCACAAATGAGTTTCCTCAGACAAGAAATCCACACTTCATAACCGAAGTTCCCATGATAATTGAATCTGATATCTGTCCAACTTTAACGATACTTTTGTCAACTGGTAAATGTATTAAAACATTAAGAGACTAAGAATCTGCCTGAATCCTGAACCCCTGTTATCTTATTCTGTAGCTTACAAAACATCTCCAATAGCTTCTCTATCTCCCCTTGAATACTCAAACATGACTGATTTTCTTCTTCTTTTTCCTTGGAAAATACTTCTACTGACTTATTGCACCCTGAAGGTCCTTTCATAAACTCCGGACTATTGACAGGCTGTGTTAGTGACAGCTAGTAGGACACACCTGATTTCCATGTAATTCGATCATTGTTCTCATTAGCTAACTCAATGATGACAGCAATAGCTCCCTTGCTCTGGTTTGGTTCCTCCATTTGTTGATTGCATAATATTCTCATATGAAGATATCCTTGTTTTCACACCTTCCCAGCAATATTTCTCTAAACTGATGCTTTCCTGTATGCGTGATTAAGGTTGCTCTTGTATGCAGACAACCAATCCACCCAAGTATAATACTGATCCCTGCAGACCAAAGCATACCAATCCACAAAATCTATTTCCTTGCATCCTTATTCACCATAAACGTCACCATTTTACCTCATATATAGCTCTTTCCCCCAGTTTTTTTTTTTTTTTTTTAGAACTATTACCATAACAAAACTGCTCCTTGACTGTCCAACACACTACTGTTGTCCCCTGACATCTCAAAACTATCAAGTAGCTCTTACACTATTGCAGGAATTTCTTCTTAGGAGGGTAAGTAACATCCCAAATTAGACTTAAAAGCGAGGAAATCAACTAATAATTATGCATCCAAAGGCAAGACATCATGCAAATTACATTGAAAAGACAATTAATGAAGAAAGAAAAGCCAAGTTGAAAACAAATATGGGCACATAAAACAAACATGTCAACTAATTTATTAAAATGCAAAAGGGTAAAGAATGAACAAGCATGATTTTCTAGTGGACATCACTCACTAGACATCTAAAACTCTACCCATTCTATATGATATTCTTCACTATCTACTTCTTTTCCTTAACCACACCCAACCACATGAATCAATAGTAATATATCTAGTATAAATCATCTTTAACTTACATCCTTAACCAACTTAGGGCATCCTACAGTCAAGCTCGGCTCTGATACCACATGTGACGGGCCCACATAATAGACCACGTAAACGCAACTGCTTGGAATAAATAGTCGCACACAATGTGATATTACAATAAGCCAGGCACAAAATTATTCATATATTTCAAGTATTGACTGCTACAAGCCCTTGCCTCGAAGGTAAACAACTCCAAAGAGATATTTACATACAAACATTATATAACAACAGCGGAAAACCAAGAAAACTCCATCTGCTTGAGTGTAGGATCGCCCTAGAACGTAGAACATCGCCCCGGTACTCCTTTAGCCAATTCCTACCTATGGTCTTCGACTTCACATGCTGATATTAATGTAAGCAAGGGGTGAGTACTTTCGTACTCAGCAAGCCACACATGGTATACGATGATTCATAATGAATTGGTTATCATGCATACTAGCAAGAGATTATCCTTCATTCAACTATGATGATATTGGGATCCATTTCATATTCCAAGTGTTAAGATTATACCTGAGCATCACCGATAGCAATAATATATCATCCATCATCATCTCAAATACTTCCCTGAGGAAATTATACTACTTTGCCATGAAACAGGTATCACCCATAAACATAGCTTCATTAACCGGAAGCACGGCACATTCGAATGATTAAAGCTCTGCAGAGGTTGTCCAACTTTACCCACAAGATATCACGGCTTGATCAGAGCCGAGATAACAAGACAGGGATGCCATTCACTTGCCCCAGACTCCATGCCTCAAATGTGCCAGTGGCACCTGCGCTGGACTTATTGCAGTATCGGCAGGCCATTGCAAGATCTAACCGTCCAGTGTCATATTTGCGTAGCTAAAAGACCACATGGAGCCTCAAGACAATTGACGTAGCATACTGGCAAGTCCGACAGAGTCGGTCCCATGGTTGAACTAAATTATGTTTTTATCACGGCTTAGAAGACATTTCCCCGAATACCTCGGACATATATATAGTCATCATCAGGTGATCTATTGCATGGAAGGTACATGCGCACCAGATCAACCATATCTCGACCATGTCCTCAGTCAAGCCATCATTCCACAAATCCATATATATCCGCTATACAAGTGAATGCTCCAAATTAACCTTAACCTATAGTTCAATCATCTAGCTAGCAGTGTCACTTCGAGCTAGGTTCAATTCTTGGCTAATCTGGCCATTGTAAATAGGATGGCTATTTATGCATACTGGTTGTCTTGGAACCTCTATCATATTTATTAAGTGATATCATACTTGTAGCTAAAATGCAGAGAATAATCAAGTAATAACTTATATAGGAATTATATGATCAATGAGGTGTGACTTGCCTTGCAATATGATGTCGTTTGCTCCATCGAGTTATTCGCCCCTGCTCCACACATTCCGCACTAGCTATCGCATTTTCTAATGAAAGGCAAATTCAATCAAATAAGACTACACAAATATAACCATCCAAAGCCCTTTTTAAATGTTTTTGTAAGCACAAGAATAATTGGGGCTTAATTAGTGAGGTCTGTGCACTAGGACAATTTATAGGTAGATGTCAAACTAAGATAGAAGTAGTGGTACTGTCATTAGCTAGCTTGGTCGGTGTTTCTGTACCGCCCTATGCAACTTGGAAGTATGAACAGAGAAGGTTACCTAAGTCAAAAGTACTCAGAAAATCAGACTGAAGGTCTGTATATCAGTGTTCTTAAGAGTTAGTGTAGCATTGATCAAAAGGGAATCAAATAGGTAACCTGGTTTCATTGGTTTTGTTTGGACTGACATAGGCGCAGGAAATTTCTAAGCCAAGTCAATGTTTCTTAATTGTTGGCTTAGGATCACAGGCCAACTATCCTTGAGAGAATATATATATAATATAGCTGGTTTAGGACACCAGTGCATGCTTCTGATAGTTGTAGTGAACAAGCATCAGTATAAATAATAATTAGGATGCCAGGCTCGTTGGTGGTGAAAATCCTAACAAGTAATGTTAACAGAGATTGGGAGTATTAAAGTACTTGACTGAATCTGAAAGACTAAAAGGATATTATTTAACTAAGGCAAACATAGTTTGGTCTGTGAACATAGGAACCGATATAAAAAGGCCTTGCTGCTGTACGCATACACCAACGATGGGTTTCAGTCAAGCTAGACAAAAGCAGTATATGATTCTTGCAGCAGAACTACTGAATAGGGTCTATGATAGCAATTCGTGTGTGCGGCATCAAAACTGGCCGGCGACCCGGCCGCCGCAGCGATGGCTCTAATTATTCTAGCGAAAAGGACACAAAGAACTGGTGAAGGACTACATGATACTGTAAAGCAAGCTGTGGTACGGATTAATTTGGAAAAGATTGATCATACAGGAAGAACTAGGCTCACCAAAGAATTGAGCGGCTCCTGTTCTTGCTGATGGAAGAAGAAACGATCAAGCAGCTAGCTTGAGAAGGCGTGTGCTAGGCGTGTCTGGAGATAAGCACTGGAGGCAGCTGCTTGTGATGTTTATCGCTGAGGCTTATACAGGAAGGCAACTAGGACACGGAGCTGCTAATGTTAGCATTCCAGTACATGTACACGGCGTGCTTGCCGTAAGCCAATTGATGCGACGAGGCGTGCATGCAGATGGCCAGCTAGGCAACTGGACGAGGCTGCGCCTAGGATGTCAAAAACGAGTTGCGCTCGTCTGGTCGGCAGAGTGCAGACAGTAGCCTGCTGCACTACGATATGGACTAATTAATCAAGTTTGGTAATGGCTGGAATAATTAATTACCAATGAGTTGAACAGGGTTTGGCTGTTATGTAATTCGCGTGTACGTGCAGCTCATTATGAGTGTTGGTAAAATGATCTAGGTGATATAAAAGCTCAAAACAAACCCAATAAAAATCAGAAATAAACCTCAAAGTGCAATGTGCTGTAGAAAAGCCCAGAAGAAATTATGCAACACTCAAGAAAGAAACTATGCAAGCAATCGCGAAAAAAAAAATTGACTCGAAATTTTAGGACGTTACAGACCTTCCCCCATAAAGGAATCTCGTCCTCGAGATTCAAATCTTGCTTGACTTATTTTATCTCATTGAGTATCAATATAAGCCAAATAGTATTGTTTCTCATTCCATCGACAAACTTCAAACTTTCCTTACTAATCTGCTCTGTGTTTCTTTCACTTCATGGTGTTCCCATTTTGTATTGTTCTGTTCCATTTCTCAACCAATAGTAATACTCGAGGTGATGGATGCAAACTGTGCATATATCTCAGGTCATCCCATACAGTTAAATCTGAGTTTTGCCTCTGTTCTCTGAACTGAAAATATACTCTAGCACGAATCAGTTACGATCTCCAATCTTGACTGAGAAACTGATGACATATAGTGTGTATACCTCAGCTATTCTCATTACCACAGTCTATGCATGGATAAGTTTAGCTCTCTTCTGGTTGTAATAATGACCCATCCGAAACTTGTTACAGAATGCTGTCATATCCCCTTCAGGTACTGATCCTTTATTTCTTAGCAACTGATGCATGTCATGTTGTCTTCACAAAATATTTTTGCTAAGTAACAGTAGAACGAGAACATCTGTCGATTAAGACATTGGGTCTGGAAAACCTGTCAAATAGAGGCCCAATAATCTTGTTTCATTTAGCCTCCGAAAAAACCCTCAGATTGCATCCAGTAAATGGCTCTGGACCCCTACTGACAGATTATAAGATGAAGCTCTCTTTAGCAAGTTTTCTTTAGGCAAAACACTTCTACTCACCGTCAACAAACTTTTCAAAAGTTGTACTTCATCTAAATCATGAAGATACCAGTCCTCTAAGACTTCGCTCAATACTCCTTTTGATTGACTTTGTTTCCAGTAAGTCGGCTCTTAGTGCTTAGTGACAATGCCTATATATCATCGATATCATTCTTTCTTAATTCAGTACTCACACTCATACCCCCCCTTTTTTTTTTTTTCCTCCCATGTGTTCTGCTCTGTACTTCGAATCATCTGGTTGGCTCACATGAAAACTTGGTATTAGCCTTGTACACTAATAACTGATCCATTCTGAGTTTACTATAGGCATTCCTTTACATTGAGCTATAAATCCATATATTCTTGTCCTTCAGTCTTAATTGATTACTGCACATCTGAAACCTCATACAGACACCCAGAACAGCTCGATCTCTCTTACCCTCTGAGAAGATAATATTTAATTCTCAATGTGAAACCACAAATCCAATAGGCTATCTTATTATTAAAACCATGATTCTGTCACAAATGAGTTTCCTCAGACAAGAAATCCACACTTCATAACCGAAGTTCCCATGATAATTGAATCTGATATCTGTCCAACTTTAACGATACTTTTGTCAACTGGTAAATGTATTAAAACATTAAGAGACTAAGAATCTGCCTGAATCCTGAACCCCTGTTATCTTATTCTGTAGCTTACAAAACATCTCCAATAGCTTCTCTATCTCCCCTTGAATACTCAAACATGACTGATTTTCTTCTTCTTTTTCCTTGGAAAATACTTCTACTGACTTATTGCACCCTGAAGGTCCTTTCATAAACTCCGGACTATTGACAGGCTGTGTTAGTGACAGCTAGTAGGACACACCTGATTTCCATGTAATTCGATCATTGTTCTCATTAGCTAACTCAATGATGACAGCAATAGCTCCCTTGCTCTGGTTTGGTTCCTCCATTTTGTTGATTGCATAATATTCTCATATGAAGATATCCTTGTTTTCACACCTTCCCAGCAATATTTCTCTAAACTGATGCTTTCCTGTATGCGTGATTAAGGTTGCTCTTGTATGCAGACAACCAATCCACCCAAGTATAATACTGATCCCTGCAGACCAAAGCATACCAATCCACAAAATCTATTTCCTTGCATCCTTATTCACCATAAACGTCACCATTTTACCTCATATATAGCTCTTTCCCCCAGTTTTTTTTTTTTTTTTTTTAGAACTATTACCATAACAAAACTGCTCCTTGACTGTCCAACACACTACTGTTGTCCCCTGACATCTCAAAACTATCAAGTAGCTCTTACACTATTGCAGGAATTTCTTCTTAGGAGGGTAAGTAACATCCCAAATTATGCAACACTCAAGAAAGAAACTATGCAAGCAATCGCGAAAAAAAAAAATTGACTCGAAATTTTAGGACGTTACACTTAGTCCGCACTCATCATCGAGCATTGGCCTCAGCCAATGTTTAAAAAAGCGGTAGACGAAAGCGGGCGGAGAGGCACCGCCTAGCGCCTAGGCTGCCTAGGCGGCGCCTAGGCGTTTCTAGGCGTTCTCGAAAAAGCGGTGGGCCCAGGCGTATATTAATACATTTTAATACGATTTATAGCTAATAAGTAGAGAGATTATACATTTTATCCTAAGCAGTGATACTAGAAGACCACCTATATTATTTTAATTCTTCTACTTGCCTGAGGCCTCTCGTCAAGCTGATCATGTGCTTCGTTTTTTTAAATAAATCACAGCCCAGAGCACGAAACAGAGGCAAAGTACATCAGAACTGTGACAGCAGACGAAAAACAAGTAATAAAAAAAGGAAGCAACTCGATTTGGGGCCATCAGGAGGGAAAAGGCAACAGGAGCGCTCGCCTTATCTCTGAAATCCGCACGGGAGCCTCCAAGAAATCGGTCCCAGGTGAAGAAAACGTAAAAACGCGTCGCTTTCCTACGCTTAATCGCAGCTTTCCTACGCTTAATCGCCCGGCCGCTTAAACCCAACGCTTACTGGAAAGCGACGCGGCCCGTCAGCGCGCAGCGCGTAGGCGCCGCTTAAGCGCGCGTAGGCAACGCTTTTTTAAACACTGGCCTCAGCATATAAAGCTCAATTGAACATCACAGCAGTAGCACAAAGATCGGTGATAGACGAAGCAGAGGGGAAAAGAGGAGAAGAACAAGAGCATGCAGTGGCGGGCAATGACGACGAGGTCGAGGTCAGCGAGGACGGCGAGGTAAAAATGAAGGACTAGTGGCAGGGATAACTCACAAATAAATAGTAAACAAAATCATCATCGACCATTGTGCTACTGCTCAGAATAAATATATAGTGATCAAAATCATCATCGACCATTGTACTAGTGCTCACAATCAATAAATACTGCATCATCGGCCATGTTTAGGGAAAAAAAACTATGACACCAAAATCTGCAGCCAACTAATGCTGGCAAGAAGAACAAACTGCACGAGATATATATGCAGTATTAATACTGCAGTACATACATATAGCATATAGGACTTAGCAACATTAAGTAGCAAAATTCAGTAGCAAAAGAAAAATAATCAGTGGCAAAGGAAAAATATTCAGTACCAAGTTTCATATAAACTAGATTGATTCAAACTAGCTGACAGATATTAGGGCAAACAAAATATTAGGACCAGCAGCCAAAGTTCCAACAGCAGGTAGCAGATTAAGAAACATAAATTTTGGTATAGCATATACGACTGGCAGGATTGCTAAGACAAATTTTGGTAGCAGATTAAGAAACATCAGGTAGCAGCCAAAGTAATACAGGCAAGAAGAACATATAGGCAAAACAGATAGGCTGCAGTATATATGACTTAGCAGTATACACAAGCTAGGCAGAAGAACATATAGTACATACATAGGCAGAACAGATAGGCAGAAGAACATATAGGCAAAACAGATAGGCAGAAGAACATATAGTACATACATATAGCATATAGGACTTAGCAATATTAAGTAGCAAAAGAAAAATATCAGGGTAGGATATAACACAAGCTGCAGTATATATGTAGCATATAACAGGGTATAAGGAACAAGATGTGGCATATAAAAACAGGGCAACAACAAGAATATCAAAATATTAGCATTTCAGTTGTACCATGGCAGCCAAGTGAGATTCAAACTAGCTGCATAATTAAAAGGCACTAAAAGCTATCTTTCTACTAGCAACATATAGGCAAAACAGATTGAGCAAGCAACTGTCCAAATAGCTAACAAC
The DNA here is from genome assembly GCA_012490785.1 of Eragrostis nindensis. Lineage (NCBI taxonomy): Eukaryota > Viridiplantae > Streptophyta > Magnoliopsida > Poales > Poaceae > Eragrostis > Eragrostis nindensis. The sequence continues at coordinate 228,700 of JAAXCT010000482.1, read as the reverse complement.
AGATTGAGCAAGCAACCATGTCATTTCAAAGGTAGCACACAAACACATGTCATTTCAACCAAATTATGCCTGCACAAATCCAGCAACCATAACACTAACACATGGTCCTTAAATCTTCCAATATATATCAGCACAAGGACCAGCATTTCGGCACTAGAATCATTGCAAGGACCAGTAGCATTTCGGTATCACTAACACAAGGTCCTTATGATCCATGCTGACCAAGTTTGAAGCATCAAACCAAGTTTCAAGCATGAAACCAACAGGAGCACATTTTCTTGACCACCAGCATGTCAGCACAAACCATCACATTTTCTTGACCACCAGCATGTCAGCACAAACCATCACAAACCAACAGCAGGATCACATTTTCTTGACCACCAACAGGAGCAGAGGAAAGAGGGGCAGAGCAGAAGAGGGGAAGAGGAGAGGGGGCGCACCTGGACGGCGAGGTCGGCGAGGACGGGCAGGTTGAGCACGGCGACGGGGCCGAGATAGAGGAGGGGGATCGAGCTCGCGGGCGACGGGGACGGCGAGGTCGAGGACGGCGAGGTCGTTGGCGAGCACGTCGAGGACGGGCAGGTTGAGCACGGTGACGGCGGCGAGATAGAGGAGGGGGAGGGTAGCGGGAGACGGGGATGGCGGGGTGGAGGACGCCGAGGTCGACGGCGGCGCGAGGACGGCGAGGTCCACGAGGTCGGTGCGCTCGAGGTCGGGGAGGCCGGCGAGGTCGAGGTCGCCAAGGTCGACGGCGGCGATGTCCTGTGGTCGGTGAGCTCGAGGTCGGGGAGGACGGCGATGTCCTGTGGTGGGTGAGCTCGACGTCGGGGAGGACGGCGAGGTCGAGGTCGCCGAGGTCGATGGCGGCGACGACGGCGAGGTCGGTGAGGTCGACGATGGCGGCGGAGGTCGGGGACGAGGAGGGGGCGGAGCTCGGGGACGAGGCGGGGGCGGAGCTCAGGGCCGGCGAGGGGGCCGAGCTCGGGAATGGCGAGGAGGAGGACGGCGAGGTGGAGGGCGGCGCTCGGACGGAGGCGAGGAGGACGGCGGCGGATTTGGGCAGCCTGACGGCGTCGCGCGCGAAATCCTCTAAGTTAGGGTTTCGCGCCGGCGCAAGGCAGCTAATATAGGAGCAGCCAGCAGTGGCGGGCGGTGCCGATGTAAAAGCGTGCGCCACTGGAAAACTCTGCTCGGTGGCGGACAGGGTGATGTCACCGCCCGCCACCGGGCGACGTGACGTCATCGCGTGCGCCACCGGAAACAGGCTCGGTGGCGGACGGAGTGACGTCACCCGTTCGCCTTTGGTGTTGCGCGGTACTAATACTTAAATTAAAATGCCTCATTCATTAGTGAACGTCGTTGTGCCTCAGTGGTAAAGCGCTTGGTTTGTATGCTGCCGGTGCGGGGTTCGAAACCCGCCTGGCACCAATTTTTTCGAATCTTTTTTTTTAAATCTCTATATATATTTATCGATATAATATTATGATAAAAATATAATAATATTTTAAATCATATAATAATATTTGTGATAATAATATTTTGTGATAAAAAACATATAATAATATTTGTGATAATAATCTTTTTTTTAAATCATATAATAATATTTTGTGATAAATTGTTTTTGTTATTATCTTTTCACTTCTTATATTGATATAGTATTTCTAAATACAACTTATCTTTTTTTTTGAAATCTCTATATATATTTATCGATATAATATTATGAAAAAAAATATAATAATTTTTAAATCATATAATAATATTTTGTGATAATAATATTTTGTGATAAAAAACATATAATAATATTTTGTGATAATAATCTTTTTTTTAAATCATATAATCATATTTTGTGATAAAATTGTTTTTGTTATTATCTTTTCACTTCTTATATTGATATAGTATTTCTAAATACAATTTTAACTATTTTTTTACCTTCTTATATTTAAATAGGATATTCAAATAATATTATATTAAAATAGTCTAACTATTGTTTTCATTTTCTTTTCACTTCTTATATTACAATAGTATTCTCAAAAAAACTTTAATATAGTACTTATACATAATTGGAAATATAGTACTTAATATATTACAACCACACGATATTTTACAATAATTGGAATATTGTACTTAATATATTACGACCACACGATATTTTACAATAATTAGAAATATTGTACTTAATATATTACGACCACACGATATTTTACAATAATTGGAAACACATGATATTAGCCATTCACTACTTTCCCTTCGCAATCAGTGCGCAGGTAGGGCACCACGGATGAATAGGTGAGGTCAAGTTCAAGTTGACTTATCCGATTTGTATCAGCAAAGAAAGGCACTTCATCAAACTGGTTGTATTTTTCTTCATCCGTGGCACCGTCGACTCCGATGATTCTTTGTTTTCCATAGACAACAACCTGCTTCTTCCATTCAGTTTCTGGGTCAGGTGCATACCACACTTGCGCTACATTTTGGGGGAGTATCCAAGGATCATCCTTGTGACCAACAATGTTTAGGTCAACAAGAGTCATGCCGAATTCATCCACGTGGACCCCTTGGTCCTTGACCCATACGCACTTGAATATAGGGATTTGTAAAGACATTCCATAGTTGAGTTCCCAAATCTCTTCAATGTATCCGAAATATGTCTTTTGTTTCCGTCACTGTCCTCTGCGCTTGTGTTACACCACTGTTTTGGCACTGACTCTTATTGTCCTTTGCTTTGGTGTAAAATGTGAACCCATTAATGTCAAACGCTTGCCACGAAGTGACAAGACTTAGTGGACCATCTGCCAATAGATGCATCGTCTTTTGATCTGTTGTCTCTCCAACTGGTAGGTTTTGGTTCTTCAACCATATAGTGAAACAGCTCTTGTGCTCTTGCATGATCCAATCTTCATTGCGTGTGGGATTTTCTTTAGAAAGTTGTTGCAAGTGTTGCTCAACGTATTTTGCGGCAATCTTTAACTGATGCAGGATGCTGTAATGTGCTTGACTCACTCTTTCGTAACTCGCATCGGTGAAGGTTTTTCTTCCTTTAGTTCCTTTACCAGCGAGCCTTCCCTCGTGCCGCGACCGCGGAACACCTATTTGTTTCCCATCTGTCATGTAATCGTTGTAGCACTCTAAAACCTCTTCTGTTGTGTAGCCCTCTATCATGGATCCCTCAGGATTTTTGGGACTGCGCACATAGTTTTTCATAACGTACATATACCGCTCATACGGGTACATATAGTGAAGGTAAGAAGGCCCAAGGACAAGTATCTGATCTGCTATGTGGATCATATAGTGCTCCATCGTATCAAAAAATGTGGGGGGGGGGAAGCACATCTCGAGTTGGCACATAGTCTCCCGCATCAGTTTACGTATCTTCTGCAATTCTCCAACGTCGATGACCTTCTTGGAGACGGCATTAAAAAAGTGGCACATCCGCGTGACTGCAATCCTGACATATGGGTGTTTGATAGCCCTTGCAGCGATCGCGAGGAACAAAGAAAGCATCATATGGCAATCATGCGTGTTGTAGCCACTTATCTTTAACTCGGTCATTGAGACTAGATTCTTTACGTTGGTTGAGAAACCTGTGGGAACCTTGATACTGCGTAGGCACTTGCATATTGTTTTTTCTCCTCTAGTGTCAGGTTAAAACTGGCCGGTGGAAGGTAATACTTTCCATTCTCCAACTGTTCAGGGTGAAGCTCTTTCTTTATTCCTTGTTTTTGTAGGTCTTTTCGAGCGCGGAGCCCGTCCTTTGTCTTGCCTGGTGTGTCCATAAGGAGACCTGAGGTGCTATCAAAGACACCCTTCGTAACGTGCATAAGGTCGATTGCATGACCTATTTCCAACTGTTTCCAGTACGCTAAGTACCTATAGAAAATTGATTTCTTCTTAAATATTGCATCCTTTGGAAGCTGATCGGACTTGTTCCGCCCCTTGACTGGCTTGCCAAAAACAACCTTGTAATCTTTCACCAGATTATAAACAAATTTGCCGTCGCGAAGCACTGGTGCGGGATCTTTCTCCTCTGTACCATCAAATTCTTTCGTCATTCGACGGTATCTGTGATTTTTTGGTAAGAATCGTCGGTGTCCCATGTACACCAGCTTGCAGAAATTTGGAAGGTGCACGCATGATGTTTGGTCAACGCAAACAACGCATGCCGACTTCCCTTTTACCTGGCCGGTTAGGGTCAGGCGAGCGGGATTGTCATTGATGGTCACAAAAATAATAGCATAGAGGGTGAAATGCTCCTGTCGGTAGGCATCCCACATGCGAACCCCCTCTTCCCACAGCTTCTGCATGTCTTCCATCAAAGGTTCCAAAAACACATCTATATCAATGCCAGGTTGCTGTGGACCGGATATAAGGGTACTCAGCATGAGGTACTTTCTTTTGTGGCACAGCCATGAAGGAAGATTGAAGACGCATAGAATCACCAGCCACGTACTATGTGGGTTCCTCATGACACCGAAAGGATTCATTCCATCTGTACTCAAGCCAAATCTCACATTCCTCGGATCGTATGAGAACCGAGGGTTGTCCACGTCAAACTTTTTCCACTGTCGGGCATCCGCGGGGTGACGAAGCTTTCCATCCTTCTTGCGCCCATCTTCAGCGGCATGCCAAGTCATGAGTTTGGCGTCTCTGGAGTTTGCGAACAGACGCTTCAAGCGATCGACTACCGGTAGGTACCACATCACCAGTGCCGGAATTTTTCTGCACTCAACCTCATCTTCTTCCCCTTCGTTCTGATGACTGGTCCTGCCGCCTCTGTTCCTCTTTCGTCCCTTCTTCTTGATGTTCACGGTACAAGAGTCATCAACATTGTCATCGTATCTTTTGTACCGACTGACGTTACAAACTGGACATTTCACCTTGTCCGCATGTTCTTTACGGTACAGGATGCAGTGATTCGGACAAGCGTGTATTCTTTGTACGCCTAATGTCAACGGAGACAACAGCTTCTTTGAGTGGTACGTGCTTGTGGGCAAAGCGTTCGGTTTCGGCAATGTGTCTGCTAAAACCAGCAGCAATTCATTGAAGCTACTGTCTGACCACCCGTTGCTGGCCTTTAGTGTGAGGAGTCGAAGCACCGTCTTTAATACCGTGCACTCACTCTCACATCCTTTGTCTTTGGAGTACAGAGGCTCTCTCGATGCCTTATCCAACATCTCTGCGTTATCCAAGCCTTTCTTTCGGTTGTGGAGTAAATCCTCATGCTCCATGTGACGGAGCATTTCCTCTACATCGAGGCCTTCACATCCTCCACCCTCGTGTACCGAGCCATCATCTTGGGCGTTACACTGATCTGCACTATGACGCTCATTGTTGTCTCGTGCCCTCTCTGCGTGACTATTGCCTTCTGCACTTTCCTGCACGTTGTTGCCTTCTCGAGTGTCTGGTGTTTCACCATGTTTATCCAGATTGAGTAGTGATCCATGAAACCTTTCTCCAACAAGTGCTCACGAATAGTTTCATGTTCCTCAAACAAGACATTATTCTTGCATCTCTTACAAGGACAATATATAGCCCTTGTATTTTGACGTGCAGCGTGAACCTTGGCGGCTTGGAGAAATTTGGTGACTTCCTCGAAATATATTATTGGATCTCCGCCACCCCCATTGTACATCCAAGACCTATCCATCATCTACAATCTTCGAAAAAAATAATTAAACAAACGAATACGAATTATAAATTAAGAATAACATTGCTATACAAATTTGACACAATATTTTTATTCAATCCATAGACAAGACTATATTAATTCCCCATCCCCTCTCTCTTACATATATGGTGCATACATCAAAATCATTGATCTCTTAAATTATAATAAAAACTCACAAGACAAACAACATAATACTTAGAAGGTGAACATATTAGATAGAATCTACTAATTCCCCCTCAAAAAAACAATAGAATCATCTCAATTGAAGGAAAAAAGTTTGCAACCCTAAATAAACTTTATGCTCAAAATTAACCATGAAAAAGACATCTAAACACAAAAAGGCTCCAATGGATACCAAAGATTTACCTCCTAGATCAAATCCCTCAAAAAAAAAACGAGATCAAAACCTTCCCCCCATGATTTCTAATTTTTCCCCGCCGCCGTACGGACATCTATGTCGAGATGATCCGGTACTTCGCGTGGGGAAGACGCGCAGGTTATATAGATGCAGGCTACCAGTGGCGGGCACGATGACGTCACTAAGATGCGCCACCGATGACGCATATCAGTGGCGGACGGAATGACGTCAGTATTATCAGTGGCGGACGTGAGTGACGTCACCTTCGACTGCCACAGAGGATGGGATTCAGTGGCGGTGTACCTGACGTCAGCGTCCGCCACTGATCTGCTTCTTAGCTGTGGCGAACGCTTATGACGTCATTCCAACCGCCACTGTTGACTCCTTCTCGGTGGCGGTCGCTTGTGACGTCACTTTCACCGCCACTGGTGCCGCCTTCTGTTCCTGTAGCCGCGATGACGCCAGCCCGTCCGCCACCGATGGTTGCTACAGTAGCGACCGTCGGGTTAGCAGTGACGTATCGTTTGGTGTGCGCCACTGTTATAAAATTTCAAGTGTCATATTAGGCTCTTTTTGTACTAGTGCTACTCGCGGTACTGGCTCCTTCGTTGCATGGGTCACGCAGGGCTCTCTTTACCCAGCTCTGGCCGGCGTGTCAGTGACTCGTCGGTAACAATCCATGGGAAGATAGGGTGACACCATTTGCCAACTCTACTTGGTAAATTTGGTATGTGCACATTACTAGACTTACACAAATTTCTCCGCAAAAGAAAAAAGACTTACAAAATTTGAAAGGAGACCCTCCGTTCAGCGCGTTTCCGTGCGGGATGTCCGTCCTATGTGAATACCAAGATTTGAAGGACCGAAAAGTTACAATGAAAGCGTAAAAGTAACGATTCGACGCGATGTTTCCGTGCCGCCTATAAAAGCGAAGGCGTCGGCTTCTTAGGCCTCTACGATGCACAGAGCCGAATTAGATAGTGGAGCGCTATGCTCTTCGAATGAGTTCTCTTCGAGATCAAAACTACTCGTCTTTTCGATGTCAACAACCAGGCAGCCCCATTGAAGACTACTGTTTGCCGAGGACATCAGAACTCTATAATGTGGAGAGTCAAGTAAGTTTTGCATGTTTTTTTTATCACGATTTATGGATTTGATTTAGTTCTTTCGTGTGTATGTTGAGCAATTTCGATGCAATGGTATAGATTGTGTACCCTATTGATGTTTCTGTAGCTACACTAATGTGCAAACAAGTTAAAACAGATTTTGTTTGCAAAAAGATAAAAAGGCAAATCAAGTAAGTGCAAGGACTCCCTCCGTGAGCCCTATATAAAGCCCCCTCCATGGGCTCGGTACTCACACACAAACATCCATCACTTCCTTCACCCTCTCGATCGAGCACACAGTGCAATCAAGAGTTCGATCGATCAATGGCCTCCCTGACCCAGCTCTTCTGGTCCTTGTTCCGCACAGACCAGCCGCATGCAGGATCGACGCACATCGCGGGGCAGTACATGACGAGGATCCCCTGCTACCCCGAGATCGGCGTCGGCCTCCTCGCCGCTGTCGCGGCGCCGGCGTCGTCGTACCTCCGCGTCGCCATGAAGCCCATCACCACCGGCGTCGTCGCCGTGATGACGGACCTCTGCTGCAACAGCAACTGCTGCAGCGCCTACTGCTGCGGCACCCTGAACGGCGCCACGTCGTCGTCCTCCGGCGTCATCGACTCCTGCACGCTCTGCTCTTACAGGCTGGACAGCTCAAGAGCTGTCTACATGTACAAGTAAGCTGGCCAGGATCATGCATCTCTAGCTAGCACTTTTTAATTAACCATTATTCTCTGCTTCTTTTACCCCCTACTACCGTCCAAGAAACTTTGATCGTCGTATGGCTTGTTGCTGACTGTTACTAATGATTGTTTTTGATCTGGCAGGAGCCTGCCGTTCTGCTCGCGGGGATGCAGGTTCGACTACTTCATGAGGGCGCTCTACGACAAGAGGCACCGGGAGATCACTGGCATGCCGGTCGGCAACAGCATCAGGGCGGACGACGTCAGGGCGTGGCTGGTTTCCGAGGAAGAGGAGGAGAGATTCAGGAAAATCTTCTTCTGCCGATGAGCCGGACAAAGTTCCCCTAACGCCGTGCATCCATGGCCAGCTGAAAGGGAAGGGTAGCTAGGGTGACACAGAAGAGGGTCATGAGTCTGACTGAGCTCACTTATTTGCGTGTGTTTGAGAGTACCCTTTAGCTAGGATAGAGCTGGTTGTTCTTGAGGAACGAGAGGCCTGTGCTAAGTCAAAGTACAAAGATTTTGTAGCTTCCTTCATATTCAGTTGAAATCTTGTTATATGCATTATTATGTTTTCCTGTTTAAGTGGATGCGTATTAGCATAATTGTATTGTGTCGCCGCATACAAGCTGTTTAATTTCTTACTAAAAAACATCATTAATATTTGGTACATGTCGAGGTTTTAGGGCCTCGATGTTATTTGTCTAGGGGCGCAAGAACCAAGATGCAACTGACAGGATTTTTTAAAACACACATGTAAGGTGCAGCCCCCGAGCTTCTGTGTAATCCGAAGAATTAGGCAGAAGTTCTAAAAGAGCCTTGCATATAGACTGATCATCCATAGCCGTAAGGGGAACTCCATGGGAGTTACAGGAACTCCCCACAACTGGTGCACTACAGCTGTTATAAACCAGAAGTGAGTTGTGAGTCTCGAACCGAGCTTGCACTCGGCCGGAATCTAAGCCCATCCAGCAACTTGTGCCCAGGATGATGACAGCTCGTAAGTTTTGGCGACCGCCTCGCTCTTCACTGCAGTTCATAAAACCGACTCAAAGAGCGAGTTCAATTCTGGGAATAACCTCCCGTGGGCCTTCAATTAAGGATCATCTGGAAGAATGAAGAAACCCGCCGAAGTAAAACCCATAAGGCCTAGCCGACATGGCCGAGTGAAGTCGAAGTAGAAAGCCGTCAAAGAAGTAGAGCTCATAGAGCCTGGCTGACATGGCCGAGTGAAGTCGAAGCCCGTCGAAGAAGTAGAGCTCATGGAGCCTGGCCGACCTGGCCGAGTGAAGAAGAAGGCCGCCGAAGAAGTAGAGCTCAAAGAGCGTAGCCGACATGGTCGAGTGAAGTCAAAGTAGGAAGCCGCAGAAGAAGTGGAGCTCAAAGAGCATAGCCGACATGGTCGAGTGAAGAAGAAGTCCATCAAAGTAGAGCCCATAGGGCCTGGCCATCCGACCGAGTGAAGATGAAGGCCGTCGAAGAAGAGCCCATAGGGCCTGGCCATCTGGCCGAGTGAAGTAAAAATCCGATGAAGTAAAGCTCGTAGCGCTTGAGCTTATAAGCCTCCGGACTAATGCCGGGTGGATGCTTGGCCGACATGAGGCGGTTGTACGGCTGAGACGCGCCGAGTAGTTGCTTGCATACGCCGTGTAGACACAAGGCCGAGTGACTATTGTCATGGTCGGGTAGCCGATGCCGTGCGCCGGGTGACGAGCTCGTTAAATCAGTCGGCCATACGTGATTTGGTGCTTGTAACCGAAGCCCCCAATAACACATGCAAAAACATGAAGAAAGTAGAGCATCACGTGATGAGTGAATCATTAACTAGATCAGTTAATAATAATCAAAGAAAAGTAACAGGCGTATAAGAAGAAAAGGAAATTGTCTTCCCTGTTGACGTGAGTTGAGTTGAAGTTGGGGTAATGCACGGGTGTATCTTGAGACTTGAAATAAATTTTGTTGCTGACGACTTGGTTTCATGATGAACCATGGCTCTTCATGGCGGCCGACCACTTGGAGTGGATTTCAACCAGCCCCCAAACTTCTGATCGTTGATCATGGCTGGATGGCCGTCGCCCTATGCTGCCTGAGTAGACGCCGTCGTACCTCTAGTACGTACACGCCGTGGCCGCCGTGGCCGATGGCTCGTACATGCAGAAAACAAAGCACTGGCTAGTTGTTGCCGTACGCCAGAGTGCCCATTGGCGTGGCCGAGTTATTGTTACCACGGCTGAGTGGTCGTCGTTGTTCAGCAGAGTAGATGCTGGTGCGTGGTCGTGGCCGAGTGGCCGCCACAGCGAACCAGTCGGCGTTACATGATCTTGGAACTTGAAGCTGATCGTTGATGTACGCCGAGTTGCCTGGTACCCTTAGGTGCAGTTTTTAGATGAGTCGAAGATGAGTCAGGGAATCATGAAACGCCCCAAATCTTTGTACTAGCTTTGAAGCAGGTACACCGCGATCGTTGTGTTGGTGCGGCAATGCACCAAGTCGTCGCTCGTCGGGTCTCCGACTGGTTAAAGTCCCAGTCAGGCTTCAACAGCCCCCGGCGTTCGCGGTCGGGTGAATCCCGTAATGAAAAACAGAGCACTTATACGTGAGAACCGTGTTCAAGCCAAATAGCATCACACACAAGGACAGATAAGCTAGATTCATTAGCGATAAAATTAGGAAAGCGCGAACATAAAAAGGAAAGAATCTTCCCTGGCTGCCGTTGCTGCCGCCCTTCAGATCCTGTGCTCGCACAGCCCCCTGCTAATCGACCCGACGTAACCGCCGCCCTTCAGATCCTGTGCTCGCGGCCACCGGTACATGTGTACGAAGATGCGAAGACCAAGCTTGAAGCAGAACGTCAGGTTGAGGCCTTGGGACTTGAAGCCTCGTCTTCTGGTGAATACGCCGAGTCGCCGATGAGCCGGACAGGTCGTGTCAGCACGCCGGCAGGTCGTGAGCCAACCCAGCGTCTCGGGACTTGATGTAAGCACAGCCGCCACCTTGATTTTGTTGTCGAAGCATTGAGTCGCCAATGTAAAGAACGACGCAGGTGTGCGCCGTCGCGCGATCTCGATCTTGAGCGTCATCGTGCCGAGACGAAGACCTTGTTGCCCGTGTGAGGTCGCCGCGCGACGTCGATCTTGAACTGTTGATGCGACGAGGCGGATTCCAGCGCTTTCCCTTCCTGGCGCGCCACTGTCGAGGTTTTAGGGCCTCGATGTTATTTGTCTAGGGGCGCAAGAATCAAGAACACGATGGTAACACAAGACGCAAGGATTTATACAGGTTCTGGTCGCGATGTGCGTAATACCTTACGTCCTGTGCTGGTGTGATATGTATTGATGATGTTTATGAGAGGATCCCTGTCCGCCTTATATATCCGGGGTGCAGGGTTACATGAGAAGTATCCTAGCCGGTTACAACATAAGTTTACTTGTAGTACACGATAATAATTCTTCTCTGACTTGCCGACTACTCCATCTAGATACTTGAGCCACTCGGGCTTGTTTGGGCCAGCCCGACTATCCCGTATAGGCCTCGGCCTTGCTTGTCTTGAGATACCTGAGAGTCATTACTTCGACAGTACACCTACTGTCGAGTTTGTTTAGTGTGGCGTGGTGTGGTGTGGTGACAAAGCTCCTGCAGTGCTGCACATAGACCATGCACTAGTCATGAAATACATGTACACTACAGCAGACCAGGGTGAAGTGTGGACCATAAAGACAGCCACACTCCAACCGGAGCACAAAGCATGAAAGCATGCTAGAACTCGGGTGCCACCAATACTTTGGAGCACCCAGCCTAATAGCAGCCCACGAAGCTCACAGGCTCAACAACATTTGTATTGGAACAAAAAAATTTCAACAGTTAGAACAATTTGGTTCACTGATGGAACATTGTTTCCTACATGCTGGAACAATCGTTTCGAATTCATGGAACATTGGTTTCTACCTGGAACAATTGTTCCGAATTCGTGGAACATTGGTTTATACTTCCAGGAACAATTGTTTCTATCTCCTGGAACAATTGTTCCAAAATCCTAGTAGAACATTGGTTTCTACTTCCTGGAACAATTATTCCGAATTTGTGGAACACTAGTTTCTACTTCATGGAACAATGTTTTCTTTCCTCCTCGTCAAGCTCCGCCATGGCGGCTCGAGGCGCGGCGGTCAAGGGTGAAGCACGGTCGGCCGGGATGCAAGTCGGATTGAGCCGAAGAAGGAAGAAGAAGCGTGTCTGTTGGATTTCTATGGGCACGAATTTCAAACATTGAGTACTTCAAAGGCTGTTGGCACTCGAGTGCTGTATAGGAAACCTTGGAAATCCTTGCTCAGCCAGGGTAGGCCCGAGTTCGGAAGTAAGGCCCAAATAAACTTCAGGTGCATCAAGTGGGCCCATAAAAATCTCGCTCCATATTGTACAGTACTAAGGAGCTGGTTGGCCTGAAGATTATTTCCAGTCTAAGCATGGGCCCAAAAATATTATTCGAGTTCAATACAAATTCTACGTGCTTTCATTCTTATTTACATTTTATACTATATTTTTATATCCTTTTATAGTATTTATAGATTATTTTTCAACATCGTTTTATATTCCAGTGGTGAAATGTCATTGTTCCAGTAGTATAAATAATTGTTTATTTATTGACTTTCTTTAGAAATGTTCCATGTCAATTTCTTCTATTGCGGCGAGCCACCGGCCCACTGCCACTGGCAACGAGTGCGATTAGATAGAATGAAGTGTAAAATTGATTACTTGTCATGCCTCGATTGAAATTTGATGAACTGGAATTGCCAGCGCTTTCCGTACAGAACAAGAACATCTGCCTATACGGGCATTATTGCTTTATTAGAAAAATGTCCACACCAAAACTACATTATTATTGGACAGCATGGCCACAAGAGAAAGATTGAATTTCCCTTTTTTCCTGTTTGAGGAAACAGCTTTCATTGTTGTATTACATCACACTGAGGCAATCTACTTTCTATGTATGCTTGTCATGAGCCTAAAATTACCTAACCTCAAAGGAGGATGTAAAACAGCAAGAAGCACAAGCGTTAACAAAAAACTCTCTTCACCATACCAATTAAATTATTCCATTTCTGTACGAATGTAGCTTTCCAATCAAATTTTCTATTTCTTTTCGACTCATGAAGAACATACTACACCAGATCCTTGCTGTAAATAGACAAAAGAATGGTTAACTCATGCCATTGTTGCCATATCACGATGTCATGAACAATGCATGCGCATCGACATCAATAGAAGAAATAGTGGATCTTATCTCACCGAGCATGCCTTGACGTCCTGGCACCCACACAGTAGCCTCCCATTGAGCAAGTCCATGGACTGGAACACGCCCCCTCCATCACTTCTCTGGAATAAATTGGTTCAATATTGTCAGCCAAGTAACCTGAAACTGTTGGAACTTTCGTATACTACGTTGACAAGAAATAAATTTCATATATTTTAAAGAAACAGAGATGTTGAGCTGTTTTAGTGTTTCTGAACTAGCTAGTTGAAACATTGTCAGCTAAAGCTCTATAAACCTTAATAAGCCCAGTACCTTGTAGTAATCAACCGCGAGAAAATTAGCCCATCGATTCCCGGCGGCACTATAACATGTATTCACCATGTCGGTAAGACTCTGGGAATGCTGTAGACAGGCTGTAAGCTTCACAGGCACCGACGGAAAATAGTTCATGAGGACCAGAGATTTGGTCTTGTCATCGAGAGGTGCAGATTCAGCGCGGTTCGAACATTTGCCAGCATCCATTCCATCATCACCATCTGAGATCAAATGAGAGTAAACAAGCGTGCTCAAGTATAATTTGCAATTGTTCTGGGGGAATTAGTTGCCTTACAATTGTTTTCAAACATGAAGTTCCACTGATAAGCAATTCCTTCGGTGCTCTGTTTCGAGCTGATGGAGGTGAACACCAGGAGACGCTGGTTGCTTGAGACCATGTCGCTGACAAGGGGCCAGTCTTGACCATTCTGTGGCATTTTTGAAACAGGAAACCAGTACTTAAACAAGCCTGAGGCGTTGAACACGTTTGTCAGTCCATTCGGCGCGTGTACATAGTCTTCCAGGATTATCGTTACAATTTCAGATGGATTTGCTGAAAGAAAGGCCTCAATTTCATTGAATGTGTCCAATGCAGGTTCCTACAATGATCAAACGTAATGCTAAGACACTGAGACACTGTACTCTGAAACCCTTTAAGGTCCAAATTTGACGAAGTCAAGCATGTTCAGTATATACTTACAAATGCTGTGAAATCATTGCATTTCCCTCCACTAGAATGGCACAGCCATACATCTCCTTTGAAGTCATATGTATCGAGCATCAGCGCTCGAACACCATTCTGTAGGTTATTGCTACCATCATCAGGACAAAAATTTACCGGTGGAAAGATGCACAATAGGAGAATGTAAAATAATGGAGGAACCAGAAGGTACATTTAACTGATCAGTGACTGTATCCTCCTGGTTATCAAAGGTGATGCGTGGAATTCCAGTGTGCGAAGGCTCCCCAACAATCGCATATGAATTGTGCGTCGTGAGGTAGGCATACTTGTTGAATGGCAACGAGTTGTTCTGCGAGACAATAAACAAGAAGAAAAATCCATTCAGATTCAGGATGTGGCTTTAGGACAATGAACAGAAGTTGTTTTTGTTCATAATATGCTTGCCTTTCCGATGGTTTAATGAAAATTAAGTAATCTCGAATAGGAATCAACTGGGGCGAGAATACAGACAGAAGTATCCTCGGGGCACAAAATGAATCACGGGAGCAAATAAAATCCTCTTCCACAATAGTGAAATGTTTATTTTCTTTGGCTAAACTTGCAGCACAACCTTTGAAAGATATCCTGACATATCACATAGGACATATGTACTCGTCTTGCTAATAAGGCACCAATAGCATCGCCAAAACTCCGAAAGATATCCTGACAGTGTTTATTCATCCTGTATTCTGGATGATTGGAACTAGCGACAACAGTCACAACACCCTGACATAATAAGAACAAATACGCTTCGCCTGACGTTCATAGTAACCGCTCAGTGGAGTACTACTTGAGAGCAGATCTGGGCAGGCAAGAATTTCCTAAAACGAACACAGAATACAAAAGGCTAAACGCGCAAGACAAGAGTACAAGACTACTGCTCTTCCTAATCCCTTTTCCGGCACGAGAAGGAAATGAAACAGAGCAAGCTGCGGCTTACAATCAGCTGGAAGGTGTTGGTGGCGGCGGAGCGGACGCAGTGGGAACCGGAGAGCTCCGGCTCGCAGTTGAAGCACCACTGCCCGGCGCCGCAGTCCGAGCTCGTGGAGCAGGAGTCGCCCACCTGAAGTCACAGCACACGCACCAAAGGCTCAAAATCTGGAGAGACGAAGAGTGAATCGAGGGAGAAACGCACCCATGGCAACCGCTTACGTTGGCAGTTGCTGCTTCCAAGAGGCCGCCGAACAAGAGGAGGACGCCCAGTGCGGGCACCGCTGTAAAGGCTCCTCCACCCATGTGTCTCCTTGTCTCCTTGTCGCTCCTGAAAGGTGGAGAGAGACAGGGAAGAAAAGAACGAAAAAGGATAATGCTGTTTACGATTCCTTTGTGTCTCCTCTTCCTTGGACTAATCGATAACTAATCATTTGGTACAGAGAGAATTGGGGAAGAAGTGGGCGAGTGGTCGAAGTGCGAAGCGAAGGTTAGCTTTGTCACACAACTTATACTAGTCAGTCCTCCAGAGCAGCAAGGGATTGCAGCTTGTCTGAAGAAACAAAACGCTGCCTAATCAAAGATCAGGAAATCCGTTCAGATTTGGCGACAGGCAGGTATTAAATGACAGAGAAAGCCAACGCGGGTCGGCCCGACTGGCTAGGACCGCCAGCTCCAGGGCGTTGGACCCTGTTGACGCTAGGCTGGTCGCCCGGGTTCGATTCCGCCGCGGCACCGCACTGTAGCGGCTATTTCCTGCAATATGGCTCTGGTCGCTGCAGTGTATAAAAAAATCCCCTCGCTCCTCCGTTGGACCAAAGCATAGGTTAAGTACTCGCGCCGATTCTCACCGGCCTGCTGAGTCCCTGTGTATGGCGCGGAGGAGGGTTCGGGGGTTTCTCGATCTGTGTGAGACGATCGTTCTCCTTAAAAAATGCCCGGGGGCCGTCATACCCCCCGCAGGTCGAGTTTTTTTTAAATGACAGAGAAAACTGGCACGGAAACGTGTTTCCGATTTCGGCGTCCACTTCGGGCTGCTGCTGCTGCCGCCAAATCTTTGTGTAGACCGAAGAAATGAATCGGGTCATTTGCCTAGTTCCATAGATATTGTGACGTCGGTCTTGGACGGGCGGCAGCAGTCGGTATTGCTTCCAAGGTGGTTTGTTTGCTGGGTCGCCAAGACTCTGGTTTCGTCAGGTGGTTGGTTGTTGGAATCATCGATGGGAACACGCGTCGGCAGCATGGAATAGGTCCTTCCGGTCTAGGCGTGCTGCGTTACATGCGGTCCAGATTGAGGGTTGTTATTATGGTACCAAAATTGCTATTACCTCTCTATCAATCAAGGAAAATGCTGTGGAATATACTATGTCGTTGTTGAGCTTAACTGCTCAAGCAAATTCTCTCGATTTCACACGGTTTTGGTGCTCATGGAACGAGCGGGACACAAGAGGAAAAACAGTACATTAGAGCATATGAAGAGATCTCATAAAATTGGCCCCGAAAACTTGTTTTTAAGGCAACTAAAAAAATTATGAGGGGCAACTTTTCTTTTCACCTACGACAGTTCTCATTAAAAGTGAATCAAAATTGATTGGGCCACATCAGCATTTGGAGCCACAAAAAACATTAATTTCGTTGTAAAAAGAAGGAATGGTTCTCTTGTTTGTGGCTACAAATGAGAGGAGTTTAGGGGCTCTGAAAAAACTAAGGGTGGTTCTGGGGTTCTGTTGGAAATATACTTTTATTAAATCTCAATAATTTGATTTAATAGAGATTTATGAATCTCTCTTGGAGATGCTCTTAGTTCGTCATTGCAATACTCTACTCAGCGCATCATCTCTGATTAGAAGTTCTTTTCAGAGCACAAATCAACATTCAACACCTGCAAAATGAACTACAGTTCTCAATTTTATAGCTACATTAGCAGATATCAAACTTGTTGCTAGATCTGGCGCCAGCACAACAGTAGTGTGTTATCGCTGTGTTTCTTTCTTTTTCTAGATTTGCCTCTAGCCAGATGCCTGGCCGGCCCTTTCTCTCTGTTTTCAGGAGCTGTTCCCGTCTTAATCAGCTGACGCAGCTGATCAGACTTTGAGACCATTTCTTATTTCTCTGTATATTTTCTCATCCCGTAATAAAAAAGCAGAACACCTGCCACTTTTCTTCAAAAAAATATCAACAGATACAAATTCGAGGTAACAAAAGAAAAAAGAGTAAAACACATGGACGGTCCCTAAATCTATCACAAGTCAACTAAACAACAACTCTCGCAACCAAAAGACCGGTTTTTTCCATATGGTCCCATCCACGATGTGGTATTGTAAAATAGAGAAAGGGTCTAAGAAAAATGGTACTCTGTCTTTTTATATAAGGAATTTGAGCATTCAAATTTTGTTGTAAAATATATGAGATCATTCATATAAGACAAATTTTTTTTAGATAAATTTAAGGGTGAAAGACAGGTGAACTAAGTAAAATGAAAAGTATAGTAACCTTTTACTTTAAAGAATATTTTTGTGTCAAAATGCTATGATCCTCAACATAAAGGGATGGAAAATCTATTGAAGCACTTCTGTGATAACCAAGGCAAATTCTCTTATAATTAGTCTTTTCTGCTTGTCATGCTTTTCTATTAGGGCTATTGCATTTCTACTCCTTATTTATCTATTAGGGCTATTGCTTTTCTATTAGCTCTCGTGTATCTTCCGTTTTCGAACTTGTCGTTTAAAATTCCTTTTCCGCTGAACTTTATCTTCCGCTGAACTCTGAACCTTGTTGTAATAAAGATAATAACCTTGTTAATTAAGATGAAAGTGTTGTATTATCTCGTGTCTGCTTAAACAGCACAGTGGGACAAAGATCCTGTGGATCGAACTGTTAGAGCTGGCATCAGAGCTGGTCCAAGATAATACAAACACTTTAACGCCGTATTTTGAAAACTATGATATACGGTGAGGATACGTTAGTATTGCCCACATAAGGATGTTAGTGTTCAGGTGGCAATAGGGGTTGTTTGTGTACTTTTCTGTAACGACGCACCGACGCCCAGGTAAGAAGGCAAGTAACATGTATGGCTCAGGAGTTTAACGAGCTGGACTCGTATTGTGGGGGGTGTTATTGTTCCACGAGCCGTCGAGCTCGTGAGGAGGCGAGAGGTGTTGAGATTGTTTGAGCCATGCATTACATTCTGTTTTTCGCTGACCATCGGCGTGAATGATGGCGTCACCTGTGTAGGTTGTTTGAGGTGACGATGTGTGTTTTTCTGCTGGTACACTAACTACGTTAGAGGTCACACCGTTTGCTAGACTAACACGGTTGAGAGACGAGTATGCCACCGAAATACGATGCCGATATAATAGCATTATTTTCTTTTGGTGAGGAACGAATAAGTAGGTTAAAAAAAATGTTGCATCATGGCATTCTTAAGTTTCTGAACTAAAAGTTGCCTTTCCTCGACCACTCATCTCTGAATAAAATTTGAAATTTGAAAAGATGAAAAATTTCGAATTTGAAATGACTTATATCAGCTAAACTGTTAATCTGTCTCGATTCTGTCCTGTCACTTCAAAAACTCATAACTCCTGATTCCCTTATCCAATGGACGCGAATAAATACTTGCTGGAAAGATCTTGAAATTATCTTTCATATCCAAGTGGTCTCCTGTGCTTCTGTTCCTGGTATGGTCAGTAGAGTCGAAATACCGACGCTCTGTCAATCTGTTTTTCTCTGCAGAATCTGTCACTTCGAAAATTCATAAGTCCAGTTATACTTGGAGTTTGGTCGAGTTTGAATATAATCTGGAAAGCTGGTGAAATCATCTTTCATGTCCAAGTGGTCTCATAGGATTTCGAGTTTTGTTGTGACCAGTAGCTCAGAATTACTGGGCTCATGTCAATCTGTCTTTTCTGGGGAGTAGGTGATAATGAAAAATTCATAATTCCTGATTCTGATATACAGTAGAGGCAAATGAGTACTTGATGGAAAGATCTGGAGATTATCTTTCATTTCCAGGTGGTCTCACGTAATTTTGATTCCGGGTATACTCTGTATAGCCAAATTACAGAGGTTCTGTCAGTCTGTTCGACTCAGCAAAAGTTCAAACTTTGAAAATTCATAACTCCAGTTTTGTTTGGAGTTTGATCGAGTTCGAACACAATTTGGAAAGCTGAGAAAGTCCTCTATAACTTGAAGTCAAGCATCTGTACTGACTCTTTGGATTATTGGTCGAATTTTGCATGTTTCCGACTGCTGTAGAGTCAAAGCCGTTTTTGTTATAGCATTTCCTTTTTCACATTATGTTGTTTCTTGAAGTTGGAAAATGTGAAATATAATGTTGTGAACTATCTGCATGTATGTTCAGTTGGATAGCCTATTTATTCTGTGGAGGAACAGATTTGACTTACTCAAATTATGTCCTTACAGATGGCTGCTGAAACAACGACATGCTCGTTGCCCGCATCCATGAGCTTGAGCAGCAGCTAGTGGATATGAAGCGTGAACATAATGAAGAAATTCAGTATCTCAATGATAAGAATGAAATTCTTGAGCTAGAGCTAGAACAAGCTCGCAATGATGCTCAGTTCTATCTAAACAACGCGCACGCTTTCGAGCACCACCTTGCCCAAGCTCATAACTTTATCCATGAGCTTCAGAATCAAATGGCGGCTGTCATGCATGACAATCAGCAGCTGTTAGAGCATCAGGCAGCTGTTCAACCTCCTCCCGCCGCTGCTAACCAACCAGAAGAAGTCCAGGGAAATTGTGGAATGGACTATGAGGACCTCCCGACTCCAGAACCGGAGCCTTCTCATGTTGAGAGTTGTGCTTCATCGACCCCTACCCCGAGGGTTGCTTTCAACAATGGGGAAGCTGATCTCGCTGCTGCTATGCAAGAGGCTTTGCAGAAGCAAGGCTATATGGTCAAGACTCTGTATCCCAGAGTGGATTAGGAATTAGATGCTAATGTTACCTTGTAGTATAAGTAGCATCTTGTAATATAGAAGCGGGTATTGTATGACTTTATGTTCGGAGGTGTAGTTCGCTCTAGTATCTCGCACGATGTGTCCGCAAGACCTTAGTTATGCGTTGACATGTTGTAGGTGCAAACTGATCGTCCGTTTGTGTGTGGACAACGACCATGTAATATTTTGTGGAGCTTATGGAAATGGTTGTTGCTTGTGAAATTGGCTTTTCTGCTGCAATTTATTCCTTCTACACAAGTATCCTTATTGCTGAGACTAAAATATGGGTGAGAGGTGTTTAACGTGCTTGTTAATCTAAATTTTTCAGCATGGTGAACACGCGGCGTACTGATATCCCTGAGGGCTCGCAATCAAGGAATAATGAGCCTCCCACCTTGTCTGAGGCTATTGCTGCACTCTTTGCATCTCGCGCTGAGGATTCTGAACTTCTGCACCAGTTAGTGCAGAATACGTCCCGACTTGGTGGACGTCAAGCTCATCATCATGATCAGCCCCGACCATGCTCGTACACGGATTTCTTGGCTACTCATCCTCCCATGTTTGAGCGTGCCAAGGAACCTCTTGATGCTGACAATTGGCTGCGGGTTACTGAATTTAAGTTCGGTCTTTTGAATTGCACCGAACATCAGAAGACTCTCTTTGCGGCACAACAACTTCTAGGGCCTGCAAGTGCTTGGTGGGCTAATTATGAAGCTTCACTTCCCGCTGGCCATCAAGTGCAATGGAATGAGTTCAAGTCTGCATTTCGTGCTCATTTTATTCCAGCCGGTCTTATGCAAAGGAAATTTCAGGAATTTCTAGACCTGAAACAAGGAGGGAGGAGTGTTCTCTAGTATGCTGAAACATTCAACCATCTCTCTCAGTATGCAACCAGCTATGTCGATACTGATGAAAAGAAGAGGACTTCATTCCTCCGAGGCATGAATGCTAAGTTGAAGGAACGTCTGACTTGGCAGACTACCGGTACATTCAATGATCTTGTTAATGCTGCCATTGTCCAGGAGATGCTATGCGTCAAGTTGAGGATGAAGATCGTAAAAGGAAGGCACCTTCTAGTGCTCCTGCTGGTCAGCCATCCAAGCATAGGTTGGTGTATATATCACCATCCGGGCAGCGTTTCCGAGCACCTCAGCAGCAGCAATTTTCCCGTCCTTCGCAGCAAAATGCATCCCGTGGTCCTACTCAACAGCAGCACAATCAAGGTCCACGTACCCAACCTCCTGCAAGACAAGGAAATAATAATGGGTGCTTCAATTGCTGTAAAACTGGCCATTTTGCTCGAGATTGTAATGCTCCGAAGAATAACAACAATCCATCTGTGGGTCAAGCATCTAAACCGCAGAGGAGCCCAGCACCTCGCAAGGTTCAAGTTAACTACACTAATGTTGAGGACATCCCACAGGGAGAGCCTGTGCTAACGGGTACGTTCTCACTTCACAGTCGACCCGTTCTTGTTCTCTTTGATTCCGGTGCTTCTCATAATTTTGTTAGCCAGAGATGCATACAAAAGTATAATCTTCGTACTAGCACCCTCAAATCACCTTATGTTGTTCATTCCCCTGGTGGCCAAATTATGACTAATCAACTTTTGAAAAAGGCCCCGCTTGAGCTTAATCATAAAGTATATCCTTCTGATTTCATCATGCTTAAAAATCAGGAGATAGATCTTATCTTAGGCATGTTTTGGATGAAAATTCATAAAGCTATGTTAGACATTGCACCTCGCATTGTTCATTTGAATTCTTCAATTCATGGTCTGACTCCATTCCTTTGTGCTCCGAGCCACCAAAAATTTCCGTCGCCATCATATGGAGGGAAAATCTCTGGAGGATATTCCTATCGTCCGGGAATTTCCCGACGTATTTCCAGAAGATATATCTGGCCTACCCCCTGACCGTGAGGTCGAATTCAAAATTGAGTTGCAGCCGGGTACTTCTCCAATTTCCCGCCGACCATATAAGATGGGTCCAAAAGAATTGGCAGAATTGAAAACCCAGCTGAAAGAGTTACTCGAAAAGGGTTTCATACGCCCAAGTTCATCGCCGTGGGGCTGCCTGGCCATTTTTGTGAAGAAGAAGGACAATACACTGCGTATGTGTGTTGATTACCGGCCATTGAACGAAGTCACAATCAAGAATAAATATCCGCTGCCTCGGATTGATATTCTCTTTGATCAATTGGTTGGTGCTAAAGTCTTCTCCAAAATTGATCTTCGCTCCGGATATCATCAAATAAAAATTCGTGAGGAAGATATTCCCAAGACTGCTTTCTCCACTAGATATGGACTGTTTGAATATCTGGTAATGTCATTCGGGCTGACCAATGCTCCTGCTCACTTCATGTATCTCATGAATTCGGTGTTCATGCCCGAGCTGGACAAGTTTTGTGGTGGTCTTCATCGATGATATTTTGATCTATTCCAAATCTGAAAAAGAACATGAGGAACATCTTCGTATTGTTCTACAACGCCTGCGGGATCACAAGTTGTTCGCCAAATTCAGTAAATGTGAGTTTTGGTTGGACAGTGTACCATTTCTTGGTCATGTGGTTTCAGCAGAAGGCATCTCCGTGGATCCAAGCAAAGTACAAGATGTATTGGATTGGAAATCACCCAAGTCAGTTTCTCAAGTTCGCAGCTTTTTAGGACTTGCTGGATATTATCGGCGATTCATTCCTAGCTTCTCTCAACTGTCCAAGCCCATTACAAGGCTGCTGAAAAATAAGGTGAAGTTCAAGTGGGATGACCGCTGTGAAGAAGCTTTCCAGAAGTTAAAAGAATTATTGACCACTGCACCCGTTTTAGCTCAGCCGGACACTACCAAGTCTTTTGATGTTTATTGTGATGCCTCTGGAACGGGACTTGGCTGTGTGCTCATGCAAGATGGGCGCGTCATTGCTTATGCTTCCCGGCAATTACGAAAGCACGAAGAGCATTACCCAACTCACGATCTGGAGTTAGCTGCAATGGTTCTTGCACTAAAAATATGGCGCCACTACCTTCTTGGAAATTTGGTGCACATATATACAGATCATAAAAGCCTCAAATATATTTTCACTCAATCTGATCTGAACATGAGGCAACGCAGATGGCTCGAGTTGATTAAAGACTACGAGTTGGAAATTCATTACCATCCCGGTAAAGCCAATGTAGTCGCCGATGCACTGAGCCGTAAGGTGCATTGCAACAATTTGATGCTGGAATTCTTGGACAGCACCACTGAGAATGTTATCTCTGAGCCAAGTCATCATGTTATGCCCAGCTTGGTCATTCACAATCTTGCTATTCATTCTTCTATCCGCGACGAAATAATAGTTGCTCAAAAGAATGATCTTGATATAGCTCGCATTCGGCAGGAAATAAAAGGTGGAAAAGCCGCTTGTTTTCGACAAGACACCAATGGTGTTCTCTGGTTTGCCAACCGTTTGGTTGTGCCCGAAGGTTTTCACCTCCGTCACAAAATTCTTTACGAAGCCCACCAATCCAAATATTCCATTCATCCTGGCAGTAATAAAATGTACCAAGACTTGAAGAAGAATTTTTGGTGGAATGGGATGAAAAGAGAAGTGGCCCGTTATGTCGACGAGTGCGATACGTGTAAAAGGATCAAATCTGATCATTTGAGAAAAGCTGGCTTGCTCCAACCATTAAGCATTCCGGCTTGGAAATGGGAGGATATAAGTATGGATTTTATTGTAGGCCTTCCTCTCACATCGAACAAGCATGACTCAATTTGGGTGATTGTGGACAGGCTTACAAAGTCAGCACATTTTCTACCGGTCAATACATGCTATAATGTTCAAAAATATGCAAAGCTATACATAGAAAGGATACTATGTCTTCATGGTGTGCCCAAGACAATTATTTCCGATAGAGGTTCTCAGTTCGTTGCTCGTTTCTGGGAACAACTTCATGCATCTTTGGACACCAAGTTAATTCGTAGTTCTGCTTATCATCCTCCTACCGACGGACAAACTGAGCGTGTCAATCAAATATTGGAAGACATGCTTAGGGCCTGTGTTTTGACACATGCAGGTAGTTGGGAGGAGTATTTGCCTCTTGCTGAATTTTGTTACAACAACAGTTATCAGGAGAGTATAAAAATGTCACCCTATGAGGCATTGTATGGACGAAGTTGTAGAACCCCTCTCAACTGGTCTGAGCCTGGAGAAAGGGTGATATTCGGTCCTGATCTGGTAATAGATGCCGAAGAAAAAGTCAAAACCATTCAAGCCAATCTTAAGGCTGCAAAGTGTCGACAAGAGAAATATGCCAATCAACGGCGTCGACCTCTGGCTTTTAAAGAAGAAGATTATGTCTATCTCCGAGTATCGCCTATGAAAGGCATTCAGCGCTTCGGAGTTAAAGGAAAGCTAGCGCCACGTTACATTGGTCCATTTCAAATTATCGAGAAATGTGGTCCTGTTGCATACAAGCTTAAATTGCCCACAAATTTATCGGGTGTCCATGACATATTCCATATCTCACAGCTCAAGAAATGTCTCAAGCCTCCTGTTGACATAGTTTTGGAAGACATGGAGCCTCTCCAATCAGATTTGACATACTCCGAATTTCCGATCAAGGTCCTCGATGAGAAAGAACGAGTGACTCGGAAAAGAACCATCAAGTTCTTTAAAATCCAATGGAGTAATCATTCGAAAGACGAGTCGACCTGGGAATCCGAAGAATTCCTGCATATTCATTATCCAGAGTTTTGGTCATCACTCCCAGGTATCGAGTAATTTCTTCCAACATTTTTACCTTCCTCTAGATTGCATCGCTTTTAATCTCGGGACGAGATTTCTTTAAGGGGGAGGGTTGTGACACCCCAGGTGTCTCTCGCCAATTTCTGATCATGCTAGCTTTGCAAACTGAGGTGGTATAATTAAATTTTCAAATCTCACTTCAAACTAATGGCAAAAATTTGAATTAATGCAAATATAAGTCAAATTTTGAAAAGCAAGTTTAAAAATTTGAACTGAAGTTGGTGCAACCAAAAATTTATGTGAAAGTTGAAAGTGAAATAAAAATCTAGCAAAAAGATTGGATTTAATCTCCTTTGGGAAGACCTCCAAATAATTCTTTGAAGTTTGAAATTCAAACACTTTGTTTGAATTTCAGTTTTGAAATCTGAGAGGTTCTGGAAGTCTTGAGTGGACAGCTGGCTCCCACAGGTGTCAAGTTCACTCCATGCAAATCCTGATCAATTTTGGAGTCCATTCTCTATTTTTAAACCGAATTTACAAGGGAGAGAGTGAAATTTTGGAAAAAGAAAAATTTCTTGGGACCCACACGTCAGCCTCACTCTTCCTTCTCTCTTCCTCTCTCGGCTCTGCAGCTCGCCATGCACGCCGACAGCTGCCCCTCCACCGCGCCAGCTCACCCCGACGCCACCCCGGCACAAAACGGCGTCCGCCTCCACTTCCTCAATCTCTCAGCTCACTTCCTCGGCCCCTCCGCACCTCTCCCTCGCTTCCTCCGCCAAGAACTGGCTCGCCCATCCATCATTACCGCCGGAGCGAGCTCGCCACCGCGCCGCCGCTACACCGCCTCCCAGCTCGAGCTCAACCCTGTGCGGAGACCGTCGTGGACCACTCTTCCTCTTCCCCAAGCACCGCAACGCCGTCATCGACTACATCGCTGAGAATCGCGTCTTCTTCTTCCTCGAGCTCCGCCGGCCGCCGTGAACAACTCGCCAGATTTCTCGGTCTATGGTGAGCCTCTGACTAGTTCCTCGCGTTGGCTAGACCTTCCCACTCTTGCGCATCTCTGGAGGTTGATCTCGTTCGCGATTGTGCAGTCCTTCGGCCGCCCCGAACTCCGCCCTTGCACGGTGCTCCGACTCTCCGGTGAGTTCCCGACCTCGCCGCCTAGGCCGGCGCGTAGCCTGCTTCACGCTGGTGCTCATCGCGCAAGAATTTCACGTGGAGGTCCACTCGTCACCGCCGGCGAGCCGCGCCACTGCCGCGCCGCCGTGCGCGCCGACCGCGCGCCGTGTGCGCTAGAGTTAAAGTGTTCAATGGCAAACTTGTAAATAACAGTGAACATTTGCTGAACTTCAAAAAGCGATAGAAAATTATCCTGAAGTCCAAAAATAGCAAACTCATTTTGTTGTGTTCCTCTTGAGTAGACCTATCCATAGAGTATCTTGTTGATCAATGTTCATGAGTATTTTTGCCTGTATGATTTTTGGAAGTTAAACCATGTTTAATTCATAGTAAATGATTGGCTTGTGCTAAAATTGCAAACTAGGACTTTTTGGAATCCTTGGAACATGCTCTGTCCAGTGGTTCATGAGGTGCATCTTGATTCTGTATATTTTGACCTGTATGATTTTTGTAAGTCTAGCACCAATTAATTCATAGTTAATTATTTGCTTGTCACAAAAATGCAAACTCATGCTTGTTAGAATCCTCTTGTCATGCTCTGTCCAGTGATGTATTACATGTACATTGTTTCTATAGAAATAATTAATTAAGTGTTTTTCTTTGATAAACTTGTCATCTTCTTTATAATTATTCTAATGCTCTATAAATCATGAACCTGTGCATGCATGATCCTTAGATGATGTTATATCATCCTGCTGTCTGTCATGATCACTTTTGCTTCTCAGATTTTTATATGATTTATTTTATGCTGCCACAATGAGTTAGGCCTTTAATTAATTTTACTAGGGCTAAAATCATGAAAATTAGCCTCATGACATGTTATTGCATGTTAGTATCATTAGCAAGTCATTCATGTCCAAAATGTCCAGAAAAGAATTTATTTTGACTTACTTTGGTGTTAATTGGAATGAATTACTTTATAGTATAACAATGCTTCATGGGAGTCAATGAAAGAAATAAAGAAAACTAAATCCAAATCACCAATTTCGGAACTGAACTCATTATTTGGAATCTGAAACCAAGTCACACTCATTGCATGCACATGTTGAATTAATTGTCTTTGTATTCTTTCTATTGACATATAATGCATTTTTAGGAAACGATCTCGAAGAGGATATTCAGAAGGATCCTTCTACTGAAGAAACTGACTTTGCAGCAGCAAACTTAGTTGCTGAACCTCAAGGCAAGCCCCGGTGCATTCCGCCCTTTTACAAATTTTTGGTTTTAGCAATAAAGGCTAGTGTGTCTAGTATGTATGTGCACTTAAGTTTATAGGAGTTGTCTGAAAATCCTCCTGCATGTTCCCCAAATGTCCTATGTTGTTTATGTGTCTATCCTAGTAGCTCGGTAGAATACCCGCTATGCTTAGTTAAAGAATTTCGTATCGATCAAGTATTGTTTTTTTTCGCGAATAAAAACTTGATCACTAAAGTTGAAGATAATGGAATGAGTTTATGTTTATTGTGGAGAGCGGGCAGGGATATTGCATGTGTAGGTTGCAGCAACTCACGGAGGGGTTGGCTGTTGTAGCCCTGTCTGTGTCGATTAAGGACCGATTCGTTGTTGGCCCTCTTGATCGAGCATTGAACAGTACCGAGTACATACTAGTTTAATGGGAACTAGCAAACTGATGTAGCATGTATGGTGGCAAGGTGGTACGGTACCTTGTACAGCTGTATTGGGCAGGTTCAGGCCATGGAGGTACGAGGTACCGTTGGTGGGACGGCTGCCCAATCCCTGAGACTAGACCCGTGCTGATTGTTTACTGTCTTGCGAACGGTTGCCGTATATGACCATCTTGAGTGGTGCATATACGTCGTGTATCTCGGGTTTTCCCAGCTGGTGTAAATCGATTGCAATCGTTGTCCCTCGCAGAAATGAGTACCGCTCGTGAATTGAGCCTTCACGTAGTAAATGACACTTGATGATGATTATGTTGGTTTTAAGATGGATTGTTGCTGTTATTATTCATATGCTTTTGATTCCCAATTGATATATATGTTCAGTTCATGCCTTACTGTTAATCTTCATGCTTTACTGTCTTTTCTCACATATGCCACGGTTTAATGAAGATAAAATTTGGCTAAAATTAATATGCTAGAAAGGATTACTGTTGCTTAGTGCGAGTCCTTTTTAAACTGAACCAACCTATGTCAGCATATGCATGTCTAAAGTCAATTGACGGTTAAGTCTTGCTGAGTAATTAGTACTCAGGCTTTGTGCCTATGTGGTTTTCAGGTAGTGCAGATGTCCTTTTGCCTGAAGGTGTTCTTCCCTGGGATGTGCAAGTCCCAGCAGGTTGGACTGCCCACTGGGAGTCTGATCCGCCGCTGCAGTAATGTGTTTGTTGCTAGTGTGATTATCTGATTGGGCATCGGATGGTCACTCGTGCTATATCGATGAGAGTAGTGTAGCTCTCGTGTATCTTCCGTTTTCGAACTTGTCGTTTAAAATTCCTTTTCCGCTGAACTTTATCTTCCGCTGAACTCTGAACCTTGTTGTAATAAAGATAATAACCTTGTTAATTAAGATAAAAGTGTTGTATTATCTCGTGTCTTCTTAAAGAGCACCGTGGGACAAAGATCCTGTGGATCGAACTGTTAGAATACATTGGATAAAAGCAAAATAAATACAATTTTATTATTTATTTATTTTATTTTATTTTTATGCATCACACACTCATGCAGGCAACCAAACAACTGCTCTACTCATCCTGCATGAACTGATTCAGGCAACCAAACAATATAGTGTTGCATCTCCGTGGCCTAGCTGCCATATGCGAGCCAGGCTCTCCTGAGCAACGAACCAATCACGCCCATAGGGTTTTCTCATAGCCAGCCTCATGCGTTTCCACATAAGCTATGGTGGCAGGATATCGTCTACTGTATTCGACTCGAAGTGCATCTATGCTCGTTATTGTTGGGAATGGCGAAGAGGATTGTGGAAAACGTCAATCTCGCTTCGCTGGTGATTACCTCTCTTCGTCTTCATTCATTCTGTTGCAGGTCCCAAAGTCCACGAAGAGGAACACGAAGGGCGGCCGTCACCTAAGAGCGTCGGGGCGAAGTCCCATGACAACGGACGCGAAGAGCGGTTGGCGAAGAGCGATTGGCGAAGAGCCCTTCGCGCGGGTCCCTTCAAGCGGAGACCAGGAGGGTCCCACTTCTGGATAAGTTAGGGTTAGCGTTTTGGGGAGTGTTGAAACATGACTGTTATGCCCTTTTTGACAATTTTGTACGTAGGGTTTGCTGTACAGACTAGTGTGATCAAGGGTATTTATGTCAACAAGGGCACATGTTGAGTACGCTATAAATAGCGCCCCCAGGACTCCCGTTGGGGGGGGGGAGGGGGAAGATGTCGATTCCTGTTGGGTTGTATCAAGGTACAGTAATGTGAATCTTCCTATAAGTGCATTACGCTTCGCATTAGTAGGTTTTTCTCTTCGCTTTACTTTCATTAGTCTAGTCGAAGTAGTTTGTTCAGAATGGTAGTCTTGTGATCCTGTTTGGCATTGTCCTGTGAAGGATATCCCAACAACTGGCGCCCACCGTGTGTATTGGCCGAAGATCACCACACTATGCCACCTAAGAAGCCAAAGCCCGCTACCGCTCCAAAAGCACCCAAGGGGGCTCCGTCATCGACGTCGCGGCAGCTCAATGTCATCCCAGAGTCTTCGGCTTCAGCAGCAGCAAGATCAACTGGTCCCGCTGCGCCGAATGTCACCAATCAACCACTCCTTCTCGAGCATGCACGAGACTCGGAGAGAAGAGAAGAAGACGCCAACGGTCAAGAAGTCTTAGTCGAAGATGTCAATGAAGAATCACAAGATGATGAGGATCAAGAGAACTCTCCGCGTACTGACCAACCAACCGCCGTTAACCGCACTGGGCATACTGCCCCCACTATTGTCAATACTCAAGAACCTGCTGTTACTCATGCAGTGGGAGCTTCGCAGAAGCTGCGAGGTCAAGTAAATTCCCTTGAAGAAGCGGAGCTTCGGGAATTCAGGTCATCACCAGCAGTTTACTTCGCGTGGCCCTTCGCTTATTTCTCTCAAGTTTGACAAGAGCTCTCCATTGTCAGAAGGAATTCAACTGACCCCATGGCCGCAATCTTACAAGCCCATTCCTCTGCCGAAGTATAATGGTCGATCTGACCCAAGGCAATTTCTCATGAGTTATGAAGCTGCCATATCTTCCACAGGAGGCGATGATATTTATTGGCGAAGACATTTGTCACTGCTATTGAAGGGCAAGCATTGGATTGGTATTTATTGAAGGGCAAGCATTGGATTGGTATTTCACTCTTAGGCCATCTTATGGAGAACCTGAGAGATAAACAATTGCAAAATTTTCAAGGTTTCTTCCGCAAAACTGTAACCGCCCTTGATCTGAGGTCGTGTGTTCAAGGAGACAAAGAGCCGCTTCAGGATTATTTCTGGAGATTTGTAGAGCTGAAATCTCAGGCATCTGATGTTGAAGACAATGTAGCTATAGAAGCTGCACTCTTGGGTCTTTGCGCTGGACCATGTGCTACTCACTTCGCAATGAACTACCCTTCTACCATCCAAGAACTTTACACAGACTTGGAGAAATACTGTAAAGCAGATAATGATTACAGGCGAAGAATCGCAACACAGAATAGTGAGAAACAGAACAAGCGAAGCCAGTCAGACGACAACAAACAAGAGTGGAGTAACTACAGAAAACAAAACAAGCAAGCATCTCAACATCAACACATAAATCAGATAGATTCTCAAGAAAAGCCCGAAGAGCCTCAGCATTTCAGTGGCAATAGAGGTGGAAGGAATGGGCGAGGAAGAGGCAGAGGAAGAGGAAAGAGTCAAGAGCCTAGAAAGCCATACTGTATATTTCATGGACTCGACAAGGGGCACACTTCCAAAGAATGCCCAGAGACCAAAGAAACATTTGACAGAATCAAAGCAAAAGAGCAGCCATCCAACCTTATGAAGATGGTTAACCACACATCAAACCAAGTCCAATGGCCTAGTCAGCCAGTATACCCCCAATTCCAACCATAGTATTACCCTCCGCCAATCCCAATCCAAAACAACTGCAGCATCCCTCCCAAACAGGATGCATATCATCATCACCAGATACCTCACTATCAACCCAACCATGTAAATCATATACCAAAGATGCTACCACCTCCTCCACCTACTCCTAGCCATACAACTCGCGAAGAGTTCCACCTCCACCACCCTTAATACCGAAGAGTGAGAATCAAACCCAAAACAATTCAAGTCCCAACCCTTTCCCAGCATACGGAGTCATCCTGCCAATTACTGGAGGCTCTTCGCTTGAGTTTGAAAACAAAAAGCAACGAAGAGACCACTTCCGCGCTGTAAACACCATCTCAATTGTAGCACCTATTCAACAAAACCAAATGGTCTCACATCCCAATAACCTTCACCGAAGAGGACCTATCCCATTGCGACCTGAGATGTCACCTGCACAACGATGCAATGGTCATAGAAACTAATGTCTATGGCTGGATAATCACCAAAATACTGGTCGATAATGGGGCTTCTTCGGATATCTTGTTTGCAAGTACCTTCGATCAACTCAAGCTCGACAGAAATCTTCTGGAACCCTCAGAAACTCCACTTTATGGTTTCAGAGGCAAAAGGATTATTCTGCTGGGGAAAATTACTTTGCCGGTTTCGTTTGGAGACATGTCCAACCCAAGAACCGAGCACATCACCTTCGACGTTGTAGAAATGAATTATCCATACAATGCCATCTTTAGCAGAGGAGTGATCAACACCTTTGACATCATTCTTCTCAATTCTTTCCTTGTCATGAAGATGCCAGCACCGAAGGGTGTTATCACGGTCTTTGGAAATCAGCAGGAAGCAAGAAACATTGAAAAGGGCATTGCTCCGGGACAGAAAAATGTCTACGTCCTCTCCGACAAATCAGATAACCAACAAATTGCATCAACCTCTTTCGATAAAGATCATGACAATGATGAGAAATCTATTCATGAAGACTGTGAAACCAAAAGAGTACTGTTGGATCCAGCAGTGCGTGGTCAATATGTAACAATGGGCAGCAATTTGCCGAAGAACAAAGAAGAAGCTCTTATTAACCTCCTCAGAAAAAAATAAAGATGTCTTCGCTTGGTCATCTCATGATCTCCAGGGGGTCAGCAGAGAGAAAATTGAACACAAGCTAAAAATTGACAAGTCAATAAAGCCGAAGAAGCAAAATTAAGGAAAATGACTGAAGATCGTGTGGAGGCAGTTAAAGCCGAAGTCCAGCGTCTCTTGGACGCGAGAGTTATAAGAGAAGTGAAGTACCCTACTTGGCTGGCTAATACAGTTCCTGTGAGGAAAAAGAACGGCAAGTGGAGAATGTGTGTTGATTTCACCGACCTCAACAAGGCATGCCCAAAAGACGATTTCCCGCTGCCAAGGATCGACACAATAGTTGATGCTGCAGCAGGAGCGGAGCTCCTTTCTCTGTTAGATTGCTTCTCTGGGTATCATCAAATTTAGATGAGGAAGTCTGACGAAGAAAAAACTAGTTTCATAACACCATTCGGAACATTCTGTTTCGTAAGAATGCCGGAGGGTAAGAACACAGGGCCAGCTTTCTGCAGAATGACGAAGGCGGTTCTTGAAGAGCAGTTGTGAAAGAATGTACTAACCTATGTTGACGACATTGTGGTAAAAAGCGATAAATTCAAGGATTAAAGGCCCAGAACCACCCAGAATATCAACTGAGGCCACGCACCTGGAAAAGAGGCTAAAAGGCCGAGGGGAGCCAACCTGCCAAAGCCCAGCCCAGGGGGGGCCAGGGCCAGGTCGGCCGACCCCCAACCCTAGGTCGGCCGACCTGACAGGGAGGCCCCCTGGGTCCCTCTTTCTAAGGCGGTTTGCAACCGACTTCAGGAGGTCGGTTCCACCTGCAATCAATGCCACCGACCTACGGAACCGCCTCAATTCCACCGCCTTTGAGGGCTATAAATAAAGGGGTACCCCCTCCGCTTGGGACACACAACACAAGAGGCTCATTCCCTCCTCCACACATCCAGAGCTAGGGGCTCTCTAGTTAGGCTTAGGCTGAGTAGTTGGGCTGCCCTTTTGGCTCCCAAGTCCCTTGGAGAGTTTGGGGTATATTCCCTTGTATCCTTTTACTCTCTTTGTAAGACTTATTTCTTTATCAATGGAATATCATCGTTCTTGTAGTAGTTATGTGCTTATGCTAGTTCATCGTTCATCCTTGATCTTGGATGAACGTTCTTCGTTCGTTCATGTTCGTTCATCGTTCATCGATGTTCGTTCATGATCGTTCATCGTTCGTTCGTCGTTCGTTCATACTCGATCATCGGTTAACGATGATCGTTCTTCATCGTTCATCGTTCGTCGCTCGTTCTTGAGCGACGAACGCCTATGCTTAACGTAGTGCTAGCTTTGATCCTTTGTCTAATTAATCGCTTGCTAGACCTAGTTGTTCCTTTTGCTTAGTCATCGGGTCCATTGTCTTGCAAGAGTGCTCTAGGTTTATCGCCTTGGGAGGTGCCTCGAGGGATCTAGAGTTGTGGTTAGTTACGCTAGCATGGTGCTAGGGCTTCCTTTCCACCCTTGGATGCGTGTTCGTGCCCCACGGTTTGTAGAGGTAGGCGGCAGGTGGTGACAGCCCTGTCCGTCCCTTGTAATCCTCCACGTTCGGGTATGGCGTAGGAGTATATATGAAATGTCCGGAGATTGGGGCAGACTCTGATCGCTGGATCTCCCGATGATGGCTTGGCAGTAGAACAGCTTAGTCTTGGCTTGTGTGCAGCTTAGGCTATAGGTAGATGCTACGCACGCTACTTGACGATGTACATTAGGAGTAGCAGTTCTTCTTACTTAACCTTAGTCTAGCTTAGAGCCGCCTCTCGCCCTTTTATCAGAGAGTGGAAATGCCTGCTGTGTGTGTCACACTATCCTCTATCCATACATTGCCTTACCCCTGCATTTGGATATTGGTTATGATCTATCATTTGTAACACCATGAGTATAAGTACACACTTGTCAACCACGTCTTCCTTTGGGAAAATATAAATAACGATACCCTGGAATACTCTCGGGTGAAATGCTACAACGGGTTATCCGTGCGCTTGCGGATTATCTTTTATGATTAAATACTAATAATACATATCTGGCACTCGTTGCTAGTTGTGGATTATTATGTATCCTAAGCAAGTAACTTAACCCCAGGTATTTCTGGAATATTCACTCTAGGCCTAACCAGCCTAAGGTGGTGTTTTCTGTTTGGTGTAAGAAATACCAACAACCAACATGCCTCAAAGATGTCCAGAAGCTCACCGGGAGAATTGCAGCACTAAATAGATTCATTTCAAGATCAGCGGAGAAAAGTCTCCCATTCTTTCAAGTACTTCGCAATTCTAACAAGTTTGAGTGGGGTGAAGACCAAACGAAGGCATTTTCACAACTCAAGACTTATCTCAAAGAAATGACAAGCTTTGCCAGTCCTCAGCCTAAAGAAGCACTCCTGTTGTATGTGGCGGCTTCGCATTCTGCCGTTAGCGCTGCGTTAGTTCAAGAGCAATCTCAGCAGGCGAAGACAGGCAAAACAGTCAAAATATAAAGACCAGTATACTTCGTGTCAGAAGCTTTAAGTGGTTCCAAAGTTTTCTATTCGGAGATTGAGAAGATAGCATATGCAGTAGTAATGGCGGCCAAAAAATTAAGGCATTACTTCGACGCCCATACAGTTCGCGTCCTAACTAATCAACCATTCTTCGATATGTTTCGAAACCGAGAAGCATCTGGCAGAATCTCCAAGTGGGCTTTGGAATTGTCGGAGCACGTGGTAGACTTTGAAAAACAAAGCACATTTAATTCTCAAGTGTTAGCTGACTTCATAGCAGATTGGACCTAGCCTTCTTCTTATACCGAAGGACCAGTGTTCGAGCAACCCTGGGAAATTTTTTGTGATGGGGCTTGGTGCCATCTGGGTGTCGGGGCTTCTCGTGTCCCCTTCGGGTATCAAGCTCAGATATGCAGTCAGGCTGGAATTTAGCAAAGAAACTGATAAATGCGCCAACAACATCGCAGAATATAAAGCATTGTTGTTATCCCTCAGAAAATTGAAATCATTGGGTGTTCTTACCTTCGTCATAAAAACTGATTCCGAAGTGTTACAGGGTCACGTGGACAAGTTATTCATGGCCAGGGACACTGAATTGATCAGGTACCTTGAGTTAGTGCGATGGGTTTTCTTGTGTTCACTTAGATCGAAGCGAAAATGCAGAAGCAGATGCTTTAGCTAAGGCAGCTGCAAGGAAAGAACCTTTGCCACCAGATGTATTCTTTGAAACTCTGTCTAGCCCTTCAATCAAGTCGCCAGAAAAAGAAGCTCGTCTCATCAATGCAATATACAGCGAAGACTGGAGTGCCCCAATCATGGCATATCTCCGTAATTTTTATGAACCTGACAACGAGGTCGAAGACAAAAGAATGAGAGCCAGAGCAAGAAACTACACAATCATCGGTGATCAGTTATATCGAAGAGGAATCGTCAGCCCGCTCCTCAAATGCATCAGCCGAGATCAAGGAAAAGTTATTCTGAGGGAAATACATGAAGGGATTTGTGGCTCTCATCGAGGAATAACATCTATGGCAGCGAAAGCTCTTACCACTGAAGCACAAGTTGTTAAAAAGTGCGAAGCGTGCCAAAAGTTCTTGCACAAAGAAAGAAGCCCAGCTCAACTCTCAAAGCTGATTCAACCATCTTGGCCTTTGCAGCGATGGGGGTATTGATCTAGTGGGTCCAATTCCCACCGCCCAAGGAAATTATACTCACGCGGTTGTAGCCCTCATTTACTTCACCAAGTGGATAGAGGCCAAACCAATAGTGAGCATCTCCGCTCCAACCATCAAAAAATTCTTCTGGCAAAACATCATTTGCAGATTCGGAGTGCCCATGGAGATAACTGTCGACAATGGCAAACAGTTTGAAAACTACGACTTCAAGGAATATTGCTATAGCCTAGGGGTCAAAGTACACTTCGCTTCGGTGTATCACCCTCAAACAAATGGGGCTGCTGAAAATGCAAACAAACAGATTTTCGAAGGCATCAAGAAGTGCCTACTCGACCAAAAGAAAGGGAAGTGGGCAGATGAATTGCCGAAGATAGTGTGGGCTCACAACACAACAACTTCAAGAGCAACAAAATTCACACCGTTCAAGCTGCTCTTTGGCGAAGAAGCTATGACTGCAGAAGAGGTCAAGTATCACAGCGGTCAAAATTTCCCGAAGATCAGGCCATTGTTAAGGACATGGTCGAAATTTCCAGGCTCGACGCAGCCTACAACTTGGAAAAATATCAAGAAGAAACAAGAAAATGGAGGGACCAAAAGGTGGTCCACAGGCACTTTGCAATTGGCGACCTCGTGTTACTCCGAAGTCCAAGAACTGAGTGCCTCGGCAAACTGGAGCCCAAGTGGCAAGGACCCTACATCGTGATCAAAACCAACAACCCAGGTTCATAACGCCTGGCTGACGGCGAAGGCAATGACCTCCCCCACTCCTGGAATGCCGAAAACCTAAAGAAGTACTTTGCTTAAGGGAAAAAGTGTAAGGGTCTTCGTGAAAATATAAGCGATCACCCCTTTTCCAGTTTTAAGGTGTATCTTTTTATCTTTTCTCTTCGTTTTTAGAGATTTCAAGGCTCAGACTCTTTTCCTCACAGGGGAACCCCATCTTGGGGGTGAGGTTTTTAATGAGGTGAGACCTTCATGTAACCCTTTGCAATCATAATGCAAGTATTCCCCCAAAAAGTCGCGAAGAGTCTCATGTGTCGATGCAAACTCTCATAATAAGTTTTCAGCATCAACAATAGTATAAACTCAGTATGTAAACCTTCGAGCTTCGCAATTCAAGTGCAGCTCTCCAGCTCATCAAACGTAACGAAAGTTACGAAGCCAGATCGGCGAAATGCCTAGCCCAAGCGGCAAACTTCTTACTTTAAGAGTAAGAAAAGAAGCTTATGTGGGTAAAAACACCCCATGTGCGCATAATGCAGCACCAACTGCCCAAGGGCGAAAAAGCAATGACAAGTCAAATGTACAGGGAAGCAATCCCCAAGAAAGGCTATCAAATATTCGCTCCAACCGTCCATCGTGCACAAGCAGTAAAAAGCGAATAAAAAAGAGCAAGCTACCACGATCTCTACTCATGCATCCTTGCAACTAACTAAAGGCGAAGGTTGCCACGTCAACAAAATAATCATGCAGCGCGTAAGAATAACCTCGCCCTTCTCTTATAAAAAGAGCAGACCGCGCCACCTCTTAGTGCACCACACTAGCATCATGGAACCTTCAAAGAGTTCAGCGCAGAGGCACATGGAGAAGTACCTTGAGTCAATGGAAAACCTTAGGCTGAACCAGCAATCACGAGGCTCCTCCAGCAATAGCCAAGCATCTCCACCACCACCCATTAATTGCCTCCCACCGCCACAAGCCGAGCAACCACCAAATCTCAACCGGGACTTCGCCCTCGTGCAGTACCAGCAGCCAGAACCACTCGAAGTTATCCCACCAGAAACCCTAGCTCTTCCCGAATTCATTGATCTGGAAGATCCTTTTACTAGGTACTTGCCAAGCAAT
The DNA here is from genome assembly GCA_012490785.1 of Eragrostis nindensis. Taxonomy (NCBI): domain Eukaryota; kingdom Viridiplantae; phylum Streptophyta; class Magnoliopsida; order Poales; family Poaceae; genus Eragrostis; species Eragrostis nindensis. The sequence goes on along the minus strand of JAAXCT010000482.1, from coordinate 191,165 downwards.
AACGCAGCGCTAAGGGTAAGAAACGGCGGAGTGGCGAGCCGGACAAGGAGCCGCACCCGCGGTAGGCAGTAAGAGCACTTCGCTCACTCCGCCAGCGTAACCACCACTCCAATAGTGAGTTTGTTCCTTGCATCTAGGAGTATCAAGACCACCATGTACCTGCAATAATAAATAAATCTCCTGTAATGTTGTTATCGCAGCCCTTCGACTTCAAAAATGAGTGAAAGGATCAAGGGCACCGAGAGGGGGGGGGTGAATCGGTGTGTCAACAATTTCTCCCAAACGTACTTTAGGCGTGAAGCTAGCAAGACTAGATATGGTGATAACAAAAGCAAGCGATGCGCGCACACAATCTAGTCTATGCAACAAGCAACACCCTAGCAAGCAATTCTACCAAGTAGTAAAGAGACAACCTATCATGCAATTCTACTAGCACATAAAAGTAAATGCGGAAGCGTAAATGCTAGTATGTAAAGGAGATAAGGATAGGAATGCTCATGATTTTTCCCGTGGTCTCGGAAGGGTGGCGCCTTCCCCTACTCCACGTTGGGTCACTCCCGCCGGAGTCTCGACCCCGTCCCTCCGCTCGAAGGCGATCCCTCCTAGAGCACACTTCACCCTCCGAGTGAAGTCGCGGGCACGTCCCGCCGGGCTCGATCCCGGGTACTCTTCCGGAGGTAAGGCTCCGCACTTGATGCGTGCCAAAGGGCGCTCCACTAGTGATGCTTCTTTCGCACGGGAAGCTCCAAGACCGTGTACAAACTTGTGTTAGCTTCCACAATCTCCTTGGACAGCTCAACACCAACGCCTAACCGGTCTAGGCCTCGCCATAGACCAAGAGTAACAAACCGAAGTGACTCTCTCAAGCTCACACTAGCCTAGAGATCAAGTGGATGCAATTGCTACTCTCTCAAGCACTAGGATCACTCCAAATCCTTCACAAGTGCTTCTCTCCCTTGCTCTTGGCTTCCTCTGAGTTTTCTGCACTCCAACAATGGCCAAGAGGCCCCTCAAGGGGCGGGCAACCAACTATTTATAGGCTACCAACCCAAAACTAGCCGTTGCCCAAAAGTGCCCTGCGAAACTAGAGACCGTACAAAGGACCGTACTGTCCGGTCTCTCCAGACCGTATTGTCCGGTCTCTATTTCCAGGCGCATCTCCATCTTCTTCTTCATCTCCAATGAAGACCGTACTGTCCGGTCCCTAGGACCGTACCGTCCGGTCGATTGTCCGGTCTTCATTTCTTCCACTTCCAGAAACTCCAACTTCTCTGTCTGGAAATCCTCTGATGACCGTACCATACGGTCCCTAGACCGTACTGTCCGGTCCTATTGTCCGGTCTTCATTTTCTCAGCATCCCGAGACTTCACTTCTCTGTCTGGATCTTCAATGAAGACCGCATTGTACGGTCCCTAGGACCGTACTGTCCGGTCTCTTCCGGATAAGCTGAAAACTTGATCCACTCTTGATCCTTGCTTCCAACTTCTTCATCCTTGGTTCCTCTTCTTCTCTTCAGCCACCCTAGCCCTCAAGAGACTCACAATGCATCCATTTGATCTCTAACCTAGTGTGCTCTAAGAGAACCAATTCGATCCCTCTTGATAGTCGGTTTTTCCTATGGACTCAAGCTAACATCTAACCAAGCAACACTCGCTTGGATCTAGCATGTCCTTAGCCTTGATCCACATCTTCTCCGCGACTCCATCAAGCTCTCGATCCGAATTGTCGAGGCAACCAATCACCAAGTCGTCGATAGATAGAATATGTGAGACGACGCTTCATTGACATGACCATTTGAATATCCTACAAGGAAATGTTAGTCACATCAATATGGTCACCCAATCACCAAAACATTCATACCTTTGGGGTTTCCAAACTCCAATGGTCATGAAGCTTACAATCTCCCCCTTTTTGGTGATTGGTGACAACACATATCATAAGATAGAGAATGTAAAGCGCAAGAGTGATTGATAAGATAGGATATGAAATGAAGAACAAGTAAAACGGAGAACAAAGTAGTCATAGCTCAAAAGGTATCACCTGCAAAATAGAGTTAAAGCACATGGGCGATATATATGGAATAAATACATGAGCTATGACCACAACTCTGTGATGATAAGATTATAAGATATTCCTGCAAAAGCAAGTGAGTGCACACATCATCACAGAAAGAGGAAACCTGGCAAGATAGATATAAATAAGTGCATCCAGGTAAACATACACAAACTCAGAGCAATATATCAGAGCAATATATCAACAACAGAGCAATATGCAGATATATAGATAACGAGCAAGTGTATGTAAATGAAACCAAGTGCATTCTTGATGAGCCAAACACAAGCAAAAGCAAATCAAGCTCAACAAGAACCACGAAGAACCAAAAGAATATACAATGAAGTACCAAAAGATCTCCCCTAGACAAAAGCTGTCTCACACTCCCCCTGAGCACAAGATCACTCCACTACTCCCCTAGACCTATACAAGATCTCTCTATCTCTCTCCCCCTTGGCACCAATGACCAAAAGAGAAAGAAGGAAAGAGAAAAACAGCTGTCCTACGCGTCGGAGGCTGGAGGAGGTGCAGTGGTGGTAGTCACTGAAGAGGTGCCCTGCTGCGGCTGCTGCTGCTCAGAAGAAGTGCCAGTGTACTCAAACTCTGGAGGTGGTGAAGGAGTCCTGGAGGGTGCTGTCTGCTGCTCTGGAGAAGTGCCTGTAGCAAGAGCCTCACGTAACTCCTCACGAGTGTAGCCAAAGTCAGTGAGATCTGCTGAGGGCTCAACAACTCGAGGCGGAGTAGGTGTCCTGGGAGACTCTGTCTGCTCCACTGCTGCTGTCTCAGCTGTAGTAGTCACGACCTCTGCCTGTGAAGCTGTAAGAAGTGAGTCTGTCTGCACTGAGGCTGTCTGTGCTACTGTGTCGAAGTCAAGTGTACGAGCTGGCGGTGGTGACACAAAGAAGGGACTCGTCAGCTGAAGCGGTGAGAAGCTCGGAGCTGTAGTAGCTAGTAGGGCTGACGGAGTCATGGAGAGACCTGGTGAAGAAAAGTACTGCTGAGAAGGTCCTGCCTCTCTGTCAAACCAGCGAACGTGGACGTCGACGGCCCCACCGTAGGTGCACCAGCAGGTGAGATGGGAGCCGTGAGTAAGGTGCTGAAGTACTGTCCCTGGCTGGAAGACTGTCCTCCCTGTGTCTGAGCAAACTGCTGCTGCTGAAGCTGCTGAAAGCGAACTGTATCTGGTGGCAGCACACCTGGGAAAGTGATAGGCGGGAAAGACGGGAGTCCTGGCAATGCCTGTCCAAAAGACGAAGAGTCTGAGCGATCGCCTCGAAACCAGTGAAAAGCGACGACAAGCCAGAAGCCATCTCCCTCTGAGTGTGTACAACACTGTCTAGCATCTGTCGATCCCTCTCCCTATCCTCTCGCTGACTCTGGATTTCTCTGCGAAGGGCTGCTAGCTCTGCATGTAGTAGATCTGTCTGAGCTGGAGCTGTAGCAGACGCTGAAGGTCCTGCTCTAGAGTCCGGAGTCACGTCCTCAGGAATGGACTCCATATGGCTACCAGTCTGTATGTGCAACTCTGTCTCGGTAGCCGTGTCACCTGGCCCCTGTGAAGAACTCCCCTGTGAAGCTGACTCCCGGGCAGCAACCCGTCTGTCGGAGGCAGGTAGGGGGTGTGTATGCTGTAGTCACCTTGGGCAGCTCGTCATAGTCCTCCTGAGACAACAACTGTAGCCTCCTCAGAATGTAGCAGATCAGAGGCGCAAAGGCTAAGTGTCTGGCAGCTATGCTCTCAGCAATAACATCCTCCATCTGGCACAGTATCAGATCAACTAAATCAAAACCTCTGTGCCTCAGCATCAACATCACAACCCACTGAGTAAGAATGGAGAACTGATCTCTGTATCCACTCCTGGGAACTATCGTCCTGCTCAGTATACTCCTGAGAACTCTGCCCTCATGTGTAAGTCTGGTGTGAGCTCGGCTGAAGTTCTCCGGGTGAGGTGGAGGGAAAGCAATGCTCATATCCTTATCTGAAGGTAAGTGTCCTCCAAGAGGTCTGCGGGGAGGCTCCATCCCTGGGTGAGCAAGAGGAAACACCCTAGTCTCGTGCTGGATGGTCTCAAGGGCGCTAACGAGGTCCTCCCTCGTAACTCTGTGGGGCTGTCCTCTGAGCATGAACCATATAGCTGAGCGGTCTGGCGCTATCCACAACGAGGCATAGAAGTCCATCACGATATCTGTATCCCATCGCATCGCTGTGGTGATGATCTCCTGGAGGCCCGGGATATAAGACAAGTGCTGAGTGAAGTCTGTCCCGGCACCTCTGCTGGCAGCCTCTATGCTGCAGTGCTGGTGAGTAACAAAGAGCTTACTAGCTCCGTCTGTCCGCAGTCTGCTCCTCAACCCAGCTGCTATCCTCTGCTGTAGTAAGGTCCAGAAGCGACCTCCTGCCTGTGGGTCCCTCCTGGCAGGTACCCAAGTCTCCTCACTGACTCTCCTGAACTTCTTGAGGACGGGGCCTGGCAGCCTGAGTGCGTCCTCAGCAAGCACGTCCCTGAGTGTAGCAGTCCTGTCAAGAGCACAGAACTTGACTGCCATCCTCTGTCTGTCAGACTCTGTGACCTCGGCATCTGAGTGAGAACTCTCCTCTGCCTCTGACTCTGGCTGCTCCTGTGCGGTCCTCGACGTACCAACCTCGCGGGTGGACGGAGTCCGCTGTACTGTAGCTCTAGCCCTGGAAGACCTCCTCGGAGTCTCCCCCTGTCCTCCAGCAGGCGTGTCCCTGATCCTGAGGCCAGTGTCCCTGCTAGCTGGTAGGTCAACCTCTGCTGCCCTGAGAATCCGGTCCAACTCTGGATCACCAGTCCTCTGCTTCTTCTTCTTGGGCTGCTCGACAAGCTTGGCCTTACCCCTGTCACGGTCTCCTCTGCCCCTGCCTCTGCCTCTGCCAGAACCTCCTGCCATAACTGCTGACTAGGCTGCAGACAAGATAGGGCGAGTGAGCTTGGCTCACCAACCCGTCCACTGACGGCTGACTGCCAAAGATAGGACTAAGGGCTTGGCCCTCAATCCGTCCACTGTCTCTGCTCTGCTGTCAACTGCCCACTGTCCGCTGACAACTGCCACTGCACGGTAGGAATAGACAGGGTATATGAGTATAGAATAACCTACTATAATCTACAAGCAAGAATCGTAGGTAAGCGCATGAATCTATATGAAGTCCTAGCGCAGAGGTAAAGGACACAATGCCGGCAAATATGCAATGGGGAACTACGGCATTGTCGATTATCGGTGGAGATCAACTAGTGTACATAGATCATATGCAATAGACACAATGTACCACTAATCGAGGAAATGCTAGTGTCGAGCTAGGTGTATGGTATGGAACAGAAATCGACACAAAGCAACTAACATGTCGTAGGTATAAGAGATGAAATACGACCTCTACGACATATGGTAACCTAAATTGCGAAACAATAGTTAGCAATGTATATCGATTTCGCAATAAAGGAACAATTTTGAGTGGAATTTCTAGGGATTTCAAACGATGAAGGCAAGAACGGCTCAAACCCTAGATACGGAATCGGAACGAGGCTACTGTGCAACCATTTTGATCTTCAGGGGCTCACCAGATCAATCGAAACGACGATCGTCGGAGTGAATGTAGCAGTCCGGTGAGGTGCTGTGAGGAGCAATCGCGCGAGGGGATGAGCAACTGCTCGAAGATGCGCGAATGGTGGAGCTCCTCCTTGGCTGAGAGCACGTCGACGGCGTCGTCGTCGTCCTCGGCTTCAACACGGCGGCGGCGCGCGGCAAGGCGGAGCGGCAGCTCGGTGGTGCGGCGGCGCGGCGCGGTGGAGCTAGGGTTATGCGGTGGAGCTTGACGCGTTGGAAGAGCAGGCGGCGCGCGGTGGTGGTGCTGGTGGTCGTCGTCGGCGAGCGCGGCGGCGTGGTCAAGTGAAGCGGCGGCGCGTGGTGAAGCGGCGGCGCGGCGCGGCTGCTAGGGTTGCGCGGGCGCGAGTGCGAGCGGTGTGCGTGGAGGAGAGGCGGTGCGCGGCGGCTGCGGGTGGCTGGAGCTCGTCGGCGGCGAGCGCGGCGGCAGGTCGGCGCGCGCGCGGGAGGCGAGGTGGTGGCGGGAGCGCGAACGGCGAGCGGCGGCGTAATGGAGAGGAAGCACAGTAACTCGCCGGAAATCCGTTAGGATTACTTTAGTTTGAATCGACGGCTGAGATCGATCCAAATCGGAATCAACGGATAGGATTGAATGTATCTCACGATGAAATTAACCAGACCGTATGGTACGGTCATAGGGATCGTATTGTACGGTCTCCTTTGGAACCCTGACAGTTAAGCTATAGAGACCGCATTGTACGGTCTGTAGGACCGTATTGTCCGGTCTCCTTTCTGCCTCAGGTTTCGAAGGATCTCGTGCAAAAGCACACCGTATTGTACGGTCCCTTTGACCGTATTGTACGGTCAGGTCCAGAAATGCTGATTTTCAAGGAATTTCCTTCTAAGTCCAAGTTTCTCACACAAAACCAAATAAACACCAAACATGGACTAGAAGGGGAACTCTCAAACACTCCTTTGAAAATAAACCAATATAGGTTGCGCATAGGCTTATAGTAATTTTTCAATCGGCAAATAAGATGCAACCAATAAGAACCAAATGCGATAAAACCAAAGGAGGGGTATGTATGAGCCATTTGCCTATGATCCGTGCAAGTAGATTTAACCTTGAGGATCATGTAGCAAGACTCAATGGGCATGAAGCACAATTCTTTTCTTTAGTCACACTTCTATGAGATGTGAGATCATATAGTGAATGAAGCACTTCCTCATAGTGTGACAACTCCTTTGTGATTTCCTATATGCAATGCATGAGACAAGCATATCATACAAATGCAAGGGAAAATAAACATGCCATGTGATATGCAAGCAAAGTTAAGACAACGCATAAAGGAAACCTACTCAAGGCCAAGTTTGAACCTCTCTCAAGCTTACTCACTATGAGCCAAACCTTGCCTTGAGTCCATCGGTCCACCAACTCAAGCATCCCCCATGCTCATAGCTATCTTGAGAAAGTTAGACCTTGAACTAATTTTTATGTTCTTTTCTTTTTAGTTATTAACATATGCATGAATGCAAACATACTAGTTCACAAAGGAGCACCTAGCTACCATGCAAGCAATGCAAGAAAAGAAACTACTATGATACAAGTTACCTCCTTGAAGAGTAGATTTGTCGATGAAGCACTCGAAGCTTGTGGTGGACGTTCATGAGTTGACGTTGCGGCACACGGTCCACCACCATCACCCTTCTAGGTCTTGTTCTTGGGAGCCCACTCGCACTTGGTTGGCCTCTCAAGGTCAACTATGCATTTGGGCACCCAAATCTTCCTCATCATCCTCTTCTTGTCGGGTGATCCAAGAGCCTTTGCCTTCACCTTGCCTTTCTTGTCCCTAAAGAGCTTGTAGTGTGTATTTCCATGGAACAAGTTAGCGTTAGGCAAAACCTTGGAACTTCTCACCTTGGGACAATTCTTGCTAGTGTGGCCGTCTCGGCAACACTTCTCACAATAGTAGTCGTCCGCCATGAGGGGGACTACCCAAGGTGGAATGTCATCGTCCTTGCCGATGAGGTTGATGGCGGCGGGGTAGGAGCCGAGTCCCTTGTGCCCGGGGTTGTTCACAAGGTTCCGACCAAGTATCTCCTTATGGATGGTCCTTCCCCTTGTGAGCCTCTCGAAGCCGTCCATCACCGAAGCTCTCTCCTCCTTGAGTTGATGATATTCCTTCAAGATTTCTCATCAAGAGAGATGCTCTCAAGAGAGGGAGTTAGTCCATCACAAGTAATATATGAAGAATCGGAAATAGATGAACTAGAAGAAGAAGTGTTACACTTTTCGAGGAGGGATTGATGTTCTTCCTCAAGAACCTTGAACTTGCCGTTGAGCCTCATGTGTTCAACTTTGAGCTTGTCATAGCTTTCATCCAAGGTCATGAGCGAAGTGGAAAGGTGCTTGATCTCATCCTCTAGTAACTTGGACTTCTCCTTGAGCTTCATGTGGTCTTCCTCAAGCTTGTCATAGTCTTCATCAAGAGCCTTGTGAGAGATGGATAAGTCCCTAAGTTCACCCTCAAGTTGACGAACTCGGAAAGCGGCCACTTCGTGTTCCTTCTCCAACCGAGCAATGGTCTTGTCTTTCTTCATGATCATCTTGCCGGTTATGAGAATGCTATCCAAGAGTTCCTCATATGTGGGCTTATCCTCCTCACCAAACTCTTCATCGGACTCGCTCTTCTCATCTTCACTACTATCATCATCTTTGGCCATCAAGCAAGTAGGTGGTGGAGGTAGAGTCTCGGAGATGTTGGTGAGAGCAATACCGGCCATTTTCTTTCCCTTGGAGGATGAGTCATCACTTTCTTCTTCATCACTATCATCATCCGAACCCACTCTCCAACATAGAGTCCCTTGCGAGATGATCTTCTCTTGTCTTTGCCTCTAGAGCTTTCCTTCTTGACAAACCTCTTCCTTGCCTTGTACTTGCTTCTAGGGTCTTCTTCTTCATCATCGCTTGACTCTTGAGCCTTCTTCTTGCTCTTCTTGATTGGCTTCGGGCATTCCTTGGCAAAGTGACCCTTCTCCCCACAATTGTAGCACTCGGCATCTTTCTTGTTGATAAATCTTCTCTTGAAGAAGTTGCTTCTCTTCATGAGGAGTGCTAGATCATTGGGGTGAAGTTGCAACAAGTCTTCAACGTCTTCTTCAAGCTCTTCATCACTTGAATCTTGAGTCACCACCTTCTTCATCTTCTTGCTTGACCCCTCGGATGCAAAAGCAAGATTCTTGGAGGGCTTCTCATCAAGCTTCTTGTCGAGGTGGTAGCTCTCGAAGGCGGTGATCTTCCCAAGTAGCTTGTGGGTGGTGAGGTCTCGCATGTCGGTGTTGAAGAGGCATGTGATGAGTGCTCCATATTTCTCCCTTGGGAGAATCCTCAAGATCTTCCGCACAAGGTCACCTTCATCAATCTTCTCCTTCACACCGAGCGAGTTGATATCCTCTACAAGCACATTCAAGCGAGAGTAAGCATCATTGATTAGCTCATTTGAAGACATGGCAAAGTCATCATACTTGTTCTTTAGCACATAGTATCTTTCCTCTTTCACGTCCGTGGAACCCTCATGAATTTGTTGAATTTGAGTCCACACTTCATGAGCGGTACCCGCGGACTTGACTCGAGCAAAGACCTCTTTAGTGATAGCTTCAAACAAGGCATTTTTTAGCTTTAGCATTTGCCTTTGCAAGATTCACATCAAGAGTACCAATGGGAGTCCTTAGAGAGACACCGGTACTTACCACCTCCCATGCGAGAGGATCGAGAGCCTCGAGGTAAGCTTGCATGCGAGCTTTCCAATAGGCATAGTCGGTCCCATCGAACGGGGCGGCCCATGATCTCTCGGCATCCTTACTCAAGGCGGTTAAGCCCTATTTGAGCAACGAGGCTCTGATACCACTTGAAAGGATCAAGGGCACCGAGAGGGGGGGGGGGTGAATCGGTGTGTCAACAATTTCTCCCAAACGTACTTTAGGCGTGAAGCTAGCAAGACTAGATATGGTGATAACAAAAGCAAGCGATGCGCGCACACAATCTAGTCTATGCAACAAGCAACACCCTAGCAAGCAATTCTACCAAGTAGTAAAGAGACAACCTATCATGCAATTCTACTAGCACATAAAAGTAAATGCGGAAGCGTAAATGCTAGTATGTAAAGGAGATAAGGATAGGAATGCTCATGATTTTTCCCGTGGTCTCGGAAGGGTGGCGCCTTCCCCTACTCCACGTTGGGTCACTCCCGCCGGAGTCTCGACCCCGTCCCTCCGCTCGAAGGCGATCCCTCCTAGAGCACACTTCACCCTCCGAGTGAAGTCGCGGGCACGTCCCGCCGGGCTCGATCCCGGGTACTCTTCCGGAGGTAAGGCTCCGCACTTGATGCGTGCCAAAGGGCGCTCCACTAGTGATGCTTCTTTCGCACGGGAAGCTCCAAGACCGTGTACAAACTTGTGTTAGCTTCCACAATCTCCTTGGACAGCTCAACACCAACGCCTAACCGGTCTAGGCCTCGCCATAGACCAAGAGTAACAAACCGAAGTGACTCTCTCAAGCTCACACTAGCCTAGAGATCAAGTGGATGCAATTGCTACTCTCTCAAGCACTAGGATCACTCCAAATCCTTCACAAGTGCTTCTCTCCCTTGCTCTTGGCTTCCTCTGAGTTTCCTGCACTCCAACAATGGCCAAGAGGCCCCTCAAGGGGCGGGCAACCAACTATTATAGGCTACCAACCCAAAACTAGCCGTTGCCCAAAAGTGCCCTGCGAAACTAGAGACCGTACAAAGGACCGTACTGTCCGGTCTCTTCCAGACCGTATTGTCCGGTCTCTATTTCCAGGCGCATCTCCATCTTCTTCTTCATCTCCAATGAAGACCGTACTGTCCGGTCCCTAGGACCGTACCGTCCGGTCGATTGTCCGGTCTTCATTTCTTCCACTTCCAGAAACTCCAACTTCTCTGTCTGGAAATCCTCTGATGACCGTACCATACGGTCCCTAGACCGTACTGTCCGGTCCTATTGTCCGGTCTTCATTTTCTCAGCATCCCGAGACTTCACTTCTCTGTCTGGATCTTCAATGAAGACCGCATTGTACGGTCCCTAGGACCGTACTGTCCGGTCTCTTCCGGATAAGCTGAAAACTTGATCCACTCTTGATCCTTGCTTCCAACTTCTTCATCCTTGGTTCCTCTTCTTCTCTTCAGCCACCCTAGCCCTCAAGAGACTCACAATGCATCCATTTGATCTCTAACCTAGTGTGCTCTAAGAGAACCAATTCGATCCCTCTTGATAGTCCGGTTTTTCCTATGGACTCAAGCTAACATCTAACCAAGCAACACTCGCTTGGATCTAGCATGTCCTTAGCCTTGATCCACATCTTCTCCGCGACTCCATCAAGCTCTCGATCCGAATTGTCGAGGCAACCAATCACCAAGTCGTCGATAGATAGAATATGTGAGACGACGCTTCATTGACATGACCATTTGAATATCCTACAAGGAAATGTTAGTCACATCAATATGGTCACCCAATCACCAAAACATTCATACCTTTGGGGTTTCCAAACTCCAATGGTCATGAAGCTTACAATGAGGGGGGAGAGGAGTTTTTCCAAAGTAAAAACATCTTCGCGACAATCGCTAGCCTCGCCCCTCGATTGCCGGGGGGGAGGGGAGTTTTTCCGAAATGGAAAACGACTTAACATCAATCTCGCGCCTTGTTGGTGGTTTCTAAGTACCCATTTTATATGTTCAAAACCACCAACATCGTACCATATTCTCATCATAAGTATGTGTTATTACCTCTAATATTGACGATTTCCACATGTAGTGTTGTTTTAGTGCTATGTTGCAGGATTAGGTGAAATGACACTATAATGGCTCAAATATGAGAAGTACCGATATGAAGCCCGACTCGCCAAGCAAGGAAGGCTTCCCACAAGCCCATGGCACCTACAAGACACCTCTGGACGTCCATGGAACCCAACATGCAAGCCCAAGGTCGTGGCTCAATGCCTAAGGATTTCCAGAAGGTTTATCCGGAAGGAAAGATCAATTCGCGCAGTCCAGAAACAGCACTGTATTGTCACACAGATTTGGAGTTCAAGACGTGCTCTAATGGGAATCTGATGTACTGAAAAGTTGTAGATCTCGTCGAGAGATTTTCGGAACATATATGGATTATCCCGTTTGGAGTCTGGAGCTAGGAGATATGGGCCCCGCAAGGAGACCTGCGCAGAGAAGTCCGAATCAGGACAGATATTTTTGCATCGCATATATGGGAACGAAGACGGCCGAATCTGGAGATCCAGTGAATACCAAAGTTGTAGATATTTTCAAGAGCTATGAGATAGAGTCTGAGTTTACCTCGTTTGGACTCTGGACAAGGAAGTTATGATTTATGGAAGGCGGATCTGCGAAAAGGGAAAATCAAGTCCGAATTGGAAACGACTCGTGCCGATCGGCACAGCTTTGGTGCCGACCGGCACGGACCTACATTTGTTTCCTTTCTCCTCCGGATGCCTCCCCACTGTATATATAACCCATATGGGACGCCCCGGGGACGGGGGTGGACACCTTGAGGGTTTAGGAAGCCTCTGCACATCGCCGGGAGGCCGCCGGAGTTGAAGAGCCACCATATTGAGAGATGCAGTCTAGTTGGGTAGTCGCCCTGCGTGGTCGCACTACACCGGAGCTTAGGAGAAGTAGAGCCAATGTATCTTAGGAGTCGTCAATGTTGCAACAAGGCGGTGCCCGACCGGCACAATCTTGTGCCGATCGGCACCTCTCTGACGGTGATGAATAAAGGTACAATTCTTATATTTCTCTATGTGTATGTCTTTATTCTACCCTTGGCTGCGGTTGTGTTCGTCTGGGTTTTATGGTCTTACATATGCTTGTTCCAATGCTTAGTAACGACGGCTAAGTAATTAGATGTTATCTTAATTGTGGTGGCAATAAGAGGTGAGAGATTCAATCTCTCACTATCTCTATTGTGGTTAAGATAATATCCGGATCTTGTATGCGCCATAATTGCATTGTCTCTGTACCTCAATGCGCTGGAATATGCGAGATCCTTGAGATGATGTGTAGAGTGGAAGGGGTCACCGACTAAGGCGAACTGGTCGTGACAGTGCACGTCGGAAAGGGGCCGCTTCCTACCGATCTTCGATGTTCACTAACTGTTTAAAGTGCCAAGTAAGTTAGGATTATAGATGTCACATTGTTGCTTCTTCGGTGCCGACCGGCACACCCGTGGTGCCGATCGGCACATCCTTTCTCCGACCACTAGATGCATACAGGCTAACTCCAGGCGTTCCTCTTTGGTTATGTGTATGCTTTTCTGTCAGTTCTCAGGCTATTCAAGCAACCTTCGGACAACTTAGCTCCTGTGCCGATCGGCACACCTGTTGCGCCGATCGGCACAACCCTCGCTTTTACCTTTTCCAAGCTTTCATATGTGCAACAAGTACTTCATGCTAGGATTGATTCGTTAGACGACGTAGAAGACCTTATACGATTCTCTTGCTGATCCTTGTGGATTCGATATAAACCTTGCAATACTCGGAGGAAAAACGCTACAATGTACACCGTCCACCTGCGGTATATAAATGGGTGCGTATAAACGACCAACAAGCTTTTGCTGGCGTCGTTGCCGGGGATCGGCAACTCGAACCTAAGGCGATCTATCTAGTTTATCGAACTAATCCTTATCCTTTATTTGCACATATCCTGTTTTTCTTGTTTGTGTGTCCATTAAAACAGGTAAAAAGCTAGGCACACAACTTCACCTGGAGCACGACGATTCCGCTCTTCGTCGACTCTCATGCACCATAGCAGTAGGTGCTAACTTTGTTAGTGGCCCATCATCCGCTATGGAGCCCCTCTCCATGAAAGACTCGCTAGTGCCGATCGGCGCAACGCCCATGCCGATCGGCACCACACTGCTCAAAACAAGGTACGCGCTCTTGTGTTAATTTGTTTTGGACTAATGCTCTGCGAAGATTTGGCTTGTTTACAGCAATAGGTGATGGGATAGAAGATTGAGGGCTATTTACCATGAAGATCGAGGATTTCAATTAATAACATTGAAGGCTGGTCGATACGTTCTTGATCATGAGTTGTTGTTCTGTCTGCTGAATTCCCAGATGTGTGCATGTCCGTAGAGAAGATTGCATGGCCTAAAAAGTTGACATTCTAAAAGAGCATCAAATCTAGTTTCCAACGGTTCAAGTCTCACATTATTTGGAGCTTTCTACAAGGATTTATGGCCAAAACACGAGACCCTGCGCAGGCTGTTTGAATATTCCGCGAGAATTGCAACCAATTGAAAGATTAAAGCAAATATGGAACCATTGGACCATATCCACGTGATCTATGAGTTTTCAAACACTTAGAAGACTTCCTTTTGATGATTGACATGGATTCAAGTCTTTCCAAACACTGAGTTTGAATATTTGGAAGGTTTGAATTCAATTCGGATTCATCGCGAGACAGCCTGACATACCTTCAGAAAAACAGTCATATCTCCCTCATACGGAGTCCGATGAGGACGCACGAGCACTCGTTGGAAAGATAATTTGATGCCCGACGCAATGGCATAGGTCGCAGCCTCTAATTCCTCCTGGTAGCAGCTCAAAAGCACAAACAAGTCGTCAGCTGGAACAAGACATGGCAGATTTCTTCGGAATTCTTCTCTCGTCAATTTGGTGGATCAATGGGCAAGTTTTGAGAAGTTGCATCTACACTACATCATCATAACTTACTGGTGCAATATTGATCAAGATTCACAAGTCATAGGACAAGCCGACACATGCTCCAATGCTTGAAAAGATTAAGTCATCAAGATTCTCCGGAAGAAACGATGAAGAAGCTGAAATTATTGGTAATTCTGTAAGTTCTCCGAGCTGATCAATATATGAAACTTTTATATCTGGATAGAGCTTCCAACAGTGCTGGATTTGGATGTTTCTACAAGGATTTACGAGCTAATCATTGGACGCCGCGTGGGTTGTCAGATTTTCAAACAGCACGCAGCCTTAGAGTAAAAAAACTCATAAGTCCTTCATACGGAATCCGTTTGAGGTGTATGAGCACTCGTTGGAAATATATTTTTTCTACCTACGTTATGGTATAGGTTTTAGAACCAGTTTCGTTCTGTTGGTAATGCGAAATTCAGAGGGAACAGGAGCTGCATATTATCAATTGCAAGATTAAGGAAGGAGACGATGATGACAACAATGAAAATAGCTTGAGCGATTCTCCCGTGAGCAAATGATCAAAAGTTGAACAAGATTGAAGACTCAAGAGCATTATATCATTTATACACATTGAGCAATATGCAACACAATAAAGACGGGCTATGAGTTAACCACGACGAAGTTTGCATAGTACAAGCTGCATGGATATCATTGGGATCTTACGCCAAGAACCATGGCTTCGCGATAATCAGGTATGTAAGAAGTCTAGCTATTCGGCTATAACTAAAGCGCTTTTCGGGAGGCAACCCGTGTTTTTTAGTCTTTTGTGTGGATTGTTTAGTGCTGCTAGGAGGGCAACCTAGAGTTTTTGCTTTGATGTGAGCTTTACCCAACTCAATTGGTTCACTTGTGTCTAATTTGTTCTAGTTTAACTTTTTCTTTTTAGACCACCATCATTATGTGTTTGTTTGCAAAATCATTCACGCATGCATAATTTGTGAGCACTTGCTTTGTTTTTGTATTTGCATAATTTTTCCGCCTGCATGCATTTAACCTTCTAATTTCAGCCTACCTAAGCCTTCCACCACCCATTTTTCATCACGTACCAGAGCCAAGACCCCTTGTGCCGATCGGCACGACTCCATTGCCGATCGGCACAAATGCCTAAATGCTTTTCTAAGCATTCCATCGATGCCGCCTAACATGTTTTTATTTATTTCACACTAGCCTCTGACTTTCATGCTCATATTCGCTTCATCACTCATAATAGCTTGCTTTGAACTCTCCAATGAGCACTTAATTGGCTTTGTATACACTCTCTCTAGCAAATTTAGGTGTAAACGTGGTGTTTATACTTGTTTGTTGAACAACATTGGATAGTTAATTTGAATTGCTATGTTTTGCAACATTTGCATTGGTTGATTGCTACTCTTTTTCAATGCGCTATCTTTCTAATCCAGTGGAGTTTTGCAATGGCTAAGTCATGAACATGGTGTTTAGACTTTGCTTGTTAAAGAATTTCGTTTAGATTGCTAGCAATCTAGTTGTAAGCATGGTGCTTAGAGCTAGGTGTAAACATTGCTCTTGTGTTGCTTCCACGCCTCTAGCTTTCGTTGCTAACTTCAAAACCTTTTTCTTCACTTTGATAGCATTGCTTCAAGACTAAATAATGAGTAACTTATGTTTCTAGAATTGTGTGTGCACGCACATTCTTTTAGCATTTTTGTGTGAGCATGGTGTTTAGACGAAGGTGCTGATCAAAATTGTTATGGTCCTGCTTGCTAACATTGTGATAGTTGACTTCATGCATCCACACTTTTGCACACATGTACACCCATTAGGATTTTGTTTTATTTTCTGCTAGAATCAAACTGACACAAGTGGAACTTTGAAGTTGTTGTTAGCTGGTAGATATTCCTCTACTCCCGACCATCACCTCGGGGGTGGTATGTGTGCTTCAATTGTTTTGCAGGAATGAAAGAATTGATCTCCAAAGAAGGACGTTGAAGGAATTGAGGAGAAATAGCTACATGAACAAGAGGGAGCAATGGGACAGCAGCTACAAGGCGATGATCGAGTTGAAAATCCAGAAACGATGCCGAAGAGGTCGGCACCACCCCTTGTGCTGACCGGCACAACTGTTGTGCCGATCGGCAGTCAGTTGTTGCCCCTACTGTCAAGCTTCTCTCATGCAATTCAACAACATCTTAAGCATGGGGGAAGCACGCTGAACTTCAATTTACCAAAACGGTAACATCTCTTTGCTCCTTCTCTTCTCCAATCTTATTCTCTTCTCATTCGCTGCCCTTGCCTTTTGCTATCAACTTGGGTTTTGCTTTCTTTTATGGTGTGGTACCCTTCTCGTTTTGTTCATGCGAAAGGTTGTTAGTCACTTAGAATTTAGAATGGACAATGACATATCCCTAATAGCTACCTTAGGGTGACCAAATGTCAATACTCTATCTAGGGGAGCTGGTTTGTATCATCACCGCCTATGTGTTTGAGCTTTCACTTCAAATAATACATATTTATGATGAACTTGCTTCAGATATGATGAAAGTTGCTATTGTTGTTGGAACTTGCATGTATGATTCGTTGTATATAATTGTCCCCCGCTGAATTTTAATGAATTCGAACTAAGCACCAATTCTATGAACTCTATTTGCTTTAGTGGTGGTGTTTGTTGACAGATGATTTGATAGAGACCCCATATGATTGATTTGTTCTTCATGACAACATGCTTTGCTCACTAAAAAGAAAACTCCAACATAGCTTGAGTCCTTACTAATTTTTGAAAAACTATAATGTTTTATGTCTTTAATCCATGCAAATATTACTCTCTTGCATTGATCATACCTACCAAAGCCAAATATGCTACACCTATATGATAAACCTGTAGATTGCAACATGTAATCTGGTGAGTTGGGTCAAGTTTGTGTTCTTTTGGTATGAGACTTAGAAGCTGGCCATTCCGTTTGCGAAACTATCACTTATTTTCTAGCCTTATTCATATTCAGCATTGCCTATTCTACTCTGGAATGTGTGCATACTTCGCTGAATATTCCCACCTGTAAACCCATATTTTTTTTGGTGTTGTCCAATCCTTGCGCACAACCTATGATATGAGTTTCTCGTCGAGCCATTGCACTATTTCTATGGTTTTATGCACAAATTATCAAGATATCTTGCTCAAGACGAAGATTTTCATCACCAAACATCTCTGAAGACTTTGTGAAGCACAAAGGATCAATTTGAGGCGAAAACGGAGAAAAGTCGGGTTCGCACCGACCCGGCACACACTCGTGCCGACCGGCACAAAGTACAAAATCAGCGAAAAGCCCCTTGCTATCTCCAGAAATCAAGTATATGTGTTTCAGATGGTCAAGGAGAAGAAATAAAAGGTTTAACTAGTGCTTTTTCTTTTTCCACTTCCTATATGCTCGGGACGAGCATCGTTTAAGCATGGGGGAGTTGGATCGTCATCTACATTCCGAAGCACTAGTTAATGGACTTCAAAGATTGTTGATGGAAGATCAAGATTGTTTATAGTGTTATATCAAGTTGCAAGAGTGGACTTCATAGAAGATTGTGCATAAAACCATCATATTCAAGTAAGTGCATTCAATTGGCTGAAACTCTATCCTTCCAACCATGTGCAATCCGATTTTGAGAACTTCATTTGTGTCTTAAGATCATTCTTTGCCATTTGCACATGTCCACCTTTCTAAAGCGTGTGTTCTCCTCTCCTTCATCATGTTATTCCAATGGCCTTTTTGACAAGTCTCTGTAAAACCAAGTAGAATTATCTCTTGATTTGATAATATTCTGAGTTACATTGTTTTGCTAGTTGTTTTCCTACCAA
Organism: Eragrostis nindensis; assembly: GCA_012490785.1. Taxonomy (NCBI): domain Eukaryota; kingdom Viridiplantae; phylum Streptophyta; class Magnoliopsida; order Poales; family Poaceae; genus Eragrostis; species Eragrostis nindensis. The sequence goes on along the minus strand of JAAXCT010000482.1, from coordinate 172,988 downwards.
GCTACACATAAAGCCTTCCACCAAATATTTGTAGAAAGGATCACTTCTAGTATTTGGCTTGTGAGATTTGTGAGATGAGTGTTGTCTTGATTCTTTGCTAGAGAGTGTTTTGTTTGGATATATGAGACTGAATTTTTGGACTTTATGTCTTAAGGCCTAGTTTGAGGAGTAATCTGCTTTGAGAGTTGAAGCTACTTTATTTGATCATTGTGGTCGGTTCTAAGTCATAATTTGTCCCCCACTAGTATCTTTGAGTAGCTGAATTGGTGCAACTTAAACTTTTGTGCTATACTCTTAAAGCGGGTTGGATATGCATGTGCTTTGATGAATGCAAGTGAAGATAACATGACTGCAACGCTGATCTCTCCTTGAGAGGGTAAAGTGATTTATTTACTCGAGGACGAGCAAAGGTTTAAGCATGGGGGAGCTGTTGGCGCTTTCTAAGTACCCATTTTATGTGCCAATAGCAGCCATATTCCTCCACATTCTCACCATATTCTTGTCATAATTGTGCATTATTACCCCTAACCTTGACGAATTCCACTTGTAGTGTTGTTTAAGTGCTATGTTGCAGAATTAGGTGAAATGACACTATAAAGGCTCAAGTATGAGAAGTAACGACATGAAGCCCGACTCGCCATGCAAGGAGGGCTTCCCACTAGCCCATGACGCATTCAAGGCACCTCTGGATGTCCATGGAACCCAACATGCAAGCCCAAGGTCGTGGCCCAATGCCTAAGGATTTCTAGAAGGTTTATCCGGAAGGAAAGATCAATTCGCGCAGTCCAGAAACAGCAATGCATTGCCACGCGGTTTACGAGTTCAAGACATGCTCTAATGGAAATCTAATGTAAACGAAAGTTGTAGATCTCGTCGAGAGCTTTCCAGAACATATATGGGTTATCCCGTTTGGATTCTGGAGCTAGGAGATATGGGCCCCGCAAGGAGACCTGCGCAGAGGAGTCCGAATCAGGATAGATATTTTGGCATCGCATATTTGGGGAACTAAACGGCCGAATCAGAAGCTGAGTTGAATACCAAAGTTGTAGATCTTTTCGTGGGCTATAAGATAGAGTCCGAGTTTGCCTCATTTGGACTCCGGACGGTGGAGATATGATCGATGGAAGGCGGAGCTGTGAAAAAGAAAAATCGAGTCCGAACTGGAAACGAGTCGTGCCGATCGGCACACCTTTGGTGCCGACCGGCACCGACCTAGATTCGGTTCTTTTCACCTCCAGACGCCTCCCCACTATATATGAAGCCTATGGGACGCCCCAGGGACAAGAGTTGGACGACGGAAGACCTAGGGAGACGCCTCACACATCCAAGATGCCGCCCGGAGTTGAGAGCCACCACATAGACAATGTAATCTAGGCTAGTTAGCTTGCCGGCGTAGCCTCCATGCGCGGTTGGCTATGCCGGAGTTCTTGAGCCTCCCTTGATGTTCGTCAAGGTATGTAATTGATGGTGAGCATTGTGTCATTGTGAGAATTCTTGGTCTTTAATCGGATTGCTTTGGTCTATATGATTGTTCTTATGGATCTATCGTATAGTGCAAGAAACCAGTGGGGAGCTATTAACCGTTGTCGTGACAGGGCGATAGGAGAACGAAACCACCATGTCTTGTAGAATACCGGAGTAGTTTGTGTAAGCTAAGACCTTGCTTTGACGTGGTTTTACCTTATGGCTGGAACTACTAGATTATACAGGTTAAACTCTTGGATTGGATCTTGGTGAATATCAATTTTCCTGCTTACCACTCACTGTGCCGATCGGCACGGCCTCCGTGCCGACCGGCACAACACCTATCTTCTTCACAACTCGCGTGTGTGCAATAGTATTTCATACTAGGATTGTTCTGTTAGACAAAATAGTAACCTTAATCGTGTTCTCTTGCTGATCTCTGTGGATTCGATATAAACCTTGGAATACTCTAAGGGAAAGTGCTACAATATACACCGTCCACTTGCGGTATACAAATGGGTGCGTATAAACGACCAACATATGCTTTCTATGATGCATTGGAATTCCAAGGTATCGGAATGGAAAAGAACCCATCTCGCATCCAAAGATTTGTGAATATTCATTTTCCAAATCCTTAGCCTGCCCGTAACAGAACAATTCACTCTTATGGAAATTGATCTTCAAGCCAGATAGTTGCTCAAATGCACAAAGCAAGAGTTTCATATTTTTGGCTTGTTCTAAATCATTTTCCATAAAAATTATTGTGTCATCGGCATATTGCAAAATAGAAAGCCCATCATCTACCAAATGTGGAACTAGACCTTCAAATTGACCCACTTCTTTTCCTCTAGCTATTAAGATAGCCAGCATATCAACAACAATATTAAATAAAATGGGTGATAAAGGATCTCCCTGTCTAACACCCTTCCTAGTTTGAAAAAAGTTACCAACATCATTATTAACTTTAATTCCTACTGACCCTTTAGACACCACTTGATCAATCCAAGCACACCATTTTGATGAGAAGCCCTTCATTCTCAACACTTGTTGAAGGAAAGGCCATTTCACCTTGTCATATGCTTTTTCAAAATCTAGTTTAAGAATAACCCCACTTTTCTTCATTTTTGTGCATCTCATGGATGGTTTCATGTAAAATAACAACACCCTCCATAATGTACCTTCCCAGAAGAAAAGCAGTTTGTGAAGGTCTAATTACTTTATGTGCTATCTGGGTAATTCTATTTGTGAGAACCTTCGTAAAAATTTTAAAACTAACATTAAGTAGACAAATAGGTCTATACTGCTGAATCTTGACAGCCTCTGCCTTTTTTGGAAGCAGCGTAATCACCCCAAAGTTGAGACTATGAAGAGGCAAGTTTCCAGAATGGAATTCATTAAAAAGCTCTAGCAGATCCGATTTGATAATATTCCAAAAGAATTGATAAAATTCAGCTGGAAAACCATCTGGACCCGGTGCTTTATTGTGTTCCATTTGAAAAATAGCATCTCTTATCTCAGTCTCACTAAAAGGATCTGTCAATACTTCATTCTCTAGATGAGACACCTGAGGAATGCCCTCTCTGTTCTCTTCTTCTAGGGTGAAGTTATTGTTACCTGGCGCTCCAAAAAGATTTTTGTAAAAATTTGTAATATATGTTTTAAGGTTCTCATCCCCTACAATTACTCCTTCATCTTGTTCTAACTGAAAAATCCTAGTTTTGCGGTGCCTACCGTTTGCTAGGAGTTGAAAATATTTAGTATTATCATCACCTTTTAATAACCTTGTCGCTTTGGATCTTTGGAACCAATATAGTTCCTCTTCCCTAAGCAATTTAGTTAATTCGGTTGATAGACAATGCTTATATTCTAATTCCATTGCAGACAAAAGTGTAAGCTCCGCTTTTCTATCTAACAAATCCAGTTGTTCATAAAGAAACCTCTTCCTCTTCCTAGTTACACCAACTTGGTTCTTAGCCCACCCTTTGAGATATCTACGAACAGCCCTAATCTTATTTTGCCACCGCATCTGTTGGGGATCGGTATTTACGATAATAACGACACCCCTTTTCTGCCTTTGGTTTATGACTGCAGGTAACCTAGCTGCCGACATTCCGAGCTTCGGCCGAAGAATTGGCGGCAGCCCTAGGAGTCGCTATATCGGGTCGCCGACATTATCTGACAAGACCCAACCGCTGGCGACGAATTGGCGGCGACCAGGAGTGGCGCCCAAGAATGGCGGCAGTCCCTGAAGGAGATGAAGCCCCGCATAACAACGTCCAAGGGTTGGGCCGGCGAATGACGTCACCTAGCTAGGGTTTCCGTCGTGAAACGGAAATGCCGTTTGTACCCTTATGACCATGTTGTACAGAATATTCCACGAATATAGTGGGTGGCCAAGGGTAATCTGGTCATGCCGAAATAACCCTTGGCCTCCCCTATAAATACCCGCCCCCGGGCTCCGTGGGACGGGACGGAAGAGGAGAGATCACACCCCTGTAATGAAATGCTGTTCCGTCGTCTCTTGAATGTCTTTTGATTGTCTGTGTCGGGATTCTTTGTTGCCACGATGAAGAATTCCCAACATTGGCGCCCACCGTTTGTGTTGCTCGAAAATACCACCCGTGATGCCACAAAGGAAGAAAAAAGCACCTAGTCCAAAAACCACCATCAGCTTCCACTCGCCGGATTTAGAGGAAGAAACTCTCCCTCCCAACCCGGCATTTTCGGAAGAAGAAATTCGTTGGGCATTCATTCAAGCAAGGCAAATGGCCGACGAGGCCAACCGAATTTCCGGCGCGCCGCAAGCAAGCTTGGCCGCCGGAATTCGGCCAATTGATGAGGTTATCGCCGCTAAAAGCACCATCGACTTCACTCTCAGTGAAGAAGCAGAGAAGTCGAAGCAGGTAAAAGCCGGCAAGCAATGGGCAGAACCACCGTCGACAGTCAACCCTGAAGAAAGTGATCCAGAGGAAGATGAAGTTGACAAGCAATTGCGTCAGCTCTCCAACTTGCAACAACTTGGAAAAAGACTCAAGCTAACAAAGGAGAAGATAATCTCCGAAGAGAGGGCCAGAGAGAAAGAGAGGCTCCGGCTGCAAATTGAACAAGCAAAGGCGGCAGTCGCCGAACTCCAAAAAGAGCTCGATGAAATGACAAGCGCCACGGGCCAAAATAGCGAAGCAAAGAGAGAGCACTATCGGGTGACTCCTGATTTCGAAACAAACAACAATGGCGAAGACCATCATAGGCCTCGGAATGAATACCGCAAATCTACACCTTTCGTTAGTAAATTCGACAAGAATTCTCCCTTGTCAGAAGGCCTCCAGTTGACCCCGTGGCCAGCAAAATACAAGCCTATCTCTTTATCAAAGTACAATGGCTCAACCGACCCAAGGCAATTTTTGATGTCATTTGAAGCTGCTGTAGCGTCTGCTGGAGGAGATGATACTGTATTGGCCAAGACCTTTGTCACCGCAATTGAGCATCAAGCTCTCGAGTGGTACTCAAGGCTGAAGCCCGGATCAATATATTCATGGGAGAACCTAAGGGACAAATTGACGACAAATTTTCAAGGATTTCACAGAACATCTATATCTGCAGATGAACTCAGAGCATGTATTCAGCAAGAAAAAGAGCCCCTGCAAGACTATTTCCAGAGATTTGTCAAGCTAAAAGCCCGAACTGATGATTTGCCAGACCAAATTGTCATTGATGCCGCAATTGGGGGGCTGCGAGCCGGCCCTTGTGCCACTCACTTTTCCATGCATCGCCCTTCAACACTCGAAGAGTTTTTTCTCAACGGTCGATCAGTTCTGTAGAGCTGACAACGACCACAGAAGAAGATTAGAGCAGCAAAGTGTGCAACGTCAGGCGAAGAAAAACCAATCAAGCCAAAGGCAGCAGGAGTGGAATTCGTCTAGGAGAGGTGGCAACAACAATCAGAGCCAGAACTCCAACCTTGTCAATCATATCGACAACCAAGAAGAAAAAGCCGACACAAGCAGTTCTGCCGGCAATTTCCAGCACAGAGGAGGAAGAAACAATCGCTCTCGAGGAAGGGGTCGCGGCAATTCGCATAACTCGCGAAACCAAGAGCCAAAAAAGCCATACTGTCTGTTTCACGGACTTGACAAGGGCCACACCTCCAAGGAATGCCCAGAAACAAAAGATGCCTTGGAAAGAATGAGAGCCAAGGAGCAAAGAAGCGAAACACAGAGAAGTGTCAATCACACGTCTGCCGCCAATTCTTGGAACAACTCGCCTTTCGGTGCTTCCTACCCATTCCAATACTTCCAGAACTCTTACAACCCTCAACACCACTTCCAAAGCCCATACCAACCACATCCACCACCCTCGCCGCAAATTCAGCATTTGGCGACTTCCCAAACAAGTTCACATGTGCCCCAGCCGCAAATTCCAAGAATTACTGCCTCGGAGGAGCCGCCTTTACCTCCTCCGCCGCCATTTCCAAAACAGTCAAACCAAAATAATTCCTCTCAGAGCCTTCCCACTTATGGAGTCATCCTACCAATCACTGGGGGATCGTCATCCGAGTTTGAAAGTAAGAAGCAAAAGAAAAACTACTTCCGAGCCGTCAATGCGGTGTGTAACGGACCCGTGGTGAAATCGCGGTGGTCGCATATCCCAATCATGTTCACTGAAGCCGATCTAAACCTTCGCTGCTACCCTCATACAGACGCCATGGTCATCCAAGCAAACACCTACGGTTGGTCAATCACCAAAATACTTGTTGACAATGGAAGCTCGGCAGACATCCTCTTCAAGAGAACATTTGACCAGCTCAACCTTGATTCATCTCTACTTCAGCCTTCTGAGTATCCCTTGTATGGTTTTGGCGGGAGAGAAGTCCGTGCCCTCGGCAAAATAAGCCTACCAGTGTCCTTTGGTACTCTTGACAATGCAAGAACTGAGCACATCACTTTTGACGTGGTCGATATGCCTTACCCATACAACGCAATCTTTGGACGAGGAGTCCTCAATGCATTTGAAGCAGTTTTGCACAGCTCTTATCTCTGTATGAAAATACCGGCACACAAGGAGGTCATCTCAGTTTTTGGCGATCAGCAAGAAGCCAGAAATATTGAAAGGGCGGTAGCCCCCGGTCAGAAGAATGTTCACTTTTTGTATGCTCACCCGAATGTGCACGTCTTATACCCGGCAGGAAAAAAGCCAGGGAAAGAAGTCCTCCAGTTGGAAAAAGAAATGGACAAGGAAGAACCAGCAATTGCGGCTAACGAGGAAACAAAGAGAGTTCCATTGGACAAGCATGTCTTAGGACAGGAAGTGATAATTGCGGCAGGTATGCCGAAGGACATGGAAAAAGCTTTCGTCCAGTTCCTTCGTAAGAATAAGGATGTTTTTGCCTGGTCGGCAAGTGACCTAAAAGGCGTCAGCCGAGACATCATAGAGCACAAGTTGCGAATCGATAAAAACATCAGACCAAAGAAGCAGAAACTCCGAAAAATGTCCGACGACAGGGTCGAAGCAGTCAAGGCTGAGGTACAGAGGTTGCTTGACGCAAACGTTATCAGGGAGGTGAAATATCCAACCTGGTTGGCTAACACTGTACCAGTAAAGAAAAAGAACGGAAAGTGGCGGATGTGCATTGATTTCACTGATCTCAACAAGGCCTGCCCCAAAGATGATTTCCCATTGCCCAGAATTGACAAAATTGTCGACGCAGCAGCGTGCTCAGAACTCCTATCACTGCTGGATTGTTTCTCCGGGTATCACCAAATCTTCATGTACAAAGATGATGAAGAGAAAACAAGTTTCATCACACCTTTCGGAACTTATTGTTTTGTCAGAATGCCGGAAGGTCTAAAAAATGCGGGACCAACTTTCTGCAGAATGACATCTATCGCCTTTGAGAATCAGTTAGGCAAGAATCTGTCAGCCTATGTCGACGACATAGTGGTAAAAAGCGGCAAGAAAGAAGATCATACTTCTGACTTGGCCGAAACATTTGCAAACCTCAGGAAGGCTAACCTCAAGCTCAACCCTGAGAAATGTGTCTTCGGAATTCGCAAGGGAAAGGTTTTGGGATGCCTTGTGTCAATCAAAGGCATCGAAGCCAATCCTGACAAGATAAGTGCACTTATCAATATGCGAGAGCCACAATGCCTCAAAGATGTGCAGAAGCTCACCGGTAGAATAGCGGCACTCAACAGGTTTATTTCCAGATCAGCCGAAAGAAGCCTCCCTTTCTTCAAAGTCCTGAGAAACGCAAACAATTTTCAATGGGGCCAAGAGCAGAAAAAAGCCTTCGCAGAATTGAAAGAGTATCTCAAGGAAATGACCGCATTCGCGAGTCCCAAACAAAATGAAACTCTGCTAATGTACGTATCAGCGTCGCACTCAGCAGTTTGTGCCGCACTTGTGCAAGAGCAGCAAATTGAGAAGAAGGGCAAAGTGATGAAAGTTCAAGTGCCGGTATATTATGTATCTGAAGCGCTCTCAGGATCAAAAAGATTCTATTCCGAACTGGAAAAGATAGCCTATGCAGTCTTAATGGCATCAAGAAAACTGAGGCATTATTTTGAAGCTCACACCATCAGAGTGCTGACAAATCAACCATTGAACGACATGTTCAGAAATAGAGAAGCATCCGGAAGAATCACCAAATGGGCTTCAGAATTATCAGAACACGTTGTTGACTTCGAGTCAAGAAGTGCCGCAAATTCTCAGGTGCTGGCGGATTTTATCGCAGATTGGACAGAGCCTTCGTCGTACACCGAAGGTCCAGTCTTTGAAGTCCCATGGGAGATCCACTCTGACGGCGCATGGTGCCATCTCGGTGCTGGAGCTGCCGCAATTTTGACCTCACCATCTGGTATCAAATTGCGGTACGCAATCAGATTGCAGTTCAATCATGACACCGACAAGTGCACAAACAATGTTGCAGAGTATGAGGGCCTTGTGCTAGCCATAAGAAAGCTAAGAGCATTAGGTGTGAAAAATTCATTGTCAAGACAGACTCTCAGGTCATTGCCGGGCATGTTGATAAAACCTATAAAGCCAGAGATGAACTATTGGCCAGATATCTGGAACATGTACGGGGATTGGAAAAGTACTTCAAGGGTTTCACTTGTCAATATATTGACAGAAACCTGAATAGTGAAGCAGATCAGCTAGCAAAAGCGGCAGCCAGAAAAGATCCTTTGCCACCTGACGTCTTTTTTGAAACACTGAGTTCGCCCTCCATAAAAGCGGCAGAGAAAGAACCTAAATTGATACATGCCATCTCAAGCGAAGATTGGCGCGCCCCCATCATGGCGTATCTCCGTGATTTTTATGAGCCAGAGTCGGAATTAGAAGCCAAGCGCATGAAACAAAGAGCAAGAAACTATGCGTTTGTCGACGAGTTCCTATACAAATTTGGCACGTCCACTCCATTCTTGAGGTGCATTGATCAAGAAGAAGGGAAAAAGCTCCTCAGCGAGATCCACGAGGGAATCTGCGGCTCTCACATATCCAGCAGAGCTTTAGTTGGCAAAGCCTTTCGGCAAGGTTTTTATTGGCCCTCCGCACTTCAGGACGCCCAACACCTTGTCAAAACATGCGAAGCATGCCAGAAATTCTCAAGGAAAATCAGCAACCCAGCTCAGCTCACTCAGCTCATCCAGCCAGTGTGGCCACTCCAGCGATGGGGAATTGACATAGTCGGACCCCTACCTACGGCTGCCGGAAATTATACACATACCGTTGTCGCTCTCGACTATTTCACCAAATGGATAGAGGCTAAGCCATTGATCAATATCACTGGCCCAGCAATCAAGAAATTTTTCTGGCAAAACATAGTATGTAGATTCGGTGTACCTGCCGAAATTACGGTGGACAATGGAAAACAGTTTGACAACCAAGAGTTCCGCGAGTTCTGTCACTCCATAGGCACAAAAGTGAATTTTGCATCTGTTTATCATCCAGAGTCAAATGGCGCCGTCGAGAACGCGAACAAGCAAATCTTCGAAGGCATCAAGAAATGCCTAGAAGGCCAGAAAAAAGGAAAATGGATGGATGAGCTGCACAAAGTGATCTGGTCGCATAACACTACAGTTTCAAGAACCACCAAGTTCACGCCTTTCAGGCTCTTGTACGGCGAAGAAGCAATGTCTCCCGAAGAGATAAAACACCGCAGCATGAGGGCAACTCTCGGGCGAAATTGCCACGAGTTCGACGCCGTTTCAAAGGACATGTCGGAATTAGACAAAGACCAAGCCATCCTTAACTTGGAGAGGTATCAGGAAGAAACAAGAAAATGGCGGGACGCCAGAGTAGCGCCAAGAGCATTTAAAGCCGGCGACCTTGTCCTCCTGCGGAGCCCAAAAACAGAAAACACTGGAAAACTCAACGCCAAGTGGCAGGGCCCTTTCATTGTCGTCAGGAGCAATCGCTCTGGATCATATCACTTAGCAGACAATGAAGGCAACGAGCTCCCGCATGCCTGGAATGTGGACAACCTCAAGAGGTACTTCACCTAAAATGTAAGGACTAATGGCGACGCGCAGTTATAAGCGGAGCCTTAAGTCGGCACCAAAGTTGTAATTTTTCTTTCTTAGCCTTCAAGGCCCATACTCTTTTCCTCACAGGGGAACCCCATATCGGGGGTGAGGTTTTTAACGAGGTGGGACCTTTGTAACCCTTGCAGTTCAATATAATGCTATCTTCCCCAAAAACATTCTCCATTCGTTAAAATAGTCGATGCTATATTTGCAAAAATATCGCCACATCGACGCAGGAGGATTTGACTCCTGGGACAAAGCCACTCAAAAGGAAGCAAAAAATTTCGGTTCCTTTCTCCCAGGCTTCCTTCTCTATAAAGCACTTTGAGAAAAAATGCCCCAAGGGCTACACCGTCGATCTTTCTCACGAAATTGAGAAATGACGGCATCAGAGAAAAAAGTGCCCCAAGAGGCCATCTCTTCAATTTTTCTCCTAAATTGAGAAAAAGAACTACACCGTCGATCTTTCTCACGAATTGAGAAACGACGGCGTCAGAGAAAAAAGCGCCTCAAGGGGCCATCTCTTCAATCTTTCTCATAAAATTGAGAAAGTGCGGAACGTTAACGGCCCAAGGGCTCAGTTATCCATTTCCTTAAAGGAAATTGACTTCAACCCCCAAGGGGCTTCGGACTAAATCCGACACATCAAAAATAGATCATTAAGATCGAAGTCTTAAGGGACTCAATACTAACACCCATCCAAGGACGGGACTCAAAACCATGGAGGTAGCATAATATTGCAAAAGCAAAGCCTAACGGCCAAAAGGCAACGTATTCTCAAGTGCCGCTCTTTCTACAAGAATAGCGACAAATGTTCAATATCCGACAAATTTCGGAGAGAACCTAACAATTGCGGCAGCATCACGCACCATTCGCAAATTCAACGCGCTCCTCATCCCTCGATTGCTAGGGGGAGGGGGGTGACGTTCGTTTCGCTCAAACAATCGAGTCACGACGAGCGCCGCAAAATAAACAAAAAGCGAAGATGCTTTTAACGGCAACCAAGGACCCATAACGTCAAACGACGTCTTCTAAGCCAAATTAACGGCAACCACGAAACATCTGACGGGCGCAAGAGCCAACAAACAACAGAGGCACCTGATGCGCGCTCCGCAATTTGTCAAAAAAGAACGCGACACGATCTGTGGCCTTCCGCAATTTGCGTAAATACACGTCGTATGAACCGTGCGTCGCAGTTTCGGCACGGCCTCCGTCCCTCGATCGCCAGGGGGGGGTGACGTTCGTTTAATTCCGATGACCGAGTAACGGCAAGCGCTTTCCACCAAACAAAAAAGTGGAAGAGGATTCAACTTGTAAAAATTGACAAGAGTTATCGCTGAAACATCTTTCGCGAATCAAAAAACACGCCGTATTACTCGGGCGTACTTCGTCAAAAAGTCGACACCCCAGCTACAAATCAAAGTCAACTTCTACTACAAATCCGGGACCGCTTTCAGGGCCTGCTCTATCGTAAACACACCTAAAACGATCCAAGTAAGGATCAAAACTAATGTCTTCAACGCTTTCGGTTTTCACGACCGCTACGGAAGAAGAATGCCGGCGGTGAAAACATCGAGTTAAGCACTCCCGCCCTTGAAAGTACTGAGCCATCATTTCCCTCCAGAAACGCCCGAAATCATCACGCGGATATCGCGAAACATAACACAAGTGCGCTTCGCCAGAAACGCGTAAGCCATCACGCTCATACTTCAAAGGCGCAATGTTCAGCGCGCCGCGAAAACAATCCTGCGCACAAAGCGTACCAGAACGTATATTATTACAGACCAAGTTTTAAACACTCTCTCACGCCTAAGAGTCTAAACCTCTTCAATTGTCGGAGCAGCAGCAGAAGCAGTGGCAGTGGCAGCACCAGGAACGGCGGCACCCGTCGTGCTTTCCGGTTCGGCCGCCGCAGAAGACGCAGCAGCCGCGGTAGCCGTGGCGGGTGCAGGAGCTTCAATCGCGGCAGGTTCACTAGATTTAGCGGCAGCCTTTTCAGCTCCCGCAACAACTTCGACGCGGGCAACCTTCGTCGGCGGCGTCTCACTTGCAGGAGTAGCCGCTCGCTTCTTTGAGCTCTCCGCCGCAGTTTCGGCGCCAGCCGCCGCCTTCATCTAAAGCAAACAAAAGTTTAGCAAATCATTTTTCACAAGACAAAGTCCCCGATGAAACAAAAGTATGCTTTACCTCCTCGAGCTTGCTCTTCGCATATCGGCGGCAAGCTTCCATTCCGTGCGCCCCCCAATACCTTTTTGCGAAGCGTTTCACAACCAAACGAACGCTTTTGCTTTCGCTTGCCGCGTTGGCTTCATCAAAATTAGAATCTGGGTAGGTAGTGCGCGCCAAAGCACTGAAGTGCTTGCACTCCAGCTTCTCAAGTAGGTCCAGAAGCGCAGAGCACGCCGTGCGAGCCGCAAATTGACCAAACCGCTCAAAGGCCTCAGGAAGGTCGCCAAACTCCCCTTTCAGGAAATTGAAATACACTTCCGGTGTCAGCGAACCTGACGTGGCAGGAAGAGGATTAGGCTCACCGCCAATTGTAGCTAGGGCAGCTCCGAAAGAAGCGTGTGCACTACTAGCGCCGCTGGAAAAACTGCGAGCAAATTTGCGAGCGGTTTCCTTGGCACTCTTGGCAGTCGCCTCCGCCGCAGTAAGCTTCCCACCCGCATTTTTCAGTTCTTGCTTCAAGCGGGCAATCTCATCATCGTTGCTCTGAATAACATCCTGGAGCACTGCCAACGCCTCGTCTTTCTTTTTAATCTGATCAGTGAGATCAGCCTTAACAGCGTCGAAAGACGCGCGTTCGTCCCTCAGCGCACGCTGCAGTTCAAGTACGTCGCCTGATGAAGAAGCGGCTTCGGACCCATAAAAGCGACGACTCAGAGCGCGCGCCGCCGCAAGAGTCTGCTCAAGAGCAGCAAATTCACGCGTCAGCATCACACCTATAGAAAGTCACAGTAAAAAGCGACAGGTGTAAAAGCAGAAATTACCATCGTCGCATTTTTATCCAGCACCTCGGCGACCGAAGCATTATCGGCCCTGGTCAAGAAGTCGTAAAGCTCTGCAAATTAAACAAAGTCAGATCGACTGTCAAGTGTCAAATAAACGAAAAACAGCGGCGAGGTCAAAAAAAAAAAACCTTGAGGATCCACCGCCTTCGTCATCTCGACAAAAGCGGCCAACGGCGGAATGTCGGCATCTCCCTCTTGCTTTCCCGCACCAGGAGATTTTTCACCTGCGTCAGAGGAGCTAGTCTCAGAAGAACTGCTAGACGCACTCCCGTTAACCGATGAACAAGAAATATTATCATCGATTCTAGTCAAGGGAGAGGAAGCTGCCGCAGATTTTGTCCTCCTTAGGGAATAGTCGGCACCTTCATCGGAGCCACTCATCCCAGCAAATGCAGCATCAAGCTCATGGCCAAGTTCGGCACGCGAATCCGCGGGGTCGTCCAGCAACTCAAGTTCTTCATCATCTGATAAAGCCGGCAAGAGCGGTTTCCGCCTCATCGGCGTTGCAGTCTCAACGGGGCTCCGTGGCAAGTTAAATCCACCAGTGGGAGCAGCAGTACTTTCAACTTCAGCTTCATGTAGTGGCGAAGGTTGCTTCCGTGCATTCCCCGAGTCATGTTCAGGCTCGTCGTCTAGAAATTCATCGTCAGAATCGCCAGATGCTGAAGCTAGTAATTTCCGGCGTCGTTTGCACTCCTCCCGAACCGAAACCTCTTCAGCAAAATCAGCGGCACCAGCCGCGCTGGAACCAGTTTCCATCTGCTCAGCAGCAATGACCGGCTCTATGTCTACCCGTCGCTGTTTTATAGCGGCACTGGCCTGCTGCACAACAGCAGCTCGAGAGGCAGGCATCTTCCGCAGAGTTTGGCGTTTAGCTTTCTCAGCAGCCCTCGAAGTCCCAGCAGATGCCTTTATTTTCCCGGCAGCCTTGCCGGACGCCGCAGATTTCTTAGCGGCACCCTTAGATGAGGAACCAGCTGCCGTTTTTGGGGCTGCCGCAGATCCCTTGGCAGTAGCCACGGCTGAAGGGACGGCCGCAGCTGTTGGGGCTGGCGCATCAGGTATATAATAATGGGCGTTAGCTGCTTCCCAGCCGCGTTTATCAACGAATGTCGCACCATAAACAAGCTCGCCTTTCTTTCGCCGCCCTTTCTTGACGGACATCACAGCTCGACGACCATATTTCACTTGCATTTCATCAAAAATGCGATTCACTCGCTGGGGGAAAATCAGCATGGTCTCGCACTCTTGTTTTTCCAGCACAGTATAAGGCCCGCAAATAACTGCGGCAGTCAGCTCAACGTAGCGAACAAAGTCTTTATCTGACAACTCTTCAGGTTTCTTCACTCCGAAAGACGGCACCTGGTAGTTAAGGTTTAATTTGGAAATCCGCTTATTCTTCATCTTCAGCGGACTCCAACCTTTCCGAATGGGCCAAATGCGGCAGGCTATGAACTCCTCCACCAAATCTCTAGCGCTGCTCATCTTGACCGCGGTCTCAAAGGCGTCGCAGCACTTGGTAAAACCTTCCGATTCCACGAATTCCGGCGACAGCACCGGCCGTAGGGCACAAGAGCGACTGAATAGAGGAAAGTGCGAGCTGCCGTCGTCTTTCTTCTCCTCGGGAACCTCTGCATAAAACCAATGGCTCCGCCAATCCCCAGGCCATTTATTCCGGCGACCACCAACAAGTTCAACATTTTCATACTTAGATTTCTTCACGAAAGTGCGGGGCTGAAAGCTGCAACATCCATACTGGGGATAATAATCCACCCCATCGAAACTCACGGGTTTCACATCATGCTTCAGATCATAATAGCGGCAGAAGGCGTCAGAATGAAGAGCCGAGCCATAACTGCGAACAGCCCATATAAACTTCGACAACGTCGCAACGGCGTTGGGAGTTAAGTGGTGCAGATCCAGTCCATACCTGTCCAGTACACGGACTAAAAATCCAAAACACGGCAGCCTAAGGCCAGCTTCATAGAAGTCGCGATAAACTATAGCTTCATTGTTCTCGGGCCGAGGAATCTGCTCTCCGCCAGGAGCACGAGCTTTTCCGGATTCAAAGTAACCCAGGGCAACAAACTTCTCGATATCTGCGGGAGTGACTTTAGAAGGCCCAAATCGAAAAGTCGGCTCAATGCCGCTTTTCTCCCAAGAGTCTTCCCCTACCAGCTCACTAGGAGAGGCCGGCACACCAGAAAGATCCTCGCCTTCGTCGTCGGTGTTAGCAAAGGTTTCCATTTCGCTAGAGCCAGTATCTACTGCGCCTCTCACTCTTTTAGCTGCACACCCAACAAGAGTATACTCACGATATGCAAGAAAATAACATGACCCCACCAAACCCTTACCTAAAATAGCGGCAGATTTAGTACCTCTGCGGGCGCCCGAAGTTCCAGCTGCTTTGGAGGCAGCTGCCGCCAAAACCTCCAGATCTGCGGCAGGGTTGGCCACCTCCTGGGATCCCTTGGGAGTCGCAGCAGCATCGGAGTCAACCTCAACCGGCTTGCTCGCCCCGCCAAGGTCGGCGTCTCCCTCAACGTTAGCGGCAGGCGAGTCGGCAAGAAACTCCTCGTCAGATTCAACAAGATGAGCGGTTTCCTTAACGCGAGCCATCTAGAATGCAAACCATGATGTTACAATCAATAGCGAACTTACCTTTCAGCAGAAAAAATGCGACGAGCCGGATCAGCGACAACAAAAAACTCGCTGCTGCTCGACACAAGTCCGGAAGGCAACAACTGCGGCGCAAAATTCTCAAAGGAAAGTGCGGCAGCAAATCGACTAGATCAACGAAAGCACGGGGCTGTCCGGCCCCCCCCTCCCCCCGTATTTATAGGCCTCGCCGCCGCATTTACGGCGTCGCCTCGATTCTCGTAAAAAATAATAAAAGCGTCGCCTCGATTTCCGAGAATCCTCGGAAGGGGGGTGACGTTGGGGGTGACGTTCGTAAAAATTCCTATCCTGTGTCGCGGTTTCTGCCCGCCGAAGTTGGACCTCAATCGCGAGGGGCTACTGTTGGGGATCGGTATTTACGATAATAACGACACCCCTTTTCTGCCTTTGGTTTATGACTGCAGGTAACCTAGCTGCCGACATTCCGAGCTTCGGCCGAAGAATTGGCGGCAGCCCTAGGAGTCGCTATATCGGGTCGCCGACATTATCTGACAAGACCCAACCGCTGGCGACGAATTGGCGGCGACCAGGAGTGGCGCCCAAGAATGGCGGCAGTCCCTGAAGGAGATGAAGCCCCGCATAACAACGTCCAAGGGTTGGGCCGGCGAATGACGTCACCTAGCTAGGGTTTCCGTCGTGAAACGGAAATGCCGTTTGTACCCTTATGACCATGTTGTACAGAATATTCCACGAATATAGTGGGTGGCCAAGGGTAATCTGGTCATGCCGAAATAACCCTTGGCCTCCCCTATAAATACCCGCCCCCGGGCTCCGTGGGACGGGACGGAAGAGGAGAGATCACACCCCTGTAATGAAATGCTGTTCCGTCGTCTCTTGAATGTCTTTTGATTGTCTGTGTCGGGATTCTTTGTTGCCACGATGAAGAATTCCCAACAGCATCATAGGAGTTCTTCCTCGGTTTTCATTACACCACACATTTGCGACTAAGTCAAAAAAAAACCTTCTTTAGTGAGCCACCCAAGTTCAAATTTGAACTGAGCGTTATTGCCTCTATGAGAAGCTTGACGTGTGTCTAACAGAAGTGGAGTGTGATCTGAAATTTCCCTTGTTAGAGGTTCTACTGTGGAAAGCGGAAATTTGTGCTCCCAATCAGTACTTACAAGAATTCTATCTAGTTTCTCAAAAGTGGGATTCTCAGCTGAACTAGCCCAAGTGAATTTACGACCAGACAATTCTAATTCTCTTAAGTTCAGCGTTTCTATGCAAGCATATTAAAAAGAACTGGCCATCTACTATCAAATCTATCATTACTTTTTTCCACTGGGTTTCTAATAATATTAAAGTCTCCTCCAACCATGAGGGGTAACGTTTCTACAGAACAAGCTCTTACAAATTCAGCGAGAAAACGATCTTTATGTTCAGGCTGTGCCGCACCGTATACAGCCATAAGAACCCATCGAAAGCCATCGCATTTATTTGTAAGGTTTAGCTTGACATAGAACTCACCATCCTGTAAATTATCAATGGAGAACGATTGTACATTTACACCTAAAAGAATTCCACCAGATCTACCCTTAGGAGGGATCCAATGCCAGAAAAACTCCCTATTCCCACAAAAAGTACTAAGAGTATCATCCGAGAAAGATCTCCTATGAGTTTCTAGAATAGCAATAAAATCTAAATTCTTTTCTATAGATAAGTCATGCAGAAAATTAAATTTAGCCAAGTCTCGAAGACCTCTGCTATTCCAAAAGATTCCTCTCATTGGAACACAATTTGTTTTTTAGCATTCCGTCCTCTACGAGACCCGCTACCTTTCTTTATCTTCGGACTGATTTTTTTGTGGAAAACAGTGTCAACTTGATTAAGAAAATCAGTACTGTCTTCATCCACAATATCGTCCGCTAAATCTCCACATAACTTATTTATATGAAGCACATCTAAATCCGAACCATCTAAGTCTATTTCCAAATGGCTATCCTGGCAGGTTTTAACAGGAGAAACTTTAAATCTATCTTTTTCCACTTTCTTAATAAGTGCAACAGATGATTGAATGGCTGCAACCTCTGAGCCCAAAGATATGCCTATATTCTTAATATTATCTGTTACCAACTTATCTGAAAGAGAAAGAATAGAATTTTTATAATCCATACCGTCCTGTTCCTCCAGATTTCTCTTAGCCACCAACTTCGCCGCTTTCTCAACTGAATTTTGGTCAGCTGTAGATGCGTTCCTCCTGCTCCTCCTGACCGGGGTAGTCAGTGAACCTACAGCCTTGGTTATAGAAGGAGGTGTATACACCTCACTTATAACCGCTAGTGTAGTTCCATCCACCGTACCCCGGCTATGGCGCAGTTCGGCAAGCGCCTTGTCCAGGAGAGGACCAAGTGGTGGTGTTGAGTCCTCTCCTGTCGTGAGGGAAGGGTGCGCGAGTGGCTCCTCCACTAGTGCGCCCCCTGCCCTTAAAGCCGCTGTCGACTTAGCCACCTTCTTGCCGGGTTCTCCCCCGAGACCGAAGCCTTGGTGAGTCCCCGACACCAGCGCAACCACTCCATCGTTCATGTGCGCCGTGATGCCAACATCGGCACACACCGACACGCCACCCGCCGCGTCTGCCAGCACACCTTTACCGACGCGCACCGGGGCGCCGACCACCATGCAAGTGGAGACGCCATCGTCACCTGCGCGTTTTGTCATGTGCGGCAACCCGCCATCCGCCACGATCTCCGACACTCCAGTTGGGTCGATCGTGGCGAACACCTCACTAGCCGCCTCTACGTGCGGCATGCCATCATCCGCCACCGGCGTCCCGACCGTGTCAACCATGGCGAAAACCTCAGCAGCCTCCTGACCAGCATCCCTCCCTGCTACTACAAACGAAGAGGACCCAGGTTCTGCATGCAACGCAGTTGTGTGTGGTGCCACAGCATCATTCCCAGAAATGCTTGCTGCCCCACGCCTCACCACCCGTACACAGCCAACATTCTTATGGTAATCCCAATCATCGTACAGCAGGTCATCCTCATCAAGATCCTCCGAAGCATCCTCTAGCATCCCTTCCTCTTCCACCATATTGTCATCCGCTTGGCTTACAGGTTTATCTTGCTCTGAATTACCTCCCTTATCATTACCAGAAACATTATCAAAGCCCTTTGCTCTCTTTCCACTTCATCGTTTTCCTGCATAATCATTTTCATTGCTCTGAAAATTTGTGATGATGCAGAAATTTAATCTTTTGAGTACTTCATCGTTTTCCTGCATAATCATTTTCTGCAAATGTGCATGAGTGATAGCTTCGAGCCTTCAACCATCTTGACCATCAACAGTCTGAAGATAATTTTCATTGTATGATGATGATGGAGACCACCACAAGTTTTCAGAGTTTCTACATCTGAATCGATTTTTTTTATGAGGTGGAAATTTAGGGCTTCTTACTGCTAACGTGAGCCTCATGCTTTCTCGGTAGTGCTGTCATCTTGGCCATGATGTAGATGCCTGCATGCTGACGAACCAGGCGGTTACCCTGAAAGCTTAAGTTGATAAGAAACATTGAATTTTGCAGGTGATCCCTGTGATGACAACGAGGGCGATGGCAGTGCAGACAAAACAAAAAGTCACCACCCGTTTTGCATGATTTGGTGTCACTACAGGCAAGGAAGGAGCATGGGGGGCCAAATAAGCTAGAAAAAGCATCATTCCCTCGGCTATGGACAGAAAATTAATGATGCTTTAGCCTGTGAGGTTAGCACAGAATGAGATCACAACACTTGTCCTGCCTTAGGGCTAGCTGAGGGTCATCTTATCGTTGACGTCTCGACCATTAGCGAGACAATGATCATCTTGTGGCTATGATTTAGACATGTCGATGGTCGGGAATAGTAAACTTATAAAATGCTTGCTGAATTTGTTTAAGATGCTGAATTCTGCTCTTTTTTCTGGTACGATCAATCGGATCTGTGCCTGGATCATGGATTCTTTATGGTGAACAGTGGAGGAGTATAGTCAGGGCTTAAATGTCAGCCATCACCTAACCAATGTAACCTTTGCTTTGCTTTTGTTGCTCGGATCTTAGCCAGTTTGACTTAGCTTTGTTGCATCCAAAGGTGATATGTACTGCGTAGACCCTTGGAACAATCCTCCTACCACCTGAGAGCGCATGTTCTAACTCGCAGTATTTTGCATTTTAGCTGCTGTCAAATTGAGTTTGGAACGAGCAACTTGTCCGTCTACGGTTGTCCAGCATCCCTAACGAGCAACTTGTCCGTATATGCTTCTGTTGCTCCCTTGGAGTTTGGGCTACCTCTGCAACCGTGATCAGCTAGACAATCTTGGTAAGATAGCTCTCTTCTCTGGAGCAGATTATTTTTGCACGAGCTTGATGGTTCTCTCACTTTTTGTGCCCATGCTCCATTATTGGAATGCCTGTAAAGTGCCTGATCCAAACGTTTATTTATTTATTTATTTATTGTGCGTGGACAAAGAAGATACAAGCGTTTCTCTTTTACACTAACAAAGATGTGGTTTCTTATTTTCCGGTAGTGGGAGTATTGAGTATTCTCTTAATTATTGTTTCTCTGAATTTTTTTGAACAATAATACGAGTGCAATACGTTTAATTAAAACTACTTTTGCGGATTAGATGTTTGTAAACTTTTAAATAAATGATACAACATACTATTATTTTTATGATGAATTTATTGGCATCACTTTTGTCTGACATGTACGAATTCTCCCTGGTGTATGTTAATAATAACAGGCGAAGCCTCGATTCTTCCGTTTATTTTGCCTTTTTTTTTTTGAGGCGCGTTTATTTTGCTATAGCCCGTGGATTCGCGAATCATAAAGCCTGGGCAGCTGGGCTTCGGAATGAAGGAGAATGACTACCCGGACAGATCTGGTGAAATTTTTACAAATTGGTCCTTTTCAAAAACTTTTTTCACATCTGGACCCCCCTGTGAACTATATCCAGAAATGGACCCCCGAGACGGCGCTAAGTCCTTTGGCGCCGTACTAAAACTATACGGCGCCAAAAAATCCGGCGCCGTACGTTGCCACGTCAGCGTCGAGCTGCCGAGATGGACTCTATGGTGCCATGTCTCGTGGCACCGCAAGTTCCAAAGAACGGCGCCGCTTCATTTGGCGCCGTGCCTTGGTGCCCTTTTCACGCGCCGGGCCGCGCTCCCCCTCCCTTCCTCTTTCCTCTGCCATTCTGTCCCCGTCGCTTACAGAGGCACCGGCTCCGTCTCTCCCCACCTCAACCCCTCCCCATGAGATCTCCAAATGCGGATGGATTCCGGGCAAATCTTCTGAAGAAGTTGGTTAAGCAAGGTGACCCCCCCCCCCCCCCCCCCCTCCCTTGATATTTTGGTTTTGGAAGTGAAACATTTGTGGGAATTTTGGGGTAGTTCACAATTTAGGGGTTTGAGGATAGAGAGGTGAAATGTGTATTTAGTTTCAATGTTTGAAGGCAATGTAGATATGGTTATGGCTGAATGTGGCAAATAGTGTAATAATTAGAACGATTTTTAATTTTGTATAGGTTTGTAACCCTAATGGAAGATGGGAGCACCCGAAAGATGTTAGTGTGGTAACTAATTCGAATGTATTATTTAGGTCGGTTATGGTAGATTGTTTGCTGAATGAATTTATCAAATAGTAAAGTTGTATTGATATGATTATCGTATTTTGTTGTAATGAGTAAGAAATGCACTAATATTTGGGTTGTTTGATGTTTTTTCATTTGTAATTTAGGAACGCTGTACCGTGATAACTATGGATGCTGAGGAAAGGTAGAATATCCTCGTGTCTTCTCGGTGGATGCAGTTGTCCCTCCACCTCTCCCGGTGCCAAAATGCAAATGTGGCGATCTCGCGGTGGTGAAGCAATCAAGGCATCCTAAAACAGCGGCACGTGCGTTCTACCACTGCAGCAGAAAGTGAGTAAGTGTTACAATAAATTGTCATGTTGAAAAAGTTGGATGCAATTAGTTTTGTAACGAAGTCTATTTGTAAATGTTTTCAGTGTGCATTCTTCCAATGGATTGATGGAGAGAAGTATGATCCACGCATTCTTTTGTTCCCTTACAAACGTCAATCTTTTCGGTATGAACACTTCGAGAGGTGGGTGCCTCCTCCTCCGAACCCAGAACCCATGACCGACGATGAGAAGTTACAAGCTGCAAGGCGTCGGGTGCGCAATCCCCCGCTTTGTCATTGTGGGTACCGTTCGGAGCTTGAGACCCCTCCTACTGGGTTGAATTACACCCCATTCTTTCGGTGCGCCTTGTTCGGAAGTGTAAGTCACGTTTTATGAATTTGACAATTGGTATATTGGTTGGTTGTTATGATTTAAGAATTATGGCTGTATATGTGTAGACCGGATGGAGGAGAAGAGAGAGGGAGCCGGTCTGTTCGAGCGCGTCCGGGCGGGGGGCGGAGGAAAGAGGAAGGGAGGGGGAGCGCGGCCGGGCGCGTGAAAAGGGCACCCAGGCACGGCGCCAAATGAAGCGGCGCCGTTCTTTGGAACTCACGGCGCCACGAGGCATGGCGCCGTAGAGTCCATCTCGGCAGCTCGACGCTGACGTGGCAACGTACGGCGCCGGATTTTTTGGCGCCGTATAGTTTTAGTACGGCGTCGGAGGACTTAGCGCCGTCTCGGGGGTCCATTTCTGGATATAGTTCCCAGAGGGTCCAGATGTGAATTTTTTTTTGAAAAGGACCAATTTGTAAAAATTTCCACACAGATCTGGACCTCGTCATGTCATTTTCTGATCAGCTCCACCCAATTTTAGCCCAATGGGCCTGAGCAATGTGGAAAAGGCCGTCCACGTAGTTAGCGCGAGGTCCAGGAGTGTTGCTACTTGATTTTCATTTTCTTGATTGATGGGTTACTTGATCTGTTGCATCTCCTAAAATAAAATAAAAGAAAATAAAATAGATGATCTGTTGCTCTTGCCATGCCGGCTGGGGTGAAGCCATGAGTGACTGACTTCCCTTGTCAGTTCATCAGCCAGCAACTCTGGCTTCTTCAATGCAAAACCCGTGTTCATGAAAATTTTCCATCGATCGCAATTAGTTTTGCTGCGGCGATATACTACAAAGGAAATGGTTTTTGTCTTAACCACATGTCATTGCTTTCTTTATTCTGGCTTACAGAGCTCGTTCATTTTATTCTAGTAGCACGTTTTATTCCTTAATTCAAGATAATAAATAGACGCAGAACATAGTACAACTCCTCATTTCTCACAGCAAGCTAGTAACGCGGATCGCCGCAGAGGAGCCTAGCTACTCGTATATAATTAGATTAGACCCAGTTCTTGATGATCCCGCTGTAGTTGCTGCGCTTGTCGAAGTACCTATCCCAGAGCATGACGCCGCCGTAGTTGGTCGCCTTCTGCGCCACCGGCAGCACCTTGTCGCGGAGCGTCTTGGGGTCCGTGTACCCCGTCCTCGCCGCGGCGGAGCGCGAGGTGGGCGACCGTGCGGCGTCTTTTTCTGCCAGTAACATGTCCAACTCGTCGACAGCCCTCGTCGCTCGGCCCGCCTCTTGGGCAATCGTCCCAGCTAATGCCGCGCCCGGAGGAACGTCCCTGCTGGAATCCGTGTCTCCCGCGGCAAGGCGCGCCGCAACGAGCACCGCCGAAATGATGGCCCGTGTTGAGGCTACCTTCTCTGAGAGTGCTGAGGTGGGTTCACGCGTTCCTGAGCTGGCCAGGTCTTCCATCGCCGAGATTGCGGCGGCGGCGGAGATGTGCCTTGCGGTATTGTCACCTTTCATTTCGCGCCACCACCTCTGCCCCTCCCTCTCCCTCGACGACGCGCTCTGGAATCTGGATGTGTCCGCTGCTAGCCAATGCACGCCCATCCCAGAGTATATATGGTATGCATGCGAAAAGGGAGGTGTGTAGAAGTGAGCTCGGATAGCACTTAGAGGTCGTCCTCTAGGGCGACTAAGCCTGAGAATGGGTTGGATTAAACCGGTTTAAACAGGCCGGTTTTTGCTTTGGGCCGATCTGAGTTGGGTAGAAATGGGCTGACAGCGCTAAATAATTTGGTCTGGCTTTGGTGTCACTCAATATCGGTTAGGGTCCAGTTTGGCTTGGGTGGAAACGGTCCGGGCCCGAACGGCTTCAAGCTACAGTTTCAACCCGGGTTCGCAGTGTGGATCGAGATCGAGAGGAACTGAGGAAGACACCGGCGGCGGCGGTGGCGGCGGCCACTCGGCGGCTCGGCTGCTGTGCTCTCGTCTGGTCTGTCCCGGCAGCGTCACTCGGGCACGCTCGCTCGCTCGCCGCGCACCAGCCGCCACGACACCAGAGGCTGCCGCTGCAGCGGCGGCGACACCCCCACGGCCCAGCTGAAAGCCGGTCCTCCGCCTTTCCCCTCTTCTTTGCGATTCTTTCTTTCTTCCTTCTGGTTCCGGCGTCAAGGAATTTGGGATGACGAGCGAATTGGGGGAGTCAGGTTCTTGATTCGGGGAGTGGAAGGCTGGAAGCGGATGAGAGACCGGGGGGGTGGTTGTGTTTGGGGCGTTCTTGCGAGGATCGAGTGCTCTGCTCCGCCTGTTGAACACGCCTTGTGAAATTCGTCGAGATTCTTTGCCTGAATAGTATAATTTGCCTGAAATTCCTCTCACCACGCTTCAGGGGCTGACAGCGATTAATCAGTTGTTATCTGCAAGTTTTATTCCTCTAAGTTCAATGCAGGTGCTAGCACATGGCCAAGACTTAGTTTTCTTTCTCAACCTGATACTTGTTTGCACGAGAATCACCACCATGGAAATGCAGACACTCATTGTTATGTTCCTCTAAGATCAGAGGTGTGTGCTAGCATTTAGATTTAAGTTTTTATACTTCACATTATACATTCTGTATTCTGTGCATTTGATTGAACTTTTGTTAGCTTACACCATGCTCTTTCAGTTTGTACATATAAGTGTCTGTTAGTATTAATCTTGGAAAAAATGAAGCTCTGTAGCACATGGATGAACCTTAGAACATTTTATCAAATTTCTGGACAGAGATTCTAGCTGGAGAACATGAGTTTTTCTGCTAGCATTTTTTTTAGGCAAAATCTTCTAGCATTTTTGTGTTACTGCTTTTAGCTCATAGCTTGCATTTTTACTTCTCTCTTCTGCTGATCACGAACTGCACTGCTACTGAAATGCACTTCTATCAAATATATCATTGGTATGTCATATAGAGTACACATTATCGTCTCGATTTTTTTTTTACCAATTTCTAGCAGTGCTGGCAAATAAAATATGTGATCTGTTGTACTTGGGCAGGTTTCAACTATGTCTGCTAGCATCTCAGAGGGTTTTGATACTGACGAATCTATGGACAATCTTACACTTGCACCAATACAGCATGGGGGTAGAAGATCTAAGGTGTGGGAGCATTTTGGACAGGATTGGGTAAATGTAGACGGAGAATGGAAGGCTGTATGCAAGTACTGTCAGCTCAAGATGCAGACCAAGTCAGGGACAAGTAGTCTTATAGGACACATTTCTGCGTCGTGTCCAGCAATCCCCGATGATGTTCGGAAAAGCTTTGTCTCCATCATGAAGAAGCAACTATCAGATGAGGAGTTTGTCTCCGATCCTGAACTCGCACGGGAGAAAATGGTTAATTTCTGCATTCATGCAGAGATCCCATTCAGGAAGTTTGAAGATCCGCATTTCCAACCTTGGATGGATACGCTGCAGCCAGCTTTCAAAGGTGTCGGTCGTCACACAATTCGAAGTGATTCCTTAAAGAAGTACAAAGCAATGAAACTAGACCTCCAAGCTGAATTAGATAATCTGGATTCTCGGGTCTGTATCACGACTGACATGTGGACCTCAACACAAAACTTAGGGTATATGGCTGTCACGGCACATTACATTGATGCGGCTTTCAACTACAAGAAGAAAACAATATCATTCAAAGAAGTGAAGTATCCTCACACTGGGTATGCTATTGAAGAAGCCATCGTGGGAGCTTTGACTGAATGGAGAATAAGAAGCAAATTATTCACAGTCACAGTTGATAATGCAAGCAATAACACAACAGCATGTGAGGAGTTGGTGAGTAACTACAAATCCGAGCTGCTGTGTGAGGGTGAGCATTTGCACGTTAGGTGCTGTGCGCACATTCTAAACATACTAGTTCAGGATGGAATGACGGTTATTCATGCAGCGGTAAACAAGACTCGTGAACTACTGAAGCACATTGATTCTTCTCCATCACGGATGCAGTACTTCAATTCATTAACTCCAGCCTGGCACTCATATCTGTTTCCCTCAAGAGCCTATATATACTCTTTGTACACCTTCTCATTTTTCTGGCCTCGGCTGGAGGTTGAAGACGAGTCGGATTTCGAATGTTTGTCGCTCGGGAATGAAAGAGGAGGTCTTTGCAAATCCATTTTGCTCATACTCTGTCATTGGTGCGCTTTAAATTTTAGTAGCCCTGAGCGTCAGTTTGCAACAATGGCGTTCGGTCCTCTGTGTGTTTCGGTTCCATCTGAGGAGGAAGAAGGAAGGGGTATATGGGCTCATGGGCTGAGAGCATTGGGCCTACCCTGAGATTGGCCATTCACGCTGAGTTTTCTTTTTCTAAGCCTTTTGATTTTTTTTCTTTAGTCTAATCTACAGTCTATTAGGTGCAAAGCAAGTAAAGCTGCTCAGCGCCTCTGCAAGATTAAAATGAAAGATTGCAAATTTTTAGTGGTATAATTTTACATAAAATTATTTTCATGAACTATTATGATTTTGCAGCTAGTCTATGCCATGAACTACGCCACACCTTAAATTTTTCCATTGAGATTCGAATTTACCTTGCCGATGATATTAATCCGCACAACGACAAGGTTCAGCCCTAGTTGGTTAATGCTAATTCTTAATCACTCGAAATCGAGCAACCACACAAGGGGTCTAACGACAGATAGGATGGAAAGGTGACTAGGCGTTTGGGGCTGCTGTCTAGCTTGTTGATAGCGTCTCACGTGCAGTTCAAAAAAAAAAAAAAAACGTCTCACATGGGCAACCGGCATCAAGACAGACCGCACGGAAAGCTTACGCGATTCACGCACTGCCACCATATAGTTCAGCTCCCCCCCCCCCCCCCCCCCCCCCCCCCCCCCCCCCCCCCCCCCCCCCCCCCTTTCATTACTCCTCCCGCTTTCGGTTCCTTTCTTCTCCATCAGATTTGGACCGATCGTTGGCGGAAGGGATTCACATAAGCAAAGTTGGAAAACCATCTATTCATGAACTCCATCAGCGGCGTCCAGAGATGTCGCCTGTCCGTCGAACAGTGGGACCCCCAACATATGGTGAATGTGCGTGTTGGTTTTGTATTTCGTGCGTGTATATATGTTGGGCTTTCTAGCCTGATCTCCGTCAGGAACGTGCATGGTGATATCTTCCTCAAGAACGTGCATGGAGATCAGTGCGTATGTGCTTCTAGGGCTAGCGCGTGTTGCGTTGCTTTGATTAATCAATCTGCGGTGAATAGGAATAGTTTAGAAGGATTAAGAGCAGTCGTTCTCGTGGGTGCAGCCAGCGTCACAAGTTCAATTTGTTTACTCAATATTAGTATCAGATTTTTTTTTATTCGGCAGTATACACTAGCTTGGTAGAGTGCAATCTTTTTTAAGTTGCGGTTGTGTTCATTCCTTATGTATTTATAGAAATCTCTATTCGTATGCAAATGATGTGCAACAACTACGACACAACATGATTGCCCTATCTTCACCAAAAAAAAAAAATGATTGCCCTAAACAAAAACTGACACAAAACAGTTTTATATTGTATATATATACATGACCCAACGAGGCAACTATGGTGGTGTTTGGATCCCGCCAGTTTCTAAGAATCTGAATTATGGGATTAGTTTCTATGATCTAGTTTCTAAAAAAAATCGAAATGGGGTGTTTCGATCCTAGATTTTTAAAATCTTGAAACAATTTTTAGGGTAGTTAATGATCAGTCTGTCATTCCTAATGTTTTTTTTGCCCCATGCATAGCTGCATATCTTTCCTGCCATGGCAGGCGGCGGCAGTGGTTGCAATTATCCCATGTCTCTCAAAAACAATGATGTTTTTTTAGCAGTTATCTAAACCAATAAAGTACCAGTTTCGAGGAAAATATTTCTACCCTGCCATCTGAACCGTCCTGCCACATAGCCTACTCTGCCATCTAACCGCACAATTGTAGAGGGCCCACCGGATGAAGGAAATTCCTTCATATGTTTACACGTTTTACCTTTGTGTCGTACCCTTTCTTAATTTTTTTTCACCCACGGACACCCGCTCACCCCAATCCTGCCGCGCCTACCCCTAATCACGTTTTCCTTTTCCAAATTTAGGTTCCTTCCTTACGTCCCTCCGCCGTGATCCTGGTCCATCGCCACGGTCGCTGCGTCTACCGTGATCGCCTTCAACCGCTGGTCGCCCTCGCGTTGATCTCCTAGCCGCTGGTGGCCGTCGCCGTCAACCGCTGGTCGCCGTGATCGCCGTCCACCGCTGGTCGCCGTCCATCTTCTACCGTGAGCATTGCTTTTCTTTTCCAAAACATTGCTTTCCTTTTTTACAATTCAATTTCTGAATAATTTCCATTCCGGCAGTCCCAGATTATTGCGGTCTTTATTGCTTTCCATTGATCCGGAGTTCACCTGGCGCCTGCCCATTGACTTTCCCCATTCGTAATCATGCAGAGGCTCCTTCTAGGTTAGATCGCCATTGCAGGGCAACACGTCATTGCGCACGCGCAATTTGCCATGTCACACAACACGAAGGTCACCGTTATCCTATCCGCAAGCCGCCACAGTCGCCTTACCCGGCAGGCCACCGCCTCCCTCCTTTCACGCAAGCGCAGGTCGCCCTCATCGTCGGGACCGAGATCAGCGAGTGCCCATGAACAACCGTACTTTCCTCAAGTTTCCGATGGACGGCGACAGCGCAACATTGACGGGCCGGGCGGCAGAGATCAGGGAAGCCGTGAGGCGGTGCACTACCTGCACAGGGGTTGGGTGATCGCCTCAACTCGCGGCGTCCAGGACAACTGGGCGGCGTGGATCTTGCCGGGTTCGTTGCGCGGAGACACTCATCAGTAAGTGATTTGTTTTGATCTCTAGACTCGGCCTGCTTGATAGGAAGATTCATTGAAACAATTGTCGCAACTTTGGAGCTCTCAGCATGATGCGATTTTTTTTTTGATAAGTACGGACATATGGTAGTTTAGGCGTGGAAGTAATCCATAATTCCATATGTTACTGATTAGTTCTATATTGGATTTCTGATTGGTGATAAGCAGTGAGAAAGCAGCGCCATCTTGTGACCATCCATTTGCATTTTCTCAGAAGTGGTGAGTTTGTAGTAGGAGAGGATAAATTTAATCATGGTTAATTTTAGATGTTTTTTCTCCCCATAAAGTTTTGATCTGCAATGGCTAGCTAGATTATTTTGGGAACAGGGTGAATTGATGTCATTTTCAACATTCATAGGATCCTTCATGTAATTTAATTAATTCAAATTTGCAATCGATGTTGTGGGGTTCTGCAGGTAAACAGTTTTGGTGCCCATGCATGGAGAATTTGGGTGTGATCTAGACCTCTACTCAATGGTTGCTCTTGAGAGATATTTTTCTTCAGAAAAAATATTGCAACCCTGGTGCTCTTGGTTATACGTCTATCCATATTGTATTTGTATATATGTTCACTTAATGCTGTCAATACTATATATTTATTATTTGACAATCCCTGTGGTTTCACTCCATTCTGCATCTGAAACCGTCATCTTAGAAGTATCTATCTCCCCTAATTTCATTGGCTCCTCATTTTTCTTTCACAATTGCAGATGTTACTAACAAAGTAGTTCAAATTTTTGCACTGATCAAAGGCTGATGGCCAGTTCAGCTCTTTGATGTCTTCTTACCAATGTTAAGCTTCAGAAATTCTTTTTAACTACAGCATGCCTCATTGATATTCTGCCCTATACGGGTTGTTTATATTTTTCCTATAGGGTACGGCACTGAATCCTAGCCGGAATTCTTTCAGCTGAATTTCCTCTTGTTTTAGCTTCTACGACCCATGGGCACGATATTTAAACGATCAAACAAATTCTGATTTTAAATGATATTTAAACAATTCAAACAAATTCAAATGGCTCCTACGGCTTCTACGGCCCTAGGTCTTCACTGAAGCAGCAATGGTGCGTGGGATCCGATTAAGCTAGGTTAATTCTGATTTTGTTTTTCCTACACGAGGATTCAAATACTATTTTTTTCAAATATTGTGTGTATTTTTCATGTGGCTTGTGAAGACGGCTACAAGAAGTGTGGATGTCATCGCTGGGCTCAGCGCTTCTGCTGATGCACGACGTGGTGTTTGTTGGTGCCATCTTCATTCTCAATCCAAACCTTCGACACGCAGGAGCACAACAACACCAAGTTTGAGGAGGTAAGTGACACCCATATTATCATGTAGGATGAAGGCAAATAGACATAGTAGGCCTTTTGTTTCATGGTGGATTATGTAAATTTCATCAATAAGATAATGTAGTAATTTTGATATTATTGGTTCTCCAATGAAAAGTGATCCACAAGTGGTGTCATTTGGAGTTTACTTCCTTTGGTATATTTAATTAAGAATGTACCAAAAAATAGAGGATAGGAGCCTAGGGCACAGTAAGACAACAAGTAATTCCCACTGATGTTTTGACAATAGATACCTTTATTTATGTAGATGTAGAGTGATGGTGATGATTCGACAAACCTGATTCTGCGGTGTCAACAAAAAGGGTGGAACGACAGCTGAGGTGAGTTCACTCAATTTCTTTTCTTTTTCTCTGATTCTGTTGCACTGATTTCAGCTGCACTGCTGTTTTGATAAGATGCATCTGAAGTACTATGGTGTGACTTTTTTTTCACCTTAATTTAGATGGCACGTTGATTAACTCTACATGAACTAAAAAATCAATGATGATTTATCTATCCCTTTTTGCTCTCTGCAAGAGCATCTCTTGCAACTCTTTTAGCTTCTAGGAATTTTACAAATGCGAAGCATCTGCAGATTTTAACATTTTGAAGGGTGTTGAAGCCTTGATGAGTAGAGGTCCAATGATGGGGAAACATATCTGAGCTGCTAGAGAGCTGAAAGTTAAGGAGATGGCCTATACTGAATGATATCAAGTCCAAAAGAGATGGTCTATATTGAAACAGCGCTGATGTCAGTGAACTTCTCCTTTTGTAGGATATTTTATTTTCACTGTGACCATAAAGCAAAATGCCAGCAGCACTACTCCACCTACCTCTTCAAGGAGAGCTAATATGAATTGATTCATATGTGATCTCTTTGTTGGCTTAATGAAAAATGGTGCAGGGTCGCCGAAAAGTCATGTGATCTTTCTCCCGGAAAGAGTCTATCCGCAAGTTTGAGTTTGTTTCTCAAGTTTCATCAGGTCCCGAGTGCTCGACAAGTTTGTTGCAGTTCATCTTATTCCTGGAGATTTCTCTTGTTGAATCTATATTTGTCCATGCATCTTTTTATTGTTATGATTTTACAGGAGTGGAAGTTGTTTAATGAAAAAGTTTGTTAATTTGGATAGATTGTAGCTCTTAATCTACAGTTGAGGCCTCTGGATGATCTGACTTTGTGGGGCACTTGATCGAATCATTGTAGGAAAGTCACGTGAAGAAGTTCGCGATATTTTTTATTCAACAACACACTCCGTCCACAATATAGTGCCTTATAGAGTACAATAGTAAATATTGTTTTGAACTTATTAAACACATGCGTGGCGCACGTGCATTGGTACTAGTAAATCACCTAATAGCTTGGTTAGCTAGGCCAGATTATGGGGATTCTTAAAATCTCATAATCTGGATTCTATCATCTAGTCCATACTGTTTAGATCTCCAATAGCTTTTAAAATCTGGATTTTTATAATTTAAGTGGATCCAAACATGCCCTACAATAAGTTTATCAATGAAGGTGTAACACCTAAGGTATTCACCGACCTCAGGCTAACAAAAATCTCACAAAAATCCCACTAACTATAAAAATTATTCAAAAATCTGATAGTCTTCTCCGTAAATTCTATCATTCCCGGGCGCACAAACATCACAAATAAACACAATGTTTATTCACTTTTGGTATGTTGTCAAACACAATGTTTATTCACTTCTGGTATGTTGTCGCATTGAATGCCTGTTATCGCCCGTTTGGATGCCTGTGGTAATGTACGCATATGCAGTTGTTGCGGAGGATAATTTCAGAGCATAGTCGCGGTCCTCACAAAGGATAAGTCTGATGATGTCACGGAGGTTATCTCCGTCCACATACGCGTATGGTACATCAGAAACTGATATGACCGATTATAACTATCGCGTGGATTACGAATGAGGCTGTTCTGATTCCCTCATGTATAGAGGTAACAACGGAGGGCCAGATGCGCGTCTTGAGGCCGTTTCGATTTTCGTGGAGGGAAACCGTTGGATTAATAGCGTGCATGTATAGGGAACGACGGGGAAGATGCGCATCTGAAGGTTCTGCATATCACTATATAGTACTATAGCGCAATGTATGATCTCTGATTCGTGCATCTCCTCCTTATAATTTCTCGACGACGCGCTCTACTGTTGGCAATTGTTAAATCAATAAATGACTGCCAATATACCGGTAATAAAAGGTATTTCACCAAGATTCTACTCCCTTCGTCCCTAAATAGGTGTCGCTGTTGACTTTTCGACATCACGTTTGACCACTTGTTTTATTCAAAAAAATTATGCAAATATTAAAATAAATATGTCACCATTAAAATATCTTCTATGATAAAACAAGTTATAAAAAATAAATAAAATTTGCGTAAATTTTTTGAATAAGACGGGTGGTCAAACGTGATGTCAAAAAGTCAACAGCGACACCTATTTATAGACAGAGGGAGTATGCTTGTTAGTTAGACTAATAAAGTTTCACTGAGTTTTGGTGAATTTTTAGATGCAGCAGTAAAATCTAGAAGAAACTGGACCTAGGTCGAAGAAATTAAAACATAGGCCGGGCCTGGTCCAGCTTCAAAAGGCCTCAACCTTTCTACAGTGGCTCTGCACTGGGTCCACACGAAGAATCAACAGTCCACTTTGGAGTTTAGTCACCAACTACCCAGAAAGCAGGCTTTGGCCTTAACTTGGCACCTTCAAATCGGGCCAGCTGAGGTACCAAACGCACCGTAGCAATCAGCATAACAGTAGCCCTCAGGTTAGGGGATAACAAATAAAAGGCATGTGGGCCCTTTCGTAGTCATGAATCAGAGTAACAATTGTCTCACTGAAACACTCAGACACTTCAAGAAATCATGGATTGTAGAATAATAAAAGAAACGGAGGATGATATGACAAAAGTCAATAACTTACAAAGTGGTTTTGAAGTAGTGGTTCTTTTTTTTTTAATCTCTTTTAAGTAGTGGTTCTGGTATAACCAATATGATCCACCCTCGATTGCGTTCTGGACTGCTCTAGTTAATATACTGCACTCGAGTTATTGATTTATCATGCCAAATCGTTGTTACCACAGTAGATGCTACAGATACTGCTATCGAAGTCAGCATCTTTGCTTTCTCTTGTCCTATAATGTGATGCATAAACACGAGTTTAACTGAGACACAACAAATCAAAATGGGATTCGATGTGAACGGCATCTCCTAGGTGGAAAGGATGGTGCTCTCCTGTAACCGAATTTGACCACATCCGCTAAGTTCCTCCTTTGATCTTGCCAAGGGTCATTTTTCCTCTTTGGTGCTGCATTGAATTCCCCAATAAGAGTTAAGTTGTTCCATCTCCTGTAAAAAAAAAAATGCTGAGTATTTAAGGTGATATATCAGCTCTAGGATTTTCCATATCCTTCAGAGTATATTCGTTATGTTGGGATGTGTTTGTTTCAAGATCCATTTATTAAATATGTACATTTTAACAAATGGATCCATTTATTACAACTAATGATATGATTTTCTGTAAGAGGTCTTCGGTTCGACTCCCCGTGGGACGAATTTTCTAGAATTTAACGGCATTGTGCTTTCTATGATAGGCGACGCTCCCGTCGACAGCGAGACACCAGTGGTGACTTCGTCAATCTCGAGGATTTGCAGGCTCAGTCTTCGAAGATGCTCATAGAGGTAAGGTTTGCATACGTGTGTTCATAGGGATGAGTGTGCATGCGTTGTGAGTGTCTGAATTGTATCGTGTAATAAAAAATTATCTTTAAATTATAAAGGACCTCTACGGTATATTTTAGTTTGGTTTGATTTTTAGCTTTAATTTTGAAAACAATCCATTTTCTGTGAAAACTTCAATGCATAACATAAATTAAAAAATTAAATAGTATGATAATAATATATCATAATAAATCAACAATATTGATACACACAAACTTGAGTGATAATAACAGTACTATTACATCATTTTCCCATAAGACAATAGGCAATTGAGTACATTCCCATTCAATTAGAGGTTCCAGAAATAGGATATAGAAATATCTGGTTTATTGCAAATAGGCTGTAGCCTAGTGGTGGTAGTGACCTTAGTACCCATGTCCGGAGTTCGACTCTCCATGGAAGAGACGTAAGTGGCGTCAGCTGATAATTTATCTGTTTGTTGTGGTAGAAGTATGCAGATAAAATATGAGGCACCATGATCCTTTAGCATCAAAAGAAAAAAGAACATAATAAAGGAGTCAAAATAAGGCTGTAGAAGGCATAATATTTCTCTATCCTGATGACCCTACTAAAAGAAGTTGTGGATTGACAAATCATCAACCATAGTTACGGCACACAGTTTTCTTTGGACGAATTCTGCCCATAGTTTCAAGGGGCACTCTGACTTTATACACTGGTTTTTAGTGGTGACCGTGTCTTGATAGCTACTGGTAGCAAATATTCTTCTGCAAGGGAAGTAGTATATTTGTATATGATATGTGAACTTTGCGCGCAGCAAAATTTATTGCAGTAAACTACCAATAACAGTGTCTCTGTGGTCCAAAGAAAAATGATAACGGGTGTTTATGCTAATCACAAAAGTTGTTTAGTGCTTTGCAAAAAGAAAAAGTCGTTTTGTGTCCATGTTATTCTATTTCATTTGATGTTCCTATTAAATGGTTTCTAATTAGCTCTTATATACTGCTATTAGGCTCATGTTCAATCTTTCTCTCTCTTCTGCAATGATGCTAATTCTATCTAATTCATATTACAAACAGGATCAAACAGAATATTTACTCATTCAACATTTGAGGATCCGTAGACTTGTATCCTCTAGAAAAAGAGGAGCACCACATTGTGCTTTCTTGTCAATAAAAAAAGGTGTCAACGACGGAACCAAAATTACCGTTGTAACTTTTTGAGCATGACCTTTCCTGAATTGTTATTACCTGGAATTTTTTTTCTATCAGTATTGCTTGCATGTCGTGGCATAAGATCCAATATAGAACAGTTCCAATTTGAATTAAGTCTTTCATAAAATGGATCATACAAGCTAGGTTCCTTAATACCCTTGACATTATGTACAAGTAATTAACTACATAACTTGTCACTATCGGGCTTGAAGTACTGAAGCTGACAGCCGGAATTGATAGCTTAGTTTCAAGTCCCTTCTGCAAATCAAATTCCTTTGGCAAGGGCAAAAAAACTACTCTCTCCGTCCACAAATATAGTGTTCATCTAGTTTTGTCTTAAGTCAAAATTTTTAAACTTTGACCAACAATATCTTGAAATATATTATTTTGAATTTAAAAGATTTATTTAATATAAAAGTCCATTTCACGATGAATCTAATAAAATCATTTTATGTTGTCAACCTTTACAGTTTTTTTTTTGTTACGAACAGCCAAAATTTGAAAAGCTTGACTTAGAACAAAACTAGATAAACACTATATTTGTGAACAGAGAGAGCACGAGATAAATTTGTTACTCAGGGACAAGCTTGTGGCAAGAGTTGCCACACCATATACACCTCTAAGTTTTTTTTCTTCTTCTAGGTTTTTAATGAATTGAAGCACCTGAAATCGTGGATGAAAAAAAAGTGGATTATGCTACAAGTCATATTGTCTTTGTCGTGACAAAAGAAAACGTGAAAAGATTGCGAAGTAACAATTTATATGGTATTATGTGTACTTTAGTCATGTCTCAGGTTGAATTTATTTTCAACACATCGATCGTGAAGATGAAATAGTTCATTGCACTTGTTTTTAAGATGTTGTTGTAGGAATATAAAAGCCAGATTAATGGTTTGTGTGGTATTCACCTGAGGAGAAAGACCACCAATCATAAGGCGAAAGATGGCATGCTTTAAATGAAAACGCTGTTATTGTATGATCATCTATCCATTTCCTGTTTGTCGGAATAGAATCCTGGTCGTAGTAACGTTCTCCAACGTACTGTCGCGTTCAGTTAGTGGTGTGAACGAGTTTCTGATAAGGGCGGTCCTCCCCTGGGAATACTTACCTCTAATTACAAGGTTCTTTATAGATGGGTATAAGCTTATACCCTATACCAGCAGCACTGACAAATGGCTCTGGAAACAACCGACCAATCAATTTGGGTTTTCCTAATAAGTTCATTGCAGCGGCTTGCATGATCAGGTATATTGACGAGGAAATTTTTATTTTGCCTGGTAGGTATAGTCAATTTTTTAGATGTGTTGATTTCACTTTCATAGATTTTTCGCTATTGTTTCCTGTAGGCTGTTGGCCTAGAAACCACACAACCAGAAAAATCTATTCGGACCATAGCTTTGAAGCAAAGATCATTTGCACGGTATTTACTAGCTAAAACTTGTTTCACTAGACTACTTGATCCAGACCTAGTGATAACTTCAAGTATAATAAAATATTTCCCCCAGATTTAATACAGCTTGCCCGTCATTCAGCGAGTCCAGAACTTAATTGTTCAGCGGTAGTTGAACCCCCAGGTTTACTTCCTACCTTCGATCTTTTTTTAAAAGAAAAAATTGAGCTGAAGTTCTTTGTGTTTGTTTTTATTTTGCGAAGAAGTTCTTTGTGTTTATCACTTTGGTTTCTTTGCAAGTTAGCAGCAAGGTTTGCATTACCGGTACAACCGGACGGCATTGAGATGTCCGGTTTTCCAAAAACCAAAAAAAACCGGTCCGTAAACCGAACAAAATTCAAATTCTAAATTTTGAATCTGAAAATTGAAAACCGGTCAGTAAACCAAACCTGTTTACCTAAACACCGGTCAAAATGTCCGCAAAATCGGACCAAATTTCGGAACACCGGTTCAGAGAGAAAAAGTGAAAAAAAATGCAAAATTTTAAAAAATTGAAACAACAAATATGTAAAAAACCAGATCCAATTTACATTGCAATTGTGGAACAACAACACGAGGTCATTTGCTCAGTAAAAAAATCGAGGAAGGTTGGTGGTACGAAAAATAGAAAAAAAGGGGTTTTCTTTTTTTCCCTTCCCTTTTTGAACCCAGAAAGCCTGTGTGAGTTTTTTGATCCATCAACGATCGAATTTTCGTGTTCTTCTTCCATCATTGCGCTGCAAATTTCCTCTATTTTTTTTACATTTTTTTCTTATTGTTTCACTTTTTTTAAAAACAATAAAAACGAGAATCGGCAAACCGGACTTGACCGATTTTTCCGAAAACCGTCGGTTTACCATGGTAAGGAAAACCCTGGTAAGCCCTTAGCAGTACATCCGCTCGCTAAGATATCCTCAGGATAAGTAGCTCACGAATTTGCTTCTCTTCTTTGGTTTAGGTTCTCCCTCCGTCTTATTCTCGGCAATAAATAGATATGGAATCTCTGCATCTTTTTCTACGGAAAGATGATGATAAGTGTTGGGATATCCTTCACAGGACAATGCCAAACAGGATCACAAGACTACCATTCTGAACAAACTACTTCGACTAGACTAATGAAAGTAAATGCGAAGAGAAAAACCTACTAATGCTAAGGAGTAATGCACTTATAGGAAGATTCACATTACTGTACCTTGATACAACCCAACGGGAATCGACCCCTCCCAACGGGAGTCCTGGGGGCGCTATTTATAGCCTACTCAACTGTGCCCTTGTTGACATAAATACCCTTGATCACACTAGTCTGTACAGCAAACCCTATGTACAAAATTGTCAAAAGGGCATAACAGTCATGTTTCAACACTCCCCAAAACGCTAACCTAACTTATCCAGAAGTGGGACCCTCCTGGTCTCCGCTTGAAGGGACCCGCGCGAAGGGCTCTTCGCCAACCGCTCTTCGCGTCCGTCGTCATGGGACTTCGCCCCAGCCTCTTAGGAGGCGGCCGCCCTTCGCGTTCCTCTTCACGGACTTTGGGACTTGCAACAGAATGAATGAAGATGAAGAGAGGTAATCACCAGCGAACCGAGATTGAGTTTTTCCGTAATCCTCTTCGCCATTCCCAACACAAGCCCCTCGTGGGCGAGGTTCAACTTCGATGAGCCGAACCCTCGAACCAGACGACCGTCATAGAATGCGAAAAGGTTAGCCAGAAAAACTCCCCTCTTGAAGTTGAGCCGAGGATGTTGCAGGAGTGAGATAAAGCGAAGAGATTTGGTCGACCATTTTGTCAGTTATTTTTATTTTACTCGCTTGACGCGGTTATCCATGCGCAATAACTGCGCCGATTTTCACCCCCTATATAAGGACGGGGGGGGGGGGGGGGGGGTCGAGTTCATTTCACGCTCACCTGCTTGGAATTTTAGGTCTCTTCGCTTTTCGTTAGTCTTGAAACTGCTCTATCGACGCTCGTTCGCTTCGGAATTCGATCCTGAGGTATGTTTACTTCTTTTTGTCTTTGCTTTACATTCTCTCTCTTTGCCTTTTCTAACGGGTTTTCCCTTCGCTTTTATACTTTTCCAGTCTCCCATGTCTAGGATTAGGCAAATTGCTCGCCTTGTTGACGACATGGTTGCTGATGAGGCTCCTGCAAACGCTCTGTCTGGCTCTGCGGCAGCGGAGTCGCGTTCTCTGTTGAGTGATAATTCGGAGAAAATTCCGGACTCCCCTTCGCACGGTGAACGCGAAGTGGCTCCACTTGAGCCGGCTGAGGAGGGCGACGCGAAGAAAGGAACTGCGGCTGGTATGACTGCCGCCGATACTGCTCCTACTGCCACTCCGCCTGCCGTTGGAGGTAATAATTTTGGAGAGAATGCTGATTTTATTGCTTACCTAGATTCTGCTGAGCTATCGGATAGGGAAAGGACTCGGCGAAAAGGTGTGGCTTCGCTTAGAAAGCCTATGCAGTTGCCAAAGACTCTGCGCCTTGGGCGCTCGCTTGTTACGGAACGTGTGCTTGAACAGTACGCGAAGCTTGGATATTTTGAGGCAGGAACCGCACGTGCGCCTAAAGGCGAAGAAATTCCAACTCCGGAGCCCAACGAAGCTGTTGTTTTCCGGGATTTCTATGAGGCAGGGTTTCGTCGGCCGACATGGAACTTTCTCGGAGCAATTCTGTCCTGATATACCAGCTGACGCCTAACGCCTTTGTGCAGCTGGCTAAGTTCATATGGGCCATGCGCACTCACAAGGCTCGGCTCCATCCCGATGCCTTTTGCCGGTTTTTCCGTTTGCACTTGCAGAACAAGAAGGTGCATTTTGACAATGATATGTTCCTCTCTCAGTATGGGATATGCTCGTTCAAACCCCGAGAATTTTCTAAGAAGTCGAAGATCAGATCAGTTAGTCTTGCGACTGCTAATCGGAACAAGTGGCCTGATGACTGGATGCGGTACTGGTTCTATATACCGGTTCCTGCGGCAAAGGACGAAGAGGGAGAAACTTTTTACCCCCTTGGTAGCCACATACGCGACGCCTGTCCGGTTTTTTCTCCTGATTATGAGGACAGCGAAGGGTTTCAGGCAACTTGCGGCGCATTTAGGAATATATGCCGTTTTTTGAGTTCGGGAAACGTGGTCGAGGAGTTTATCGCTGCCCGCATATGGCCTCTTCGCAGTGGCTGGCACCCGAGGAAGCATAAGGCGAAAAAGGTCGGTAAAATTGAATTTAAGAGCCCTCTCTTCGCTGAAGATGCAGTCAAAAAACCTGACGACTTGTCGGATGTGCAATTTGTTAAGTTTGTGGAAGACACCACGGAGATTCTCTGCGGTCCTTACACCGAGGAGGAAGCTGATCTGTGTGATCGGAAGCTCTTGGTTGATCATCGCGTGAAGCGCGTCTTCGACTTCATGAAACTCAAGTATTATGGGCATAAAGTTGCTCCTGTTAGACGGGGCCGCAAAAAACCTGGCGAAAAGGTCTTCAGGACGACCTGCTTTATTGAGCTGGAGGGATGGAGGAATGATATTGAACCTCCGGAGTACGAAGAGGAAGAAAACACTGAGAAGGTTCCTTCGCGAAAAGCTGTTCGGAAGGTTCCCTCGTCCGCCACTGAGAAGATGGTGACAATCAAAGCGGAGAGGCGGAAGAGGAAAAGGGCTGCTGGTAGAACGAGGAGTTCCCTTCGGATTTCGGAGACCTTAGAGGCCTCAACCAGCCTTCCTACGGTCCAGTGCGAAGAAGCTGTAGCTCCAATTGCTGGCAGTGGCCCTGGCAAAGGGTTTCGTTCGGCGCCGCCAATGGTCGCTCCGGTTTACGACTTGACCGGTTCTGACGAAATTTTGGCGGATAGCCCTGGTCGATCAAACACTGGTGAAGGCGTGGATGCAGGGGTTGATGACTTCGTTGCTCCTTTGGGAGTCCCAGTAGTTAACTTGGACGATTCCGATGAACTCATTAGCGATGACTCGATGAGAGATATCGGAGGTGCCTCGGCGGAGAGTAACCGCAACATCGACGCCTTTACGGTTGATGATACTGGGCTTGACCGTATTCTGCGAGAGATGAGGGATGCTGGATCTTCTAGCAGCGGGTCCAGCGAAAGCACGAGTAGCAGCTCTGACGACTCGAGCAATTGCAGCTCCAGTGATGCGATTTCCTCTAACGCGCCTGGCGATGAGGTCAGCCGGTTGATTTTTGGAATGATGAGTGGAGACGTTGAGTTTAACGCCGAAGGTCTCTTGTGGGTCCTTTGTTTTTCTTTCAAGTTATTGCCTATTTCGGCTTTTGCGAAGATGCTTAGATTTTGTTTCTTTTGTCTTCGCAGAGTTGGGGCGCGCCCTTAGTGAGGCGGCGCCTGCGACTGAGCTCGTTGATACATTGGAGCGTCAAGTTTCAGTGGTAAATTCCTTTTCGCTATACCCTTATGTTTTTGACTATCGATGTTTCCTTGTCTTATTATTTTTCGATGCTTATATATTGGGAAATTTGCCTGGAGCACACTATGAAAGTGTGGTTTCGTCCGGAACACACCGCGGATTTCGATTTCGTCTGAGACACCCTACGATTTCGTGGAAATTGTCGGTGACACACTTTGACCGTTTAATAATTAGTTTTAACTTTTTTTATCTCGATAGTTAGAATACATTTGGACTTGAAACTTGGCACAGATATACACTATCAGATTCTCTATCATTAAAAAATAGAGCTAGATTTTGTTTGATTGTTTGCATGGTTAGCTCATTGTTTTAATATCTAATTTGTTGAGCTAACCATGCAAACAATCAAACAAAATCTAGCTCTATTTTTTAATGATAGAGAATCTGATAGTGTATATCTGTGCCAAGTTTCAAGTCCAAATGTATTCTAACTATCGAGATAAAAAAAGTTGAAACTAATTATTAAACGGTCAAAATGTGTCACAGACAATTTCCACGAAATCGTAGGGTGTCTCAGACGAAATCGAAATCCGCGGTGTGTTCCGGACGAAACCACACTTTCATAGTGTGCTCCAGGCAAATTTAACTTATATTTTTGTAGGTGTACGCCACCTCCAAGGCTCTTCGCACTAAAGTTGCTGTTGGCGGTAGCAGCGGGGACTCTTCCGCTGAACTAGAGGAGCTGCGCCGAGAGAAAGCTCTGTGGGAGAAAACCCGCACGGAGTTCGAGCAGGCCAAGACTAACTTAGCCGCTAAGGAACAGGAGCTATCTGAGATGAAGACATCTCTGGAGAAAGCTGAGGTCGAGCACGCGGGGAAGCTTAAAGCCGCGGAGGAAAAGAATGCCGGGGTGACTCGGCAGTTTGAGGATTTCGCGAAGATGTTTGACGAAGGCGCAGTCAATACCTTTCGTCAACTGTCTGAAGCGCTCTCCCAGGTTGGCGGGAAGGCCAACCCTCTGCCAACCGATGATCGCGTGTCACCATCGCTCTTCTTCGCCTGGCTGGGCCAAGAGATGGGGCTTCTTCCGGGGGCTTTTCGCAACTTAGGGATCAAGCCCTCCGAACCGGCCTCCTCGCTTTGTTGGATCTTCTGGACGGCAAGAAGTGTTCCCACTTTATTGAGCTGGGAAAATCCGGCTTCACTCCTGCTGACTTCGCGGCCGCCAACGCATTGACCAGCAACGATAAAGTGCGGGTCGTTGTGAAGCGCTTCTTGAAATATTACTGGGGACCAATCGGCGCTGAAGCTTCGCGTAAAAAGGCTGCCGAAGAACTTGCGGTAAATTTTTTTTGCTTTGTCGTGTTTTCACAATTTTTGTTTTTTTGGATTATACTAACTATGTCTCTTTTTTAAATTGAAGGGTATGCGGGATCCTCCAGCTGAGAAGAAGCAAGCTCCAACAAGCCGTCCTTCGGTCAAGCGCGCGGCTTCGTCGGGTGGAGAGACCGCCGATTCTAAGAGAACAAAGACTAGCACGCCTTCCGAAGCTGGAAAAACGGAGAGGGGACTGGCAAGAGTGGCGAGGTTTAGAGAGTTTTTCTTTGAATTTGGCCTGGGGTGCTGTGGCTTGTAATGAATTTGATGACTCAGTGTAACGTACTATGTGCAGGTCTCCGGCGAGGAGCCTGCTTTTGAACCTTTATGCTATCAAAATGGTAAAACTTGTGCTACA
The DNA here is from genome assembly GCA_012490785.1 of Eragrostis nindensis. Classification (NCBI taxonomy): domain Eukaryota; kingdom Viridiplantae; phylum Streptophyta; class Magnoliopsida; order Poales; family Poaceae; genus Eragrostis; species Eragrostis nindensis. The sequence goes on along the minus strand of JAAXCT010000482.1, from coordinate 130,457 downwards.
CGCGCTAGCTTCGAGGTTTACTGCGAGAGGTCTGCCGAGCTGTCACTTAGTCGATTTTGGACGTATGCGTTCAAAGAGTATTTCATATGTCGCGCGGAGATGGCTCGTGTTTTTAAGGCTCGCAAAGTTCGCGAAGAGCGACCGTTCCTTCTAATTCCGAAGGAGGAAATTATAGAGAGCGAGCCAGTAACTTCGTTCCCTTGGGTTTTTGACGCTCCGTCTAATGACCGTCGTTATGAGAATGTGTATATGGAACTTTAGCTTCATGTTTTTGTTTCTATTATGGTGCTCGAAGAGACTTGTTTTGTTGTAAACGTGTTTTCTTAGGTTTTAGCTATGCCAATATTGACGCTTAATTTTTCACTCTTCGGAAAAAACTCCCCTCCCCCCTGGCAATCGAGGGGCGAGGCGCTAGATTGACGCTAAGTCGTTTTCCGCTTCGGAAAACCCCCCCTCCCCCCTAGCGATCGAGGGGCGAGGCGCGAGGTTGACGTTAAGTCGTTTTCCACTTCGGAAAAACTCCCCTCCCCCCTGGCCGTCGAGGGGCGAGGCGCGAGATTGACGCTAAGTCGTTTTCCACTTAGGAAAAACTCCCCTCCCCCTGGCAATCGAGGGGCGAGGCGCGAGATTGACGCTAAGTCGTTTTCCACTTCGGAAAAACTCCCCTCCCCCCTGGCAATCTAGGGGCGAGGCGCTAGGTTGACGCTAAGTCATTTTCCGCTTCGGAAAAACTCCCCTCCCCCCTGGCGATCGAGGGGCGAGGCGTGTTGGTTGTTTATACGCACCCATTTAGATACCGCAAGTGGACGGTGTACATTGTAGCTTTTTCCCTCAGAGTATTCTAAGGTTTATATCGAATCCACAAGGATCAGTAAGAGAACCTTATAAGGTCTTCTACGTCGTCTAACGAATCAATCCTAGCATGAAGTACTTGTTGCACATATGAAAGCTTGGAAAAGGTGAAAGCGAGAGTTGTGCCGATCGGCGCAACAGGTGTGCCGATCGGCACAGGAGCTAAGTTGTCCGAAGGTTGCTTGAATGGCCTGAGAACTGACAGGAAAGTATACACATAACCAAAGAGGAACGCCTGGAGTTAGCCTGTATGCATCTAGTGGTCGGAGAAAGGATGTGCCTATCGGCACCACGGGTGTGCCGGTCGGCACCGAAGCAGCAATAATGTGACATCTATAATCCTAACTTACTTGGCACTTTAAACAGTTAGTGAACATCGAAGATCGGTAGGAAGCGGCCCCTTTCCGACGTGCCCTGTCACGACCAGCTCGCCTTGGTCGGTGACCCCTTCCCACTCTACACATCATCTCAAGGATCTCGCATATTCCAGCGCGTTGAGGTACAGAGACAATATGCAATTATGGCGCATACAAGATCCGGATATTATCTTAACCACAATAGAGATAGTGAGAGATTGAATCTCTCACCTCTTATTGCCACCACAATTAAGATAACATCTAATTACTTAGCCGTCGTTACTAAGCATTGGAACAAGCATATGTAAGACCATAAAATCCAGACGAACATAACAGCAGCCAAGGGTACAATTAAGACATACACATAGATAAATGTAATAATTGTACCTTTATTCATCACCGTCAGAGCGGTGCCGATCGGCAAAAGATTGTGCCGGTCGGCACCGCCTTGTTGCAACATTGACGACTCCTAAGATACATGGCTCTACTTCTCCTAAGCTCCGGTGTAGTGCGACCACGCAGGGCGACTACCCAACTAGACTACATCTCTCAATATGGTGGCTCTTCAACTCCGGCGGCCTCCCGGCGATGTGCAGAGGCTTCCTAGACCCTCAAGGTGTCCACCCCCGTCCCCGGGGCGTCCCATGGGTTATATATACAGTGGGGAGGCATCCGGAGGAGAAAGAAAACAAATGTAGGTCCGTGCCGGTCGGCACCAAAGGTGTGCCGATCGGCACGATTGTTTCCAATTCGGATTTGATTTTCCGTTTTCGCAGCTCCGCATTCCATAAATCATAACTTCCTCGTCCGGAGTCCAAACGAGGCAAACTCGGACTCTATCTCGTAGCCCTCGAAACGATCTACAACTTTGGTATTCATAAGATCTCCATATTCGGCCGTCTTGGTTCCCAAATATGCGATGCCAAAATATCTGTCCTGATTCGGACTTCTCTGCGCAGGTCTCCTTGCGGGGCCCATATCTCCTAGCTCCAGAGTCCAAATGGGGTAATCCATATATGTTCCGGAAATCTCTTGACGAGATCTACAACTTTCCAGTATATCAGATTCCCATTAGAGCACGTCTTGAACTCCAAATCTGCGTGACAATACAGTGCTGTTTCTGGACTGCGCGAATTGATCTTTCCTTCCGGATAAACCTTCTGGAAATCCTTAGGCATTGAGCCACGACCTTGGGCTTGCATGTTGGGTTCCATGGACGTCCAGAGGTGTCTTGTAGGTGCCATGGGCTTGTGAGAAACCTTCCTTGCGTGGCGAGTCGGGCTTCATATCGGTACTTCTCATATTTGAGCCATTATAGTGTCATTTCACCTAATCCTGCAACATAGCACTAAAACAACACTACATGTGGAAATCGTCAATATTAGAGGTAATAACACATACTTATGATGAGAATATGGTACGATGTTGGTAGTTTTGAGCATATAAAATGGGTACTTAGGAACCACCAACAGCTCCCCTATGCTTAAACCTTTGCTCGTCCTCGAGTAAATAAATCACTTCACCCACTCAAGGAGAGATCAGCGCCGCAGTCATGTTATCTTCACTTGCATTCATCAAAGCACATATATTTCCAACCCGCTTTAAGAGTATAGCACAAAAGTTTTATATTGCACCAATTCTACTACTCAAGATACTAGTGGGGAACAGATTATGACTTAGAACCAACCACAATGATCAAATAAAGTAGCTTCAACTCTCAAAGCAGATTACTCCTCAAACTAGGCCTTAAGATGATAAAGTTTTTCCAAAAATTCAGTCTCATTCATCCGAACAAAACACTCTCTTGCAAAGAATTAAGACAACACTCATCTCACAAATCTCACAAGCCAAACAACTAGAAGTGATCCTATCTACAAATATTTAGTGGAAGGCTTTATGTGTAGCTTGGTAGAAAAACAACTAGCAAAACAATGTAACTTAGAATATTGTCAAACCAAGAGATAGTTCTACTTGGTTTTACAGAGACTTGTCAAAAAGGCCATTGAAATAACATGATGAAAGAGAGGAAAACACACGCTTTAGAAAGGTGGACATGTGCAAATGGCAAAGAATGATCTCAAGACACAAATGAAGTTCTCAAAATCGGATTGCACATGGTTGGAAAGATAGAGTTTCAGCCAATTGAATGCACTTACTTGAATATGATGGTTTTATGCACAATCTTCTATGAAGTCCACTCTTGCAACTTGATATAACACTATAAACAATATTGATCTTCCATCAACAATCTTTGAAGTCCATTAACTAGCGCTTCGGAATGTAGATGACGATCCACTCCCCCACGCTTAAACGGTGCTCGTCCCGAGCATATAGGAAGTGGAAAAAGAAAAAGCACTAGTTAAACCTTTTATTTCTTCTCCTTGACCGTCTGAAACACATATACTTGATTTCTGGAGATAACAGGAGGCTTTTCGCTGATTTTGGACTTTGTGCCGGTCGGCACGAGATTGTGCCGGTCGGCACGAACCCGACTTTTCTCCGTTTTCGCCTTAAATTGATCCTTTGCGCTTCAGAAAGTCTTCAGAGGTGTTTGGTGATGAAAATCTTCGTCTTGAGCAAGATATCTTGATAATTTGTGCATAAAACCATAGAAATAGTGCAACGGCTTGACGAGAAACTCATATCATAGGTTGTAGACAAGGAGAGGACATCACCAAAAGAAATATGGGTTTACAGGTGAGAATACTCAGCGAAGTATGCACACATTCCAGAGTAGAATAGGCAATGCTGAATATGAATAAGGCTAGAAAACAAGTGATAGTTACGCAAACGGAATGGCCAGCTTCTAAGTCTCATACCAAAAGAACACAAACTTGACCCAACTCACCAAATCACATTTTGCTGAGTTCCAATGAATTGTGTTCCAATGAGAGGAATCTTTTGGAATAGCAGAGGTCTTCGAGACTTGGCTAAATTTAATTTTCTGCATGACTTATCTATAGAAAAGAATTTAGATTTTATTGCTATTCTAGAAACTCATAGGAGATGTTTCTCGGATGATACTCTTAGTACTTTTTGTGGGGATAGAGAGTTTTTCTGGCATTGGATCCCTCCTAAGGGTAGATCTGGTGGAATTCTTTTAGGTGTAAATGTACAATCGTTCTCCATTGATAATTTACAGGATGGTGAGTTCTATGTCAAGCTAAACCTTACAAATAAATGCGATGGCTTTCGATGGGTTCTTATGGCTGTATACGGTGCGGCACAGCCTGAACATAAAGATCGTTTTCTCGCTGAATTTGTAAGAGCTTGTTCTGTAGAAACGTTACCCCTCATGGTTGGAGGAGACTTTAATATTATTAGAAACCCAGTGGAAAAAAGTAATGATAGATTTGATAGTAGATGGCCGGTTCTTTTTAATATGCTTGCATAGAAACGCTGAACTTAAGAGAATTAGAATTGTCTGGTCGTAAATTCACTTGGGCTAGTTCAGCTGAGAATCCCACTTTTGAGAAACTAGATAGAATTCTTGTAAGTACTGATTGGGAGCACAAATTTCCGCTTTCCACAGGAGAAGCTCTAATAAGGGAAATTTCAGATCACACTCCACTTCTGTTAGACATACGTCAAGCTTCACATAGAGGCAATAACGCTCAGTTCAAATTTGAACTTGGGTGGCTCACTAAAGAAGGTTTTTTTGACTTAGTCGCAAATGTGTGGTGTACTGGAAACCGAGGAAGAACTCCTATGATGCGGTGGCCAAATAAGATTAGGGCTGTTCGTAGATATCTCAAAGGGTGGGCTAAGAACCAAGTTGGTGTAACTAGGAAGAGGAAGAGGTTTCTTTATGAACAACTGGATTTGTTAGATAGAAAAGCGGAGCTTACACTTTTGTCTGCAATGGAATTAGAATATAAGCATTGTCTATCAACCGAATTAACTAAATTGCTTAGGGAAGAGGAACTATATTGGTTCCAAAGATCCAAAGCGACAAGGTTATTAAAAGGTGATGATAATACTAAATATTTTCAACTCCTAGCAAACGGTAGGCACCGCAAAACTAGGATTTTTCAGTTAGAACAAGATGAAGGAGTAATTGTAGGGGATGAGAACCTTAAAACATATATTACAAATTTTTACAAAAATCTTTTTGGAGCGCCAGGTAACAATAACTTCACCCAGAAGAAGAGAACAGAGAGGGCATTCCTCAGGTGTCTCATCTAGAGAATGAAGTATTGACAGATCCTTTTAGTGAGACTGAGATAAGAGATGCTATTTTTCAAATGGAACACAATAAAGCACCGGGTCCAGATGGTTTTCCAGCTGAATTTTATCAATTCTTTTGGAATATTATCAAATCGGATCTGCTAGAGCTTTTTAATGAATTCCATTCTGGAAACTTGCCTCTTCATAGTCTCAACTTTGGGGTGATTACGCTGCTTCCAAAAAAGGCAGAGGCTGTCAAGATTCAGCAGTATAGACCTATTTGTCTACTTAATGTTAGTTTTAAAATTTTTACGAAGGTTCTCACAAATAGAATTACCCAGATAGCACATAAAGTAATTAGACCTTCACAAACTGCTTTTCTTCTGGGAAGGTACATTATGGAGGGTGTTGTTATTTTACATGAAACCATCCATGAGATGCACAAAAAAGAAGAAAAGTGGGGTTATTCTTAAACTAGATTTTGAAAAAGCATATGACAAGGTGAAATGGCCTTTCCTTCAACAAGTGTTGAGAATGAAGGGCTTCTCATCAAAATGGTGTGCTTGGATTGATCAAGTGGTGTCTAAAGGGTCAGTAGGAATTAAAGTTAATAATGATGTTGGTAATTTTTTTCAAACTAGGAAGGGTGTTAGACAGGGAGATCCTTTATCACCCATTTTATTTAATATTGTTGTTGATATGCTGGCTATCTTAATAGCTAGAGGAAAAGAAGTGGGTCAATTTGAAGGTCTAGTTCCACATTTGGTAGATGATGGGCTTTCTATTTTGCAATATGCCGATGACACAATAATTTTTATGGAAAATGATTTAGAACAAGCCAAAAATATGAAACTCTTGCTTTGTGCATTTGAGCAACTATCTGGCTTGAAGATCAATTTCCACAAGAGTGAATTGTTCTGTTACGGGCAGGCTAAGGATTTGGAAAATGAATATTCACAAATCTTTGGATGCGAGATGGGTTCTTTTCCATTCCGATACCTTGGAATTCCAATGTATCATAGAAAGCTTATGTTGGTCGTTTATACGCACCCATTTGTATACCACAAGTGGACGGTGTATATTGTAGCACTTTCCCTTAGAGTATTCCAAGGTTTATATCGAATCCACAGAGATCAGCAAGAGAACACGATTGTTACTATTTTGTCTAACAGAACAATCCTAGCATGAAATACTATTGCACACACGCGAGTTGTGAAGAAGATAGGTGTTGTGCCGGTCGGCACGGAGGCCGTGCCGATCGGCACAGTGAGTGGTAAGCAGGAGATATTCACCAAGATCCAATCCAAGAGTTTAACCGGTATAATCTAGTAGTTCCAGCCATAAGGTAAAATCACGTCAAAGCAAGGTCTTAGCTTACACAAACTACTCCGGTATTCTACAAGACATGGTGGTTTCGTTCTCCTATCGCCCTGTCACGACAACGGTTAATAGCTCCCCACTGGTTTCTTGCACTATACGATAGATCCATAAGAACAATCATATAGACCAAAGCAATCCGATTAAAGACCAAGAATTCTCACAATGACACAATGCTCACCATCAATTACATACCTTGACGAACATCAAGGGAGGCTCAAGAACTCCGACATAGCCAACCGCGCATGGAGGCTACGCCAGCAAGCTAACTAGCCTAGATTACATTGTCTATGTGGTGGCTCTCAACTCCGGGCGGCATCTTGGATGTGTGAGGCGTCTCCCTAGGTCTTCCGTCGTCCAACTCTTGTCCCTGGGGCATCCCATAGGCTTCATATATAGTGGGGAGGCGTCTGGAGGCGAAAAGAACCGAATCTAGGTCGGTGCCTGTCGGCACCAAAGGTGTGCCGATCGGCACGACTCGTTTCTAGTTCGGACTCGATTTTCCTTTTTCACAGCTCCGCCTTCCATCGATCATATCTCCACCGTCCGGAGTCCAAATGAGGCAAACTCGGACTCTATCTTGTATCCCACGAAAAGATCTACAACTTTGGTATTCAACTCAGCTTCTGATTCGGCCGTTTATATCCCCAAATATGCGATGCCAAAATATCTGTCCTGATTCGGACTCCTCTGCGCAGGTCTCCTTGCGGGGCCCATATCTCCTAGCTCCAGAATCCAAACGGGATAATACATATATGTTCCGGAAAGCTCTCGACGAGATCTACAACTTTCCTTTACATTCGATTTCCATTAGAGCACGTCTTGAACTCGTAAACCGCGTGGCAATGCATTGCTGTTTCTAGACTGCGCGAATTGATCTTTCCTTCCGGATAAACCTTCTAGAAATCCTTAGGCATTGGGCCACGACCTTGGACTTGCATGTTGGGTTCCATGAACGTCCAGAGGTGCCTTGAATGCGTCATGGGCTAGTGAGAAGCCCTCCTTGCATGGCGAGTCGGGCTTCATGTCGTTACTTCTCATACTTGAGCCTTTATAGTGTCATTTCACCTAATTCTGCAACATAGCACTTAAACAACACTACAAGTGGAATTCGTCAAGGTTAGGGGTAATAATGCACAATTATGACAAGAATATGGTGAGAATGTGGAGGAATATGGCTGCTATTGGCACATAAAATGGGTACTTAGACAGCGCCAACAGCTCCCCCATGCTTAAACCTTTGCTCGTCCTCGAGTAAATAAATCACTTTACCCTCTCAAGGAGAGATCAGCGTTGCAGTCATGTTATCTTCACTTGCATTCATCAAAGCACATGCATATCCAACCCGCTTTAAGAGTATAGCACAAAAGTTTAAGTTGCACCAATTCAGCTACTCAAAGATACTTGTGGGGGACAAATTATGACTTAGAACCGACCACAATGATCAAATAAAGTAGCTTCAACTCTCAAAGTAGATTACTCCTCAAACTAGGCCTTAAGACATAAAGTCCAAAAATTCAGTCTCATATATCCAAACAAAACACTCTCTAGCAAAGAATCAAGACAACACTCATCTCACAAATCTCACAAGCCAAACACTAGAAGTGATCCTTTCTACAAATATTTGGTGGAAGGCTTTATGTGTAGCTTGGTAGGAAAACAACTAGCAAAACAATGTAACTCAGAATATTGTCAAATCAAGAGATAATTCTACTTGGTTTTACAGAGACTTGTCAAAAAGGCCATTGGAATAACATGATGAAGGAGAGGAGAACACACGCTTTAGAAAGGTGGACATGTGCAAATGGCAAAGAATGATCTTAAGACACAAATGAAGTTCTCAAAATCGGATTGCACATGGTTGGAAGGATAGAGTTTCAGCCAATTGAATGCACTTACTTGAATATGATGGTTTTATGCACAATCTTCTATGAAGTCCACTCTTGCAACTTGATATAACACTATAAACAATCTTGATCTTCCATCAACAATCTTTGAAGTCCATTAACTAGTGCTTCGGAATGTAGATGACGATCCAACTCCCCCATGCTTAAACGATGCTCGTCCCGAGCATATAGGAACTGGAAAAAGAAAAAGCACTAGTTAAACCTTTTATTTCTTCTCCTTGACCGTCTGAAACACATATACTTGATTTCTGGAGATAACAGGAGGCTTTTCGCTGATTTTGGACTTTGTGCCGGTCGGCACGAGATTGTGCCGGTCGGCACGAACCCGACTTTTCTCCGTTTTCGCCTTAAATTGATCCTTTGCGCTTCAGAAAGTCTTCAGAGGTGTTTGGTGATGAAAATCTTCGTCTTGAGCAAGATATCTTGATAATTTGTGCATAAAACCATAGTAATAGTGCAACGGCTCGACGAGAAACTCATATCATAGGTTGTAGACAAGGAGAGGACATCACCAAAAGAAATATGGGTTTACAGGTGGGAATACTCAGCGAAGTATGCACACATTCCAGAGTAGAATAGGCAATGCTGAATATGAATAAAGCTAGAAAACAAGTGATAGTTACGCAAACGGAATGGCCAGCTTCTAAGTCTCATACCAAAAGAACACAAACTTAACCCAACTCACCAAATCACATTTTGCAATCTACAGGTTTATCATATAGGTGTAGCATATTTGGCTCTGGTAGGTATGATCAATGCAAGAGAGTAATATTTGCAAGGAATAGAGACTTTGAGATATTATAGTTTTCCAAAAATTATTTAAGGACACTAGCTATGTTGGAGTTTTCTTATTCAAGAGCAAAGCATGGTTCAAATGAACAGCACAATCATATGGGGTCTCTATCATATTATCCGTCGCCCTCCACTTAAGCAAGTAGAACAGCGGAATTGGTGCTTATTATCAGTGTAAGTTCAAAATTTAGCGAGGGACAATTATATGCAACGAATCAAACAAGTTCCAACAACAATAGCAACTTTCATCATTTCTCTAGCAAAGATCCCCATCATAATCATGCATCATTTAGAGTGAAAGCACAAGCAAAAGATGGTGATGGACACAAACAAAACGAGAAAAGAAAATAAAAACCCAAGTTGATAGCAGATGATACTTGCAAGAATGAGAAGAGAACGAGATTAGAGAAGAGAGGAAGCGAAGAGATGTTACCGCATTTAAATGAATTGATACCCAGCATTTGTCTCCCCCATGCTTAAGATTTTGCTGATTTGCGTGAGAAAAATTTGATAACAGGAGTAGCGGGCGAGTGCCGATCGGCACACCAAGTGGTGCCGGTCGGCACAGACAGTGGTGCCGATCGGCACACTCATCAATTTCGATCATCGCCTTGTACCTGCTGTCCCAATGCTCCATCTCGTTCATGTGGCCGACATCACCTTATTTCTTTCAATTTCCCTCATGTGAGAGTGTTGCTTTCATTCCTGCAAAACAATTAAGTGCACATACCACTCCCGAGGTGATGGTCGGGAGTAGAAACAATATCGTCCACCTAGCAACAACCTCAAAGCTCAACTTGTGGCACAACTTATTCTAGTAGAAAAGAAAAACCTAATGGGTGTAGGTGTGTGCATAAGTGTGGATGCATGAAGTTGTTAGAACAATGCTAGCAAAGAATTTAAGACAACAAGCGAGCATGACATGCTTCCATGTATTGATCAGGTACGTAGTAAGCGCATCACAATCTTGTCGACCTATACTAGCAAAGCGAAGAAAAGGTTTTGAAGTTAGCAACGAAAGTTAGAGGCGTGGAAGCAACACAAAAGCAATGTTTACACCTAGCTCTAAGCACCATGCTTACAACTAGATTGCTAGCAATCTAAATGAAATTCTTTAACAACCAAAGTCTAAACACCATGTTTATCATGACTTAGCTATTGCAAAACTCCGCTGGACTAGAGAGATAGCGCATCGAAAAAGATTAGCAACCAACCAATGCAAATGATGCAAAACATAGAAGGCAAATGAACTATCCAATGTTGTTCAACAAACAAGCATAAACACCACGTTTACACCTAAATTTGCTAGAGAGAGTGTACGCCAAGCCAATTAAGTGCTCATTGGAGAGTAAACGCCAAGCTATCATGAGTGGAAATGTGAATGCAAAGTGGACAAATATGCAAGTGGAGAAATATGCAAATACAAAAACCAAGCAAGTGCTCACAAAGAATGCATGCAGTGGATGATTTTCAAGAATGATGGTGGTGATCTAAAAAGAAGAATGTTAGTCTAGAACAAATTAACCACAAGATGAGCATTCGAGTTGGGTAAATCTCACACAAAAACTTCTAGGTTGCCCTCCTAGTAGCACTAAACAATCCAAACAAAAGACCCAAAAGAAAGACACAAAACACGGGTTGCCTCCCGAAAGCGCTTCAATTATAGTCAAGTAGCTAGACTTCTCACATACCTTGTTGTCGCGAAGCCATGGTTCTTGGTGTAAGATCCAATGATATCCATGCAGCTTGTACTATGCAACTTTATCGTGGTTCGCTCATAGCCCTTCCTCGTTGCGTTGCATATTGCTCAATGTGTGTGGATGGTATAATGCTCTTGATTCTTCAGCTTTGTTTCATCTCTGATCATTTGCTTCATGAAAGAATTGCTCAAGCTAATTGCATTGTCGTCATCTTTATCTCCTTCTTCAATTATGCCACCAATAGACTGCAGCTCCTGTTCTCTCTGAATTTCGTGTCACCAACAGAATGAAACAGGTTCTAAAACCTATACCACAATGTAGGTAGCAAAAATATCTTTCCAATGAGTGCTCATACACCTCAAACGGATTCCGTATGAAGGACTTATGAGTTTTTTACTCCAAGGTCGCGTGCTGTTTTGAAATCTGACAGCTCGCGCAGCGTCTAATGATTTGCTCATAAATCCTTGTAGACAAATCCAAATCCAGCACCGTTTGATGCGTTGGAAAGAAGACTTGAAGCTCTATTCAGATATAAAAATTTTCTAAATTGATCAGGTCCTGAGACGTGCATAATTACCAATGACTTCAACTTCTTGCTCTTTTCTTGGGAGAATCTTGATGACTTCATCTCTTCAAGCATTGGAGCATATGCCGGCTTGTCCTTTGACTCGTGAATCTTGATGAATATTCGCACCAGCAAGGATACAAACTTCTCAAGCTTCAACAAGTTGACGGTTGGAAGACTTCTTCTTGACGAATAACGGAGGCTCTTTTCTTAAGTGTTCATCCCAATCAACCATCGAAAAACTGAACTTGCTTCATGAAGAACATCGTGATAACCAAGTGAATGACGTATATTTGTTGGTTGGGAGGAAGAGGAGACATTGATGATGAGTCCTCTGATGATGAGCCGCAAGCAAAGAGATCAAAGGTTAAACCCAACCACTATCGTGTTTCCATCATCAATCACTGTATATTTTCTTCAATCGTCGCATCCAATCTTCAATACTGTTGTGGGAGTAATCTGTTGGAGAGATAGGAGAAGTACCGAATATTATGGAGTTGTGCCGGTCGGCACGGTGGCTGTGCCAGTCGGCATCACCTTTCAACTCCATTGCCTCGCTTTATTATTGCTCAAGACACTTCATCCAAAGATCTCCAATCTTTTGCTCCTCCAATTTGGGTTGTTCCGAAGAAATCTGCCTTCTCTTCTTTCTGCCGACGTCTTGTTTGTGCTTCTGAGCTGCGACCTGGATGAATCAGAGGCTGCGACCTGTACCATTGCGTCAGGCATCAAATTATCTTTCCAACGAGTACTCACACGTCCTCATCGGACTCCGTATGAGGGACATATGGCCGTTTTTGTAAAGGTGTGTCAGGCTGTCTCGTGATGAATCTGAATTGAATTCAAACCTTCCAAATATTCAAACTCCGTGTTTGGAACAACTTGAATCCGTGTCTACCATCAACAGGAAGTCTTCTAAATGTTTGGAAACTCATAGATCACGTGGATATGGTCCCATAATTCCATATTTGATTCAATCTTCCAATTAGTTGCTATTCTCGCGAAATTCTCAAACAGCCTGTGCAGGGTCTCGTGTTTCGGCCATAAATCCTTGTAGAAAGCTCCAAATAATGTGAGACTTGAACCGTTGGAAATTAGACTTGATGCTCTTTCAGAATATCAACTTTTTAGGCCATGCAATCTTCTGTACGGATGCGCACACCTCCGGGAAGTCAGCAGACAGAACGACAAACTCATGATCAAGAACATATCCACCATGCCTTCAATGTTATAAATTGAAATCCTCGATCTTCATGGTAAATAGCCCTCAACCTTTTCTTCCATGACCTATTGCTATGAACAAGCCAAATATTCGCAAAGCATTAGTCTGAAAAAATTTTGACACAAGAGCGTGCACCTTGTTTTGATGAATCGGTAGGTGCCGATCGGCATGGGCGTTGCGCCGACCGGCACGAAGTAGTTTGCTCCCGGTGCGAGGAGAAGGTAGCACAGATCGTCAACGTCGTCGATCTCCAGCGTTCTGGACGTCTCCAGATCACACGGCAGCGATCCCCTATGCAGTGCCGATCGGCACCACGGTTGTGGTGGCCGGCACCGGGAGGATGGATCACCGTCTGTACCCCTTGGATAACTATGTGTCTAGCCGTACCTGTTTTCAATGGACACACAAACACGACAAACAGGGCATGTGCAATAAAAGAATAGGATTAGTCCGAAAAACTATATAGATCACCCTAGGTTCGAGTTGCCGATCCCTGGCAACGGCGCCAGAAAGATGCTTGTTGGTCGTTTATACGCACCCATTTGTATACCGCAAGTGGACGGTGTATATTGTAGCACTTTCTCTTAGAGTATTCCAAGGTTTATATCGAATCCACAGAGATCAGCAAGAGAACACGATTAAGGTTACTATTTTGTCTAACAGAACAATCCTAGCATGAAATACTATTGCACACACGCGAGTTGTGAAGAAGATAGGTGTTGTGCCGGTCGGCACGGAGGCCGTGCCGATCGGCACAGTGAGTGGTAAGCAGGAAAATTGATATTCACCAAGATCCAATCCAAGAGTTTAACCTGTATAATCTAGTAGTTCCAGCCATAAGATAAAATCACGTCAAAGCAAGGTCTTAGCTTACACAAACTACTCCGGTATTCTACAAGACATGGTGGTTTCGTTCTCCTATCGCCCTGTCACGACAACGGTTAATAGCTCCCCACTGGTTTCTTGCACTATACGATAGATCCATAAGAACAATCATATAGACCAAAGCAATCCGATTAAAGACCAAGAATTCTCACAATGACACAATGCTCACCATCAATTACATACCTTGACGAACATCAAGGGAGGCTCAAGAACTCCAGCATAGCCAATCGATCATGGAGGCTACGCCGCCAAGCTAACTAGCCTAGATTACATTGTCTATGTGGTGGCTCTCAACTCCGGGCGGCATCTTGGATGTGTGAGGCGTCTCCCTAGGTCTTCCGTTGTCCAACTCTTGTCCCTGGGGCGTCCCATAGGCTTCATATATAGTGGGGAGGTGTCTGGAGGCGAAAAGAACCGAATCTAGGTCGGTGCCGGTCGGCACCAAAGGTGTGCCGATCGGCACGACTCGTTTCCAGTTCGGACTCGATTTTCCTTTTTCACAGCTCCGCCTTCCATCGATCATATCTCCACCGTCTGGAGTCCAAATGAGGCAAACTCGGACTCTATCTTGTAGCCCACGAAAAGATCTACAACTTTGGTATTCAACTCAGCTTCTGATTTGGCCGTTAAATCCCCAAATATGCGATGCCAAAATATCTGTCCTGATTCAGACTCCTCTGCGCAGGTCTCCTTGCGGAGCCCATATCTCCTAGCTCCAGAATCCAAACGGGATAATCCATATATGTTCCGCAAAGCTCTCGACGAGATCTACAACTTTCCTTTACATTGGATTTCCATTAGAGGATGTCTTGAACTCGTAAACCGCGTGGCAATGCATTGCTGTTTCTAGACTGCGCGAATTGATCTTTCCTTCCGGATAAACCTTCTAGAAATCCTTAGGCATTGGGCCACGACCTTGGGCTCGCATGTTGGGTTCCATGGACGTCCAGAGGTGCCTTGAATGCGTCATGGGCTAGTGGGAAGCCCTCCTTGCATGGCGAGTCGGGCTTCATGTCGTTACTTTTCATACTTGAGCCTTTATAGTGTCATTTCACCTAATTCTGCAACATAGCACTTAAACAACACTACAAGTGGAATTCGTCAAGGTTAGGGGTAATAATGCACAATTATGACAAGAATATGGTGAGAATGTGGAGGAATATGGCTGCTATTGGCACATAAAATGGGTACTTAGAAAGCGTCAACAGCTTAGAAATGTGGACTGGAAGGAGGTAGAAGAGCGCTTCCAAAAGAAACTTAGTTGTTGGAAAGGGAAGCTACTTTCGGTGGGCGGTAGATTAGTTCTAATTAACTCTGTGTTAAGTAATTTGTCTATTTTTATGCTCTCTTTCTTTGAAATACCTAGAGAGGTACTTAAGAAATTAGATTATTACAGGTCTAGATTCTTTTGGCAAAGTGATGAGCATAAAAAGAAGTACAGACTTACGAAGTGGAGCATTCTTTGTTCACCGAAGGACCAAGGTGGTTTAGGGATTTTAAACTTAGATTTGCAAAATAGATGTCTTCTTAGTAAGTGGCTTTTCAATTTACTTAATAAAGATGGGATATGGCAATCACTTCTTAGAAGAAAATACTTGAGATATAAAACAATAACTCAGGTGGAATACATGCCTGGAGACTCTCATTTTTGGTCTGGCTTAATAAAAGTTAAGCAGGACTTTTTGAGACTAGGCAAATTTACCGTGGGTGATGGAACTCAAGTAAGGTTCTGGGAGGATGCTTGGTTAGGTGATACACCATTTAAAGACCAATATCCTAATCTTTATAATATCGTTAGAAAAAAAAGTGCTACGGTGAATGTGGTTATGAGATCTAGGCCTTTGAAAGTATCTTTTAGGAGATCCCTTGTGGGTAATAATATGATTGCTTGGTACCACTTGGTTGGTAGAGTAATAGACACCCACTTAACGGATCAAAAAGATGTTTTCATTTGGTCGCTAAATAAACAAGGTGCTTTTACAGTTTGCTCTATGTATAGAGCTTTAGCTGTTACCAATGTCGTACCTCATAATCACATTATTTGGAAGCTTAAAATCCCGCTCAAAATAAAAGTATTCATGTCGTACATAATCAAAGGGGTAACTTTAACCAAGGATAACTTAGTAAAGAGGCGATGGAAGGGGAGTACTAAGTGTTGTTTTTGTAATATGGATGAATCAATACAACATCTCTTCTTTGACTATCAAAATGCTAGGTTCATTTGGAGATTGATACATTTCTCTTTTAACCTACCTCCTCCCAGAAGTGTGCATCATCTTTTTAATGGGTGGTTACAAGGTTTAGAAAGGAAAATTAAGTATCAAGCCTTGGTTGGAGTATGTGCTATATGTTGGGCGATTTGGTTAAGTCTTAATGATCAGGTTTTTAACAACACACGAGCTTTTACTTCTATGCAGGTGGTGTTCAGAGAAACGTATTGGATTCGATTCTGGGCGCTGCTGCAAAAAGAGGAAGAAAGATCCCGAATAAATTTGGGGTGCCGTGTGCTTGAGACGACGGTCATGGAGATTTTTGCGTCAAATGGATGGTACTTTAGTAATAGACTTTCAGTTAGTTGAAATAATCTTGATGCATGTCATGGATGTCATGAACGTTTGTGGCTTTTTTGGCCTTTCTTTTTGGTCACTCTTTGTAATAATGGACAGCTACATGTATTAATCGATACAGAGGCTGGAATATTAATATATATTCCCTTTTCTAAAAATCACAAATTTTCAGACATGTTAATAAAGCAAAATTAAGCTACAGTCGCATATGAAAGCATGAAGGATTCCAAACAGATGGTGAGCACGAAGGATTCCAGAGGCACACATCTCAGCAAGGGACCTGACTGAGGTCGTGCATTTGATGGAAATGGAAACAGAAATGGCTGCCTTCACAACGATGAAGACTTTTTTTTTAGAAGTCACAACGATGAAGACTTAGCAGCCCTAAAGTGAGTATCTCCTGCCACAAGCTGATGTGCAAGGAAGATGAGCTCATTTCTTAACAGTAAGCGACAGGGACAGATAAAGGAAGAACAAAATAACAAACAAAGAAATAGGGCAGTATGAGAAAATAGGGGGAAAATGTATTCACTTTAGTGAGATATAACAGTGTTCAGTATGAAGGAGCCTTCTAAAAGCAAAATAGATGCCAGGATAAGAAGTAGGTGAAAGGCCGCCCCCACCACAATGTGGACTGCAACACAGATTGCAGGTTAGTGGCCTCCACATCAGAGCTTCTTCCATGCCTTTTTCCCCCTTCGATCCGGGTCAGCCTCCTGAACCTCACTGTTGGGGATCGGGGCTTTGGGACAACCAACTTGACTTGTCGGCATTTCTCTTTTCTATTTGTGCCCTGCAGGAATGGCGAGTCACTGCAGCGCCGGGGAGCTGGCACAATAATGGCGACAGGCAGGAACTCGAAGCCTCGTTGAAACGGCGAGGGATCCCCAAAATGGCGACAGGTCCAGTGACGCGGAAGCAATCTCTCCACGGCGCCAAGCTGACGTCACCGCTCTAGGGTTGATATGGTATAATCAAGTGTAAAATAGGTCTATTATGCCCTCGGGACATTTTTGTACAGCAACACGACAAAATGTAAGAGTGAGTCTAGGGGTGTTTTGGGCATGTCCGAAACACCTCTCACCCTACCTATAAATACTCGCCCACGGGCTCCCTGATGGGACAGATTGTATGTTTTAGACTAGTCCCCGAGTGAATACAACATGAATCTCCCCAGCAGTTTTCCTTACTATTTGTTTGTCACCATTTGTGTTTGGGTGATTCACACTCCTCGGAGTTGAATCCCAACATCGGCGCCCACCGTTTGTGTTGCTGGCAAATATCACCCACGATGCCCCACCACAAAAAATCAAAAGCCAATCTGCCGAGTACAACGCAAGACCTTATTTCGCCAGTGCCGACAGGAGAAATCCTCCCCACGGATTCGGTGCTTTCCGAGGAAGAAGTCCGCTGGGCAGCAATCAGGGACAAGCAGTCAGCTGAGAGCGCGCAGCAGGACGCTGAAATGGCCGAGGCCAGTAAACTCACCGACAAGCAGTTGGGCAAGCAATCCATTCATGAAGATCAAGATCCCGAGATAGAAGCAGAAAAGAACTGCGAACACCAGGCAACAACCAAGAAAAGGAAAGAGCCACCGTCACACATAAATCCTTACATCGTTGAAAGCGATTCAGAAGAAGAAGAAATGGCGAAGCAAAAGCTGGAGCTCCACAGCCTCCAAAAGCTAGCCAAGAAGCTCAAAACCACAAAAGACAAAAGAATCTCGGAGGACAGGGCCAAGGAAAGAGAAACCTTACGCATGCAGATCGAGCAGGCAAAAGCAACCATCATCGGTTTACAAAGAGACCTCGATGAAATGGCCAACATGAGCGGTCAATACAGTGAAACCAGACAAGATCCATTTCACCGAGGAGCCACAGAACAAGAGCAGGAAAACAATGGCCAGGGCAGCCAAAGAACCAGAGGGTATCATCGACAGCCCCTTCCGATAATAAGCAAAGCAGACAAGAATTCACCTCTATCCGAAGGGCTCCAGTTAACACCATGGCCCCTGAAGTACAAACCAGTCGCAGTCACCAAATACAACGGCTCATCAGATCCTAGGCAATTCCTCATGTCCTTCGAAGCAGCCGTCGCCTCCGCTGGGGGGGACGACACTGTGCTGGCAAAAACTTTTGTTACCGCCATCGAACATCAGGCTTTGGATTGGTATTCACGCCTAAAACCTGGGTCAATCTACTCCTGGGAAAACCTCAGAGACAAGCTGATGACAAATTTTCAAGGTTTCCGCAAATCATCGGTAACAGCAAATGAATTGAGGGCGTGCAAGCAAGCAGAGAAAGAGCCACTCCAAGATTACTTCCGAAGATTTGTTAAGCTAAAGGCACAGGCCTCAGACTTAAAGGATGATGTGGTAATCGACGCCGCAGTCGGAGGTGTCAGGGCAGGTCCTTGTGCTACATACCTATCAATGCACCATCCAACAACCATCGAGGAACTTTTTGAGGTGGTAGATCAATATATCAAAGCCGACAACGATCATAGAAGAAGAATCGAAGAGCAAAATGCCCAACGACAGGCAAGAAGGAGCCAGCCAAATCAGAACCAGCAAGACTGGAATTCATCCAGGAGGCAGAATTATAATCAGGGCCAGCCTCCTCGCCACATCAATAACATCGGCAACCAAGAAAAAAATGAAACAGCTGCGCCTTCGGACAGTTATCAGCACAGAGGGGGAAGAAACGGACGAGGCCGCGGGAGAGGGTGCGGGTCGTACAACTCCCGCAACCAAGAACCACGAAAGCCATACTGTATGTTCCACGGACCAGACAAAGGCCACAATTCCAAAGATTGCCCAGAGACAAAAGATACCTTGGAAAGAATGAAAAACAGAGAAACGCGCCAAGAGCCGCAAAAAACCATAAACCACACCACCACCCAAAATCCCTGGCAACCCCCACCTTTCAGCAACCCTTTTCCCCCGCAATATTTCCAAAATCATTTCGCACCACACCCATACTTCCCAAACCAATACCAAAGCCAAACAATTCCACCACCGCCGCCTCCAATTATCCAACACATGCCTCCACCGCAAATCAACCACATACCACAGCTAATGCCGCCAGCCGGACCAAGCCGCGCAACAGAACAGTTGCCACCACCACCACCACTACCCTTACCCAGGCAAACCTCACCACCAAACACACAGAACCAAAACCTACCATCTTATGGGGTAATCCTACCCATCATTGGCGGGTCATCCTCAGAATTTGAAAGCAAGAAACAAAGAAAAGATTATTTCCGAGCCGTCAATGCGGTGTGCAATGGTCCAATCCGAAAGTCCCGATGGTCGCATATACCCATCACTTTCACAGAGGCAGACTTAAACCTGCGATGCTACCCTCACACAGACGCCATGGTAATTCAAGCAAACACCTATGGGTGGACCGTCACTAAAGTCTTGGTCGACAATGGAAGTTCAGCCGACATTTTGTTCAAGACAACTTTTGATCAGCTCAAGCTTGATCCATCCCTTCTGCAACCTTCGGAGTACCCTCTGTACGGCTTCGGAGGAAGAGAGGTGCGAGCTGTCGGAAAAATAAGCCTCCCGGTATCTTTTGGTACCCTGGACAATGCAAGAACAGAGCATATCACCTTTGATGTAGTGGACATGCCTTACCCGTACAACGCCATTTTCGGTCGCGGAGTACTAAATACATTCGAGGCAGTGTTACACAGCTCTTTCCTGTGCATGAAGATCCCAGCACACAAACAGGTCATCTCCGTGTTCGGCGATCAACAAGAAGCAAGAAATATTGAAAGAGCGGTAGCACCGGGCCAAAAGAATGTGCATTTCCTATACGCACATCCAAATGTTCATGCCCTAAACTCAATGACAAGTGAAGAACAAAAGAGAAACAACAAAGGCCCAACTGAGCTAGAAAAAGAAATGGACAACGAGAAAACACCCATCGAGGCCAATGAAGAAACCAAAAGAGTCTTGCTGGATGAACATATCATCGGTCAAGAGGTCAATATTGCAAAAGGGATGCCCGCGGAAGAAGAAAAAGCTCTCGTCAATTTCTTGTGCAAGAACAAGGATGTTTTCGCTTGGTCGGCGAATGATCTTCAAGGAGTCAGTAGAAGCATAATTGAGCACAAGCTCAGAATCGACCAGAAGGTCAAGCCAAAGAAGCAAAAGCTCAGGAAAATGTCCGAGGACAGAGTGGAGGCGGTCAAAGCTGAAGTACAGCGATTGCTAGATGCAAAAGTAATATGAGAGGTGAAGTACCCAACATGGCTAGCAAATACTGTGCCAGTCAGAAAGAAAAATGGAAAGTGGAGAATGTGTATCGATTTCACCGACCTGAACAAGGCTTGCCCAAAAGATGACTTCCCGCTCCCCAGGATCGATATTATTGTCGACTCCGCAGCAGGATCTGAGCTGTTGTCATTACTGGACTGTTTTTCTGGCTATCACCAAATTTACATGTACCAGCCAGACGAAGAAAAAACAAGTTTCATAACCCCTTTTGGAACATACTGTTTTGTCCGAATGCCAGAGGGCCTCAAAAATGCCGGACCAACCTTCTGCAGAATGACGAAGGTGGCCTTTGGTGATCAATTAGGAAAAAACTTATCAACATACGTCGACGATATGGTTGTTAAGAGTGCCAGAAAGCAGGACCACATCAAAGATCTGGCTGAAACTTTCGCTAATTTGCGAAGTGCCAACCTCAAGCTGAATCCCGAGAAGTGCGTGTTCGGCATACAAAAGGGCAAGGTCTTAGGATGCCTGGTATCAATTAAAGGCATAGAGGCCAATCCCGACAAAATCAAAGCACTCATGAACATGAGGGAACCCCAATGTCTTAAAGATGTGCAGAAGCTCACCGGAAGAATAGCGGCATTAAACAGATTCATCTCAAGATCGGCAGAGCGTAGCCTTCCCTTCTTTAAGGTTCTCCGAAATTCCAAAAATTTTGAATGGGGCATAGAACAGCGAAAGGCATTCGCAGAATTGAAAGAATACCTGAAAGAGCTCACGGCTTTTGCAAGCCCAAAGAAAGAAGAAGTACTGCTTCTATACGTATCAGCGTCACATTCTGCTGTTTGCGCCGCACTTGTCCAAGAACAGGAACTCAAGAAAGAGGTCAAGGTAATCAAAATACAAAGGCCAGTATATTACGTATCAGAAGCCTTGTCAGGGTCCAAGAGATTCTATTCAGAGCTAGAAAAAATTGCATATGCTGTGGTAATGGCGGCCAGGAAACTAAGACACTATTTTGAGGCTCACACAATCAAAGTACTGACCAACCAACCCCTCAACGACATGTTCCGAACCGTGAGGCTTCAGGCAGGATCACAAAATGGGCATCTGAGCTATCAGAACACGTAGTTGACTTCGAGTCACGCAGTGCCGCCAATTCTCAGGTCTTGGCAGATTTCATTGCTGATTGGACAGAGCCAGCCTCCTATACGGAAGGACCAGTGTTCGAAGAACCATGGGAAGTGCAGTGCGACGGGGCCTGGTGCCATTTAGGTGCCGGGGCTGCCGCCATTCTCCTATCCCCATCAAAATTGAAGCTGAGGTATGCCGTCAG
Organism: Eragrostis nindensis; assembly: GCA_012490785.1. Lineage (NCBI taxonomy): Eukaryota > Viridiplantae > Streptophyta > Magnoliopsida > Poales > Poaceae > Eragrostis > Eragrostis nindensis. Next base: position 108,503 of record JAAXCT010000482.1, on the reverse strand, counting down.
GCTTGAGTTCAATCCGGACAATGACAAATGCACGAACAACATCGCCGAATATGAAGGTTTGCTCCTAGCACTCAAAAAGCTAAGGGCATTAGGGGTCAGAAACTTCATCATCAAAACCGACTCCAAAGTAATAGCCGGACACATTGACAAAAGCTACAAAGCTCGAGAACCACATCTATCGAGATACCTCGAGTTGGTTCGCAGTTTGGAAAAGAACTTCCGAGGATTCACTTGTGAGTACAATGATAGAAGCCAGAACTGTGAGGCCGATCAGCTTGCAAAAGCCGCGGCTAAAAAAGACCCTTTGCCACCCGATGTCTTCTTCGAAACACTGACTGTATCCTCAGTAAAGGCGACAGAAAAAGAGCCCAAAATGATACACGCCATCCAAAGTCAGGACTGGCGAGCCCCGATAATGGCCTACCTTCAGGGTTTTTACGAGCCTGAAAACGAGTTAGAGGAAAAGAGAATGAAGCAAAGGGCCCGTAATTATCTAATCGTTGATGAGTTTTTATACAAGTATGGCACAAGCACTCCACTACTAGAATGCATAAGCGAAGAACAAGGGATGTCGTTGCTTCGTGACATTCACGAAGGAATATGCGGCACGCACATTGGCATCAGATCACTCGTTGGCAAAGCTTTCAGGCAAGGATTCTACTGGCCGACCGCACTCAGAGATGCGGAGCAAATCGTAAAAACATGTGAGGCATGCCAGAAGTTCGGCCACAAAATCAACAGCCCGTCCCAGTTGACACAACTCATCACACCAGTTTGGCCTCTGCAAAGATGGGGGATAGATCTGGTCGGCCCGCTGCCAACGGCGAACGGGAACTACACCCACGCCGTCGTAGCGCTTGACTATTTTACCAAGTGGGTAGAAATCAAACCCCTGATCAGCATCACCGCTGCCGCAGTTCAGAAGTTTTTCTGGCAAAACATCATCTGCCGGTTCGGCGTTCCGGAAGAGATCACGGTGGACAATGGAAAACAGTTCGATAATCAGGACTTCCGCGATTTCTGCCATTCCTTAGGTGTCAAGGTGAACTTTGCATCAGTATATCACCCTGAGTCAAATGGCGCCGTCGAAAATGCAAACAAGCAAATCTTCACAGCAATCAAGAAAAACCTTTTCGGCCAAAAGAAAGGAAAGTGGGTCGACGAGATACATCGGGTGGTTTGGTCGCACAACACCATAATCTCCAGAACCACACAGTACTCACCGTTCAGATTACTTTTTGGGGCTGAAGCAATGTCACCAGAAGAAATCAAGCATCACAGCCTCAGAGCGCGGTGCGCAGAAAACACCAGCGAATTTCAAGCTGTAATCAAGGACATGTCCGAAATGGATAAAAACCAAGCCATACTCAACCTGGAGAAGTACCAAGAGGAAACAAGGAGATGGCGAAACCGCAAGGTAGTGCCCAGACAGTTCAAGGAAGGCGATCTGGTCCTACTGAGAAGTCCCAGAACAGAGAATACCGGAAAGCTCAATGAGAAATGGCAAGGCCCATACATTGTAACCAAAATCAACAACCCAGGGTCTTACCACCTGGCTGACAGCGAAGGCAAGGAGCTGCCCCATGCATGGAATGGGGACAATCTTAAGAAATACTACCCGTAAGAGTGTACCGAGGAATGGCGACGTGCAGTTATAAACGCCGCCATTCCCTTAGTTTGGTAGATTTTGTTTTAAGTTTTTCATGTACCCGGGTATCCGCACTCTTTTCCTCACAGGGGAACCCCTTCGCAGGGGGTGAGGTTTTTAACGAGGCGGTACCGTTGTAACTTTCATCAATATGAATGAAAATTCCATTCCCCGAAAACTACACTTTCTCAGGGCTCGATGCAACATTAAAAGAAAATGTCGCCACATCGAGAAGGCCATAAGCCTATTTCAGAGCCGCGCCAATAGCGAAAGCTTCGCCATTAGGCGTTGGCTAAAACGCACGATTGAGTACAATATCAGTCCCAAGCGGACAAAAAAGCATACCTGTCAAAAAGACGAAAGGTGTTGCAAAAATAGCCCAAGGGGCAAAAACCTTCCTACTCCTAAAAGAAAAAGGCGTACTCCGCCAAAGTATTTCACTTAGACCCAACCATCAACAAAAGGGAACCTCGTCGCATAACATTGCCAGGAGGGGGGGGTGACGTTCGTCAAGCACGGCAATTTTCTGCGACAAAGTTCGAACAAGCGACCGGAGAGAAGCTCACGTCGACGCCGTGAAAGAATAGCTATCGACAAAAGAAACACCACCCCCAATAATCGATGGCATCTCGCAAATGGCGGACAGAATATCGCCACAATCGCGACAAAGAATAATGACAAAAATCAAGACCGAGAATTCCGACGTTTTCAATAATTAGCTTACAGAGCCGAATCCGAACAAAGAAGGGAAATAAAGTTCAAGCATTCTGAACAGCGACAGACACGAGCGACACCCCACGACGTGAGGGCCTTAAATTAGACAAAAGTCTACATCAAAGCTCAAACAGACTAGGACTCTTCGGCTTCAGCGCACGCCGAAGAGGAAGCGACAACATCATCCGCAGGCACGGCAGTCGCCGTTTCGACCGAAGCCGCCTTCGCAGTAGCGACAGCAGCGACAGGCGGAGGAGGCGGCGATTTCTCTGGCAGCTTCGAATCCTCCGCACGAGTAGACTTGGCAAGGGGCTCGTCAGTCACGACATCGGCCGGCCTTTTGCGAGAAGCTCCGGCTTCAGAACCTTCCGTTCCCTCCTTTCCCTTCAGCTTGGTCTTCACCTGCACACAAAACAGGAGAAGAGATGGCCAATCTGATGTATAAAAAAAAAATATATATAATAATATCACGACGAAAGAACATACACTCACCTCCTCGAGCTTCTTGTGTGCGACCTCACGACTCAATTTGGTACCGTGAACTCGCCAATAGAACCGCATAAAGCGATTAAGTACAACCTTTATGTTTTTGCTATCATTCTCGGTGTCCACTTTGCCGAAGTTCTCTTCCGCATAACTGCCCCTACCAAAGCCCGGGAAATGATTACAACCTTTCTTCTCAAGCAGGTCGAGCATGGCAAAGCAACTGGCTTTCGCGGAAAAATGCCCAACATTCTCCAGAACCTCAGGAAGATCACTTGTCTCGCTCTTCAACCAGCCGAAAAATTCGCCAGGCGAAATAAGCCCAGAAGTTACAGGCAGCGGGTTGGGCTCTCCCCCAAACTTAGCAAGAACTTCCCCAAAATGGGAATGAAACTCACCCACGCCTTTCGCAAAATCTCGGGCCATTTTTCGCGAAACATCTTTTGCATTGGCAGCCAATTTCTCAGCTTTGGCCGCTTTCTCCTGAGCGGCCTCTTTCTTTTCTTCAGAAATTTTCAAGTCATTTTTCAACGTGGCAATCTCCCTTTCATGACTTTGAATCAATTCCTTCAGAGCATCCAGAGCCTCATCTTTCTTCGTAATCTGATCTTGGAAGTCGACATTTATAGCTTGCAGGGAAGCCCGTTCCTTCGCAAGATCGTCCCTCTCCTGCCGCAATTTAGCCGCCTCGGCCGACGACGAGCCCGCACCATCGTATGGCGCGCGATCGCGTAAAACGCGAGAGGCCATCGCTGCCTGCAATACGACAAGAAAAAATAATTATTAATTAAAACATTGAGTGCAGAGGCGAAAACAATAAAAGACAACCGGCGGTACCAACCATAGCGGCATTCCCATCAAGAATTTCGAGCACCGTGGAGTCTCCCACGTTCCCAAGAAAATCTAGAAAGGCTGCAAAAAGAACAAAAATTAGTAGCACATTAAAAAAAAAACAAACGACGGCAAAAAAAGGAGCACAGGCATAAATCCCAACCTTGGCAATCGAAAACTTTCGCCGCCTCCGCGAACTCGGAAATCGGGAACCTTTTTTCGCCGGCGCTAGGGGGCTCCGACTCCGAGCTCTCGTTACCTGTGTCAGACGAGCTAGCCTCAGAAGAGCTACCAGAATCGCTTCTCCCTCTACTCGAATCAGCCGAGCCCGAACCCTCAGGCCCCGCGCGGCTCGGATCAGCCGCCATTTTTTCTCCTTGGCCCAAACCCGGCACTTCCCGCGACACGCTAGCACCCGACATTTCCTCGAAAGCGGCAGCAAAAGCCTCGCCAACTTCAGCCCGCGAATCCTCGACCTCGTCAAGCAGCTCTACCTCTTCCTCGTCATCAAAAAGCGACGGCATAACCGGTCGCCTTCCTACTGGAACTCCAATTTTTCCCGGTAGAATGGGAACTCCTTCACCAGCAGCAACATCCAAAGCACCACCCAGGATATCTACAGCCCCATGCTCGTCTACATTTTCAAAGCGTTCAGGAGCAGACGACTGCGCGTCTGGCTCCTCCTCCAGCAGCTCATCGTCGTCCGACTCCTCGAAAGCAGAAGCCATCAATCTTCTACGGCGAGCACAAGCCTCGCGAACCTCGGCCTCCATGGCCAAAGTAGCGGCAGCCGCTACGGCAGACGGCGTCTCAGTCGAGGCATCAGCGACAGCAACTGCGGTCGAGTTATCAGCAGCAATAAGCCCTTTCTTCACGGCTTTAGAGGCAGAAAGCTTCCGTAGCCCGTGACGTTTCGTTTTTTCTGCTACCTTAGATGATTCGCCAATTTTGACTGACCCGCACCTTGGCTCGTTAGGCGCACGCTTCTTCCCTTTCGCATTAGCTACAACCCCAACCTTCTTGCCCTTAGCAGATTTCTTGGGACCGGCAGGTTTGTTAACTGCTTCCCAGCCACGCTTTTCCACGAAGGTGGCGCCTATCACGAGCTCCCACCTTTTCTTTCGACCCTTCTTAGAAGCTTGAACAACGCGAGGACCATACTTCAGTTTCATCTCGTCAAAAACACGATTGATTCTTTGCCGAGAAACCAAAATATCTGCAACCTCCTGTTTTTCAGCACCAGTGAAAGGACCGCAGATAACTCCCGCAGTTTGTTCCACATATTCAACGAACTGCTTGTCAGTAATGCCGACGGGTTTTTTCAACCCAAACACAGGCGATTTATACGAAACATTAGTCCCAGCAAGCTTGTTAAGCTCAAAGCGCTCAGGTCGCCAACCTGCTTGAAAAGGCCAAATGCCCGCCGCAATAAATTCTTCCACAATGTCACGACCACTGATCAACTTCGCGGCAAGACTGAATGCCTTGCAACAGCGAACAAAGCCATCAGAAACCTCAAAGTCCGGTGACAAATTGATCCTCTGGTCCCTCGGGGCGCTCGACAAAGGAAAAGTGACCACACCCTCATCATCCGTCTCACCCGGCACCTCAACATAAAACCAGTGGCTACGCCAGTCTGAAGGCCACTTACTCCGCCGACCGCCCACCAATTCAACGGTCTCAAACGCCGATTTCTTGCCAAATTCCCTAACCTTAAAACTGCAGTTAGCAAACTGGGGAAAGTAAGGTTTTCCGTCAAAAGTAACGGGCTTGTTATTTTTCCGAACGTCAAAAAAGCGACAGAAAGCTGCAGAATGGAAGAAACAGCCGTAACTGCGAACAGCCCACATGAACTTAGAAACTTGAGCTATTGCATGAGGAGTCAAATGATGCAAACTCAGCCCGTATCTCTCGAGCATCTTATGAAAGAAAGGAAACGTCGGCAAGCGAAACCCTGCCTCGTAGAAATCCCGAAAGACGATTGCCTCGTTGCAATTGGGTTGCGGAATTTCCTCGCCCCGCGACGGTCTCGCCTTTCCAGCCTCAAAGTACCCAAGCCTCTCAAATTCCTTAATATCGGCTAGTGTGACTTTCGACGGCCCAAACCTGAAAGTCGGCTGGATCTTGGAACCATCCGAGGACGGACCGCTACCAACCAGTTCACTGGGAGAAGCAGGCACCCCAGACAAGTCCTCCCCCTCGTCATCTTCATCGTCGCTAACAACACCCTTACTGCGACAACCGTTAGCAGCGCCCCTTTTCACCTTTTTCGCTGCATATGCAGCAAGAGCAGACTCAACATATGAATTGAAAAATTGCGACTCCCCCAGTCCCTTACCTAAATCAACATCGAAAGACGTCGCACCTTCTCTTACCCCCCCTCTTCGGGGATAGATCCGTCGCCTGTCGGGTTGGCGCCATCGCCGGCAGGCTCGGCCGCCAAACCCGCCAAAGCCAAATCAGCAGCGGGCACCCTCCCGGCGGGGGCCATCAAAGCGCAAACAATGACGGCCGAATCCGCCGCCCTTGGCAACTCCGCAGCAGGAGCAGCCGCCTCGGCCGGCTCGGCACCAGCGATACAATCAACGGCAGGTGGATTCACCGCCTTAGCCAAGCCGGCGGCAGCCGGATCCGTCACATCGTCCAAAAGCTCCTCTTCCTCGTCGAGAAGCTCGACATCCGCTTCACCATCGTCAATAAGCCGAGCGGTCTGCATCACCCGCACCATGAACTAAAAAAGAAAGGAGAGAGGGAAAGAGAGTCAACGGCAGACGCGGAAGTGTGAAGAGTAAGAAACAAAGTCGAGGCAAAAGAAACTAAACTCACCAGTCGTCGGTAGCCAAATAATAGCGACAGGTGATATTTCCCAAGGCAATAGCGGCAGCGAAACAACTTCACGGCGAAGGCGTCGCAGTCAAGCCCCCTCCATCCTTATCGCCTTTCGCAGGCCCGGGCAATCACCGCACCCCTGTATTTGCCCCAGCCATCCGCCGAAACATCAGAGAGATCACCAAAAGAACCAAAGGGGCGAAAGCTCAGATCCAATCCAGATTAAAGAAAAGAACCTTGGGAGGAAAAGTCGACAACCAATGAAAAAGGCGAGAGGAAATAAACTCAAAGAAAATAGCGACAGCAGCCTGGCGCAACAAACAAAGCGAGGCACCCACTTCACACCCCCCCCCCCCCCCCCCCCCCCCCTATCGCTTATATAGGCACGGGACAGTCACGCTCACCGGGAAAAAAAAAAAGAAAAAAAAGGTACCTAACAGTAACAATATTGCAATTCAATTTGGAGAACCGCAAGTGTTCCTCTCTTTTTTGCCTGCGAACTCTTTTTTCCAAGCCTGTCGACATTTCCGGGGGGTGACGTTCGGACGCCCCTGAATCCGTGTCTTTCGCGAGAACGGTCCGTCACAGACAAACCTCCCTCGCGAGGGGCTGATGTCGGGGATCGGGGCTTTGGGACAACCAACTTGACTTGTCGGCATTTCTCTTTTCTATTTGTGCCCTGCAGGAATGGCGAGTCACTGCAGCGCCGGGGAGCTGGCATATTAATGGCGACAGGCAGGAACTCGAAGCCTCGTTGAAACGGCGAGGGATCCCCAAAATGGCGACAGGTCCAGTGACGCGGAAGCAATCTCTCCACGGCGCCAAGCTGACGTCACCGCTCTAGGGTTGATATGGTATAATCAAGTGTAAAATAGGTCTATTATGCCCTCGGGACATTTTTGTACAGCAACACGACAAAATGTAAGAGTGAGTCTAGGGGTGTTTTGGGCATGTCCGAAACACCTCTCACCCTACCTATAAATACTCGCCCACGGGCTCCCTGATGGGACAGATTGTATGTTTTAGACTAGTCCCCGAGTGAATACAACATGAATCTCCCCAGCAGTTTTCCTTACTATTTGTTTGTCACCATTTGTGTTTGGGTGATTCACACTCCTCGGAGTTGAATCCCAACACTCACACAAGAAATGGTATTTAACGTTGTGCTAAGGGAACCTTTCAAAATCAAAACAATTAATTCCGTATGAATGGAGAAGTTAGGTCTTAAGGATAAAAAAAACTCATGAGGGACCTACTCTCTAGAAACCTGTCATTTCACAACTTTCTTCTCCATGCAGGATGAAATGATATACAAAAAAGCCAGTAATGAGTGTTAGTTATCTATTGTTTATTAACATCTCACTCACCTATCAACAACAAGGACGTCAGAAATATAACAATGATGACATAGGCCATGTGAAAAATCATGCTTATCCGTGAAGATGTATACACCAAACAAGAGAAGAAAGGAAAATTCTAACCCACAATGGGGAAAAAAAAAGTCAGATGTTTGTATCAGAGCACCACAGCAGAGATAATAAGTTATCAAAATGTTATGTATTCTGACGTATTTCATTTGGGATCCTTGGTCTAAGACCTAGAAATATATTAAAATAAGAACCAGAAGAAGGATGACTTATTTACCTTAAAATTGTTGATTAAGTTGATACATTTATTTTTGAGAATTTCTCTGAACACATTTTTTCCCCACTTGAACATGCAGGTAGGGCTGGATAACGAGCTAGCTCGGCTCATTAAGGCTCAACTCGTTAAAGCTCGTTCTGATAACGAGCTGGCTCGGCTCGGCTCGGCTCGGCTCATTATGATAACGAGCTAAAATAGAAGCTCGGCTCGGTTCGTTTAGAAAGATCGAGCTGGCTCGTTAGGCTCATGTTGGGGATCGGTATTTGCGATAATAACGACACCCCCCTTTTTTGCCTTTGGATTTTGACTGCAGGTAACCTAACTGCCGACGTTTCGAGCTCCCGGCCGAGAATTGGCGACAGCCCCGGGAGCTGCGTCATCGGGTTGCCGACATTGATCGAGGAGGACGCTGTCTCCCCTGTCGCTGCGTCGACAATGGCGGCAACAAATAATGGCGGCATTCCCTGAAGGAGATGAAGCCCGACATAATAACGTCCAGGATCGGGCCGGCGAATGACGTCACCTAGCTAGGGTTTCCGTCGTCAAAAAGGAAATGTCATTAGTACCCTTTTGACAATGTTGTACAGAATATTCCACGAATATAGTGGGTGGCCAAGGGTAATTTGGTCATGCCGAAATAACCCTTGGCCTCCCCTATAAATACCCGCCCCCGGGCTCCGTGGGACGGGACGGAAGAGGAGAGGTCATACCCTTGAAATGAAATGCTGTTCCGTTGCCTCTTGAATGTCCTTTGATTGTCTGTGTCGGGATTCTTTGTTACCACGATGAAGAATTCCCAACATTGGCGCCCACCGTTTGTGTTGCTCGAAAATACCACCCGTGATGCCACAGAGAAAGAAAAAAGGCCATAGTCCAAAAACCACCGTAAGCTCCCACCCGCCGGACTTAGAGGAAGAAATTCTCCCTCCCAACCCGGCATTCTCGGAAGAAGAAATTCGTTGGGCATTCATTCAAGCAAGGCAAATGGCCGACGAGACCAACCGGATTTCCGACGCGGCGAAAGCAAGCTTAGCCGCCGGAATTTGGCCAAGTGATGAGGATATCGCCGCCAAAAGCTCTATCGACCTCACTCTCAATGAAGAAGCAGAAAAGTCGAAGCAGGTAAAAGCCGGCAAGCAATGGGCGGAACCACCGTTGACAATCAACCCTGAAGAAAGTGACCCAGAGGAAGATGAAGTTGACAAGCAAATACGCCAGCTCTCCAATTTGCAACAACTTGGAAAAAGACTCAAGCTAACAAAGGAGAAGATAATCTCCGAAGAGAGGGCCAGAGAGAAAGAAAGGCTCCGGCTGCAGATTGAACAAGCAAAGGCGGCAGTCGCCGAACTGCAAAAAGAGCTCGATGAAATGACAAGCGCCACGGGGCAAAATAGCGAAGCAAAGAGAGAGCATTACCGGGTAACTCCCGACTTTGAAACAAACAACAATGGCGAAGACCATCATAGGCCTCGGAATGAATACCGCAAATTTGCACCTTTTGTCAGTAAATTCGACAAGAACTCTCCCTTGTCAGAAGGCCTCCAGTTGACCCCATGGCCAGCAAAATACAAGCCTATCTCTTTATCAAAGTACAATGGCTCAACCGACCCAAGGCAATTTTTGATGTCATTTGAAGCTGCTGTAGCGTCTGCTGGAGGAGATGATACTGTATTGGCCAAGACCTTTGTCACCGCAATTGAGCATCAAGCCCTCGAGTGGTACTCAAGGCTGAAGCCCGGATCAATATATTCATGGGAGAACCTAAGGGACAAATTGACGACAAATTTTCAAGGGTTTCATAGAACATCTATATCTGCAGATGAACTCAGAGCATGTGTTCAGCAAGAAAAAGAGCCCCTGCAAGACTATTTCCAGAGATTTGTCAAGCTAAAAGCTCGAACGGATGATATGCCAGACCAAATTGTCATTGATGCCGCAATTGGGGGGCTGCGAGCCGGCCCTTGCGCCACTCACTTTTCCATGCATCGCCCTTCAACACTTGAAGAGTTTTTCTCAACGGTCGATCAGTTCTGCAGAGCCGACAATGACCACAGAAGAAGATTAGAGCAGCAAAGCGCGCAACGTCAGGCGAAGAAAAACCAATCAAGCCAAAGGCAGCAGGATTGGAATTCGTCTAGGAGAGGTGGCAACAATCAGAGCCAGAACTCCAACTTAGTCAATCATATCGACAACCAAGAAGAAAAAGTCGACACAGGAAGCTTTGCCGGCAATTTCCAGTACAGAGGAGGAAGAAACAATCGCTCTCGAGGAAGGGGTCGTGGCAATTCGCACAATTCGCGAAACCAGGAGCCAAAAAAGCCATACTGTCTGTTTCACGGACTTGACAAGGGTCATACCTCCAAAGAATGCCCAGAAACAAAAGATGCCATGGAAAGAATGAAAGCCAAAGAGCAAAGAAGCGAAACACAAAGAAGTGTCAATCACACGGCTGCCGGCAATTCCTGGAACAACTCACCTTTTGGTGCTTCTTACCCATTCCAATACTTCCAGAATTCTTGCAACCCTCACCATCACTTCCAAAGCCCTTACCAACCACATCCACCACCTTCGCCGCAAACTCAGCATTTGGCGACGTCCCAAACAAGTTCATACACACCTCAGCCGCAAATTCCAAGAATCACCGCCTCGGAGGAGCCGCCTTTACCACCTCCGCCGCCTTTCCCAAAGCAATCAAACCAAAACAATGCCTCCCAGAGCCTTCCCACTTACGGAGTCATCCTGCCAATCACAGGCGGATCTACTTCCGAGTTCGAAAGTAAGAAACAAAAGAAAAATTACTTCCGAGCCGTCAATGCGGTGTGCAATGGACCCGTAGTGAAATCACGTTGGTCTCCGTTGCTACCCTCATACAGATGCCATGGTCATCCAGGCAAACACTTATGGTTGGTCGATCACCAAAATACTTGTTGACAATGGAAGTTCGGCAGATATCCTTTTCAAAAGAACATTTGACCAGCTCAACCTCGATTCATCTCTACTTCAGCCTTCTGAATATCCTTTGTACGGTTTTGGCGGAAGAGAAGTCCGCGCTCTTGGCAAAATAAGCCTCCCAGTATCCTTTGGCACCCTCGACAATGCAAGAACAGAGCACATCACCTTTGATGTGGTCGATATGCCTTACCCTTACAATGCAATCTTTGGACGAGGGGTCCTCAATGCATTTGAAGCAGTTTTGCACAGCTCTTATCTCTGTATGAAAATACCGGCACACAAAGAGGTCATTTCAGTCTTTGGCGACCAGCAAGAAGCCAGAAATATTGAAAGGGCGGCAGCCCCCGGCCAGAAGAATGTTCACTTTTTGTATGCTCACCCAAATGTGCACGTCTTGTACCCGGCAGGAAAAAAGCCAGGGAAGGAAGTCATCCAGTTGGAAAAAGAAATGGACAAGGAAGGACCAGCAATTGCGGCTAACGAGGAAACAAAGAGAGTCCCATTGGACAGGCATGTCTTAGGACAGGAGGTGATAATTGCGGCAGGTATGCCGAAGGACATGGAAAAAGCTTTCGTCCAGTTCCTTCGCAAAAACAAGGATGTTTTTGCTTGGTCTGCAAGTGACCTAAAAGGCGTCAGCCGGGATGTCATAGAGCACAAGTTGCGAATCGATAAAAATATCAGACCAAAGAAGCAGAAACTCCGAAAGATGTCCGACGACCGTGTCGAAGCAGTCAAAGCTGAAGTACAGAGGTTGCTTGACGCAAATGTTATCAGGGAGGTGAAATATCCAACCTGGTTGGCCAACACTGTACCAGTAAAGAAAAAGAACGGAAAGTGGCGGATGTGCATTGATTTCACTGATCTCAACAAGGCATGTCCCAAAGACGACTTCCCGCTGCCCAGAATCGACAAAATTGTCGACGCAGCGGCGTGCTCAGAACTCCTATCACTGCTAGATTGTTTCTCCGGATATCACCAAATCTTCATGTACAAAGATGATGAAGAGAAAACAAGTTTCATTACCCCTTTCGGAACTTATTGTTTCGTCAGAATGCCGGAGGGCTTGAAAAATGCGGGACCTACTTTCTGCAGAATGACATCTATCGCCTTTGAGAATCAGTTAGGCAAGAACTTGTCAGCCTATGTCGACGACATAGTGGTAAAAAGCGGCAAGAAAGAAGATCATATTTCTGACTTGGCCGAAACATTTGCAAACCTCAGGAAAGCAAATCTCAAGCTCAACCCTGAGAAATGTGTTTTTGGAATTCGCAAGGGAAAGGTTTTGGGATGCTTAGTGTCAATCAAAGGCATCGAAGCCAACCCTGACAAGATAAGTGCACTCATCAATATGCGAGAACCTCAATGCCTCAAAGATGTGCAGAAGCTCACCGGTAGAATAGCGGCACTCAACAGGTTTATTTCCAGATCAGCCGAAAGAAGCCTCCCTTTCTTCAAAGTCCTGAGAAACGCAAACAATTTTCAATGGGGCCAAGAGCAGAAAAAAGCTTTCGCAGAATTGAAAGAGTATCTCAAGGAAATGACCGCATTCGCGAGTCCCAAACAAAATGAAACTCTGCTAATGTATGTATCAGCGTCGCACTCAGCAGTTTGTGCCGCACTTGTGCAAGAGCAGCAAATTGAGAAGAAGGGCAAAGTGATGAAAGTTCAAGTGCCGGTATATTATGTATCTGAAGCGCTCTCAGGATCAAAAAGATTCTATTCCGAGCTAGAAAAGATAGCTTATGCAGTCTTAATGGCATCAAGAAAATTAAGGCACTATTTCGAAGCTCACACCATCCGAGTGCTGACAAATCAACCACTGAATGACATGTTCAGAAATAGAGAAGCATCTGGGAGAATCACAAAATGGGCATCAGAACTATCAGAGCACGTTGTTGACTTCGAGTCAAGAAGCGTCGCAAATTCTCAGGTGTTGGCTGATTTTATCGCAGATTGGACAGAGCCTTCATCGTACACCGAAGGTCCAGTCTTTGAAGTCCCATGGGAGATCCACTGTGACGGCGCGTGGGGCCATCTCGGTGCTGGAGCTGCCGCAATTCTGACCTCACCATCTGGTATCAAATTGCGGTATGCAATCAGATTGCAGTTCAAAAATGACACTGACAAATGCACAAACAATGTTGCAGAGTATGAGGGCCTTTTGCCAGCCATAAGAAAGCTAAGAGCATTAGGTGTCAAAAATTTCATTGTCTAGACAGACTCTCAGGTCATTGCCGGGCATGTTGGTAAAACCTATAAAGCCAGAGATGAACTATTGGCCAGATATCTGGAACATGTACGGGGTTTGGAAAAATACTTCAAGGGTTTCACTTGTCAATATATTGACAGAAACCTGAATAGTGAAGCAGATCTGCTAGCAAAAGCGGCAGCCAGAAAAGATCCTTTGCCACCTGACGTCTTTTTTGAAACACTGACTTCGCCCTCCATAAAAGCGGCAGAGAAAGAACCCAAGATGATACATGCCATCTCAAGCGAAGATTGGCGCGCCCCCATCATGGCGTATCTCCGAGATTTTTATGAGCCAGAGTCGGAATTAGAGGCCAAGCGCATGAAACAGAGAGCAAGAAACTATGCGTTTGTCGATGAGTTCCTTTACAAATTCGGCACATCCACTCCATTCTTGAGATGCATTGATCAAGAAGAAGGGAAAAAGCTCCTCAGCGAGATCCACGAGGGAATCTGCGGCTCTCACATATCCAGCAGAGCTTTAGTCGGCAAAGCCTTTCGGCAGGGTTTTTATTGGCCCTCCGCACTGCAGGACGCCCAGCACCTTGTCAAAACATGCGAAGCATGCCAGAAATTCTCAAGGAAAATCAACAACCCAGCTCAGCTCACTCAGCTCATCCAGCCAGTGTGGCCACTTCAGCGATGGGGAATTGACATAGTCGGACCCCTACCTACGGCTGCCGGAAATTATACGCATGCCGTTGTCGCTCTCGACTATTTCACCAAATGGATAGAGGCTAAGCCATTGATCAATATCACTGGCCCAGCAATCAAGAAATTTTTCTGGCAGAACATAGTATGTAGATTCGGAGTACCTGCCGAAATTACGGTGGACAATGGAAAACAGTTTGACAACCAAGAGTTCCGCGAATTCTGTCACTCCATAGGCACCAAAGTGAATTTTGCATCTGTTTATCATCCAGAGTCAAATGGCGCCGTCGAAAATGCGAACAAGCAAATCTTCGAAGGCATCAAGAAATGCCTAGAAGGCCAGAAAAAAGGAAAATGGATGGTTGAGCTGCACAAAGTGATATGGTCGCATAACACTACAGTTTCAAGAACCACCAAGTTCACGCCTTTCAGGCTCTTGTACGGCGAAGAAGCCATGTCTCCAGAAGAGATAAAATACCGCAGCATGAGGGCAACTCTGGGGCGAAATTGCCACGAGTTTGATGCCGTTTCAAAGGACATGTCGGAATTGGACAAAAACCAAGCCATCCTTAACCTGGAAAAGTATCAGGAAGAAACAAGAAAATGGCGGGACGCCAGAGTAGCGCCAAGAGCATTTAAAGCCGGCGACCTTGTCCTCCTGCGGAGCCCAAAAACAGAAAACACTGGAAAACTCAACGCCAAGTGGCAGGGCCCTTTCATTGTCGTCAAGAGCAATCGCTCGGGATCTTATCACTTGGCAGACAATGAAGGCAACGAGCTCCCGCATGCCTGGAATGTGGACAACCTTAAGAGGTACTTCACCTAAAATGTAAGGACTAATGGCGACGCGCAGTTATAAGCGGAGCCTTAAGTCGGCACCTAAGTTGTAATTTTTCTTTCTTAGCCTTCAAAGCCCATACTCTTTTCCTCACGGGGGAACCCCATATCGGGGGTGAGGTTTTTAACGAGGTGGGACCTTTGTAACCCTTGCAGTTCAATATAATGCTATCTTCCCCAAAAACTTTCTCCATTTCTTAAGTAGTCGATGCTATATTTGCAAAAATATCGCCACATCGACGCAGGAGAATTTGACTCCTGGGACAAAGCCACTCAAAAGGAAGCAAAGAATTTCGGCTCCTTTCTCCCAGGCTTCCTTCTCTATAAAGCACTTTGAGAAAAAAAATGCCCCAAGGGGCTACACCGTCGAATTTTCTCATGAAATTGAGAAATAGCGGCATCAGAGAAAAAAGTGCCTCAAGAGGCCATCTCTTCAATTCTTCTCCTAAATTAAGAGAAAGAATTACACCGCCGATCTTTTTCACGAAACCAGAAAATAGCGGCATCAGAGAAAAAAGTGCCTCAAGAGGCCATCTCTTAAATCGTTCTCCTAAATTGAGAGAATTGAGGCACGTTGATAGCCCAAGGGCTCAGTCACACATTTCCTTAAAGGAAAGTGGAGGATATATTTTAACCCCAAAGGGGCTCCGGACAAAATCCGACAAAACAAAAACAGATCATTAAGATCGAAGTCTTAAGGGACTAAATATAAACACCCATCCAAGGACGGGACTCAAGACCATGGAGATAGCATGATCTTGCAAACTCTCAAGCGCCGCCCTTTCAGCAAGAATAGCGACAAATGTTCCATATCCGACAGAATTCGGAGATAACCTAACAATTGCGGCAACCATATCTACCACTCGCAATTTTCACCAAATATAATTGCGCGCGAGCCATCTCGCAATTTTAACGCGCTCCTCATCCCTCGATTGCTAGGGGGAGGGGGGTGACGTTCGTGTCATGCAATCAATCGAGCCACGACGAGCGCCGTATACCAAACAAAAAGCGCAAACGCTTTTAACTTGGATGGGCGTCAAGGACCCATATCGTCAAATGACGTTTTCTAAGCTAAAAATAGCGACAACCGATAAACACCCGACAAGTACTAAAGCCAACCAAAAATAGCGGCACCCGGCACTTCTTTCTCAATTTATACGAAAAGAACGCCATATTAATTGTGTGTCGCAATTTTTGCGCGCCCTCCGTCCCTCGATCGCCAGGGGGGGGTGACGTTCGTTTTATTCAGACGACCGAGCAACGGCGCGCGCTTCTTACTAAGCGAAAAAAGCAAAGGAAGCTTTAACTTAAAGAAAATCGACAGTTATCGTCGAACCCACCTCCGCAAATCAAAAAATACAACGTCATATCCGGGAGCGCTATCAGTCCTACTCCCAAACTACAAATCAAGCTCAACTTCAACTACAAACCCGGGACCGCTTTCAGGGCCCGCTCTATCGTACACACACCTAAAACGATCCAAATAAGGATCAAAGCTAAGATCTTCAATGCTTTCGGTTTTCACGGCCGCCACGGAAGAAGAATGCCGGCGGTGAAAACATCGAATCAAGCACTCCCGTCCTTGAATGTACTGAGCCATCATTTCCCTCCAGAAATGCCCGAAAGTATCACGCGGATATCGCGAAACATAGCACAAATGTGCTTCGCCAGAAACGCGTAAGCCGTGATGTTCATACTTCAAAGGCGCAATGTTCAACGCGCCGCGAAAACAATCCTGCGCACAAAGCGTACCAGAATGTATATTATTACAGACCAAGTTTGAAACACTCCCTCACGCCTAAGAGTCTAAACCTCTTCAATTGGCGGCGCAGCAGCAGCAGCGGCAGTGGCAACATCAGGAGCGGCGGTGCCCGTCGTATTTCCCGGTTCGGCCGCCGCTGAAGGCGAAGCAGCCGCGGTAGTCGCGACAGGTGCAGGAGCTTCAATCGCGGCAGGCGCATCAGCTTTCGCGGCAGTCTTCTCAGTTCCTGCAACATCTTTGACGCGGGCAACCTTCGCCGGCGGCGTCTCACTGGCAGGAGTAGCCGCTCGTTTCTTTGACGCCTCCGCCGCAGTTTCGGCGCCAGCCGCCGCCTTCACCTAAAAACAAAAGTTTAGTAAAGCATTCCTCACAAAGTCCCCGATGAAACAAAAATACGCTTTACCTCCTCAAGCTTGCTCTTCGCATATTGGCGGCAAGCCTCTAGTCCATGCGCCCCCCAATACCTTTTCGCGAAGCGTTTCACAGCCAAACGAACGCTTTTGCTTTCGCTTGCCGCGTTGGCTTCATCAAAATTAGAGTCTGGGTAGGTAGTGCGTGCCAAAGCACTGAAGTGCTTGCACTCCAGCTTTTCAAGCAGGTCCAGAAGTGCAGAGCACGCCGTGCGAGCCGCAAATTGGCTGAACCGCTCAAAGGCCTCAGGAAGGTCGCCAAATTCCCCTTTCAGGAAATTGAAATACGCTTCCGGTGTCAGCGAACCTTGAGTGGCCGGAAGAGGATTAGGCTCACCGCCAATTGTAGCTAGGGCAGCTCCGAAAGAAGCGTGTGCACTACTAGCGCCGCTGGAAAAACTGCGAGCAAATTTGCGGGCAGTTTCCTTGGCACTCTTGGCACTTGCCTCCGCCGCAGTAAGCTTCTCCCCCGCATTTTTCAGCTCACGCTTCAAGCGGGCGATTTCATCATCGTTGCTCTGGATAACATCCTGGAGCACTCCCAACGCTTCGTCTTTCTTTTTAATCTGATCATTGAGATCAGCCTTAACAGCGTCGAAAGACGCGCGTTCCTCCTTCAGCGCGCGCTGCAGTTCTAGTGCATCGCCTGACGAAGAGGCGGCCTCGGACCCATAAAAGCGACAACTCAGAGCGCGCGCCGCCGCAAGAGTCTGCTCAAGAGCAACAAATTCAAGCATCAGCACTAAACTTATAGAAAGTTACAGTAAAAAGCGACACAGACATGAAAGTAAATTGTACCATCGTCGCATTTTTGTCCAACACCTCGGCAACCGAAGCATTATCGGCCCTGGTCAAGAAGTCGTAAAGCTCTGCAAATTAAACGAAGTCAGATCGACTGTCAAGAAACAAATAAACAAGAAACAGCGGCGAGGTCAAAAAACCTTGAGGATCCACCGCCTTCGTCATCTCGACAAAAGCGGCCAACGGCGGATTGCCGGCCTCGCCCTCTTGCATCCCCGCACCAGGAGATTTTTCACCTGCGTCAGAGGAGCTAGTCTCAGAAGAATCGCCAGGCGTACCCCCGTTAACCGATGAACTAGAAATATCATCATTGACTCCAGTCAAAGGAGAGGAAGTTGCCGCAGTTTCTTTCGTGAAATAGGAAAGGTCGGCACCTCTATCAGAGGTGCTCATTTCTGCAAACGCGGCATCTAGTTCATGTCCAAGCTCGGCGCGCGAGTCCACGTCGTCGTCCAGCAGCTCCACTTCTTCATCATCTGATAAAGCCGGCAGGAGCGGCTTACGCTTCATCGGCGTAGCAGTCATAGCAGGGCTCTGCGGCAAATCAAATCCGCCAGCGGGAGCAGCTGTACTATCAACTTCAGCTTCATGTAATGGCGAAGGCTGCCCCCATGTGTTCCCCGAGTCACGCTCTTCTGGTTCGTCGTCAAGAAATTCTTCATCAGAATCGTCAAGTGCTGAGGCTAGTAATTTCCGGCGTCGCTTGCACTCTTCCCGCACCGACACCTCTTCAGCTAAATCAGCGGCACCCGCCGCGCTGGAACCAGTGACCGGCTCTGTGTCTTCCCGCCGCCGTTTTATAGCGGCACTGGCTTGCTGCACAACAGCAGCCCGAGAAGCAGGCATTTTTCGCAAGCTTTGGCGTTTAGCCTTCTCCGCTGCCTTTGAAGTCCCAGCCGGCGTCTTCATTGTCCCGGCAACCTTGCCGGGAGCCGCAGATTTTTTGGCGGCACCCTTAGATGAACCAGCCACCGTTTTTGGGGCTGCCGCAGATCCTTTGGCGACAGCCGTGGCTGAGGAGCCGGCCGCAGCTGTTGGGGCTGGCGCATCGGGTAAATAGAGATGGGCGGAGGCTGCTTCCCAACCACGTTTTTCAACGAACGTTGCTCCGATAACAAGCTCGCCCTTCTTCCGCCGCCCTTTCTTAACGGACATTACAGCACGACGACCGTATTTCACTTTCATCTCATCAAAAATGCGATTCACTCGCTGAGGAAAAATCAGCATGGTCTCGCACTCCTCCTTCTCCAGCACTGTATAAGGTCCGCAAATAACTGCGGCAGTCAGCTCAACATAGCGAACAAAGTCCTTATCCGATAACTTTTCGGGTTTCTTCACCCCAAAAGACGGCACCTGGTAGTTAAGGTTTAGTTTGGAAATCCGCTTGTTCTTCATTCTCAGCGGGCTCCACCCTTTCCGAATGGGCCAAAGGCAACTAGCCACGAACTCCTCCACCAAATCTCGAGCGCTGCTCATCTTGACCGCGGTCTCAAAGGCGTCGCAGCACTTCTTAAAACCTTCTGACTCCACAAATTCCGGCGACAACACCGGCCGTAGGCCACAAGAGCGACTAAACAAAGGAAAGCACGAACTACCGTCGTCTTTTTTCTCCTCGGGAACCTCGGCATAAAACCAATGGTTCCGCCAATCCCCAGGCCATTTATTCCGGCGACCACCAACAAGCTCAACATTTTCATACTTCGATTTCTTCACAAAAGTGCGAGGCTGAAAGCTGCAACATCCATACTGGGGATAATACTTCACCCCATCGAAACTCACGGGCTTCATATCTTGCCTCACATCATAATAGCGGCAGAAGGCGTCAGAATGAAGAGCCGAACCATAACTGCGAACAGCCCATATAAACTTCGACACCGTCGCGACGGCGTTGGGAGTCAAGTGGTGCAGATCCAGTCCATATCTTTCCAGTACACGGGTTAGAAAACCAAACGACGGCAGCCTAAGGCCAGCTTCATACAAGTCGCGATAAACTATAGCCTCATTGTTCTCGGGCCGAGGAATCTGCTCTCCGCCAGGAGCACGAGCCTTTCCGGATTCAAAGTACCCCAGGGCAACAAACTTCTCGATATCTGCGGGAGTAACTTTAGACGGCCCAAATCGAAAAGTTGGCTCAATGCCGCTTTTCTCCCAGGAGTCTTCCCCCACCAGCTCACTAGGAGAGGCCGGCACACCAGAAAGATCTTCGCCTTCATCATCGGTGTTAGCAAAGGTTTCCTTTTCGCTAGAGCCAGTATCTATTGCACCCCTCACTCTTTTGGCTGCAGACCCAGCAAGAGCAAACTCACAATATGCAAGAAAATAACGCGACTCCCCCAAACCCTTACCTAAAAAAGCGGCAGATTTAGTACCTTCGCTGGCGCCCGAAGTTCCAGCTGCTTTGGAGGCAGCTGCCGCCAAAACCTCCAGATCTACGGCGGGGTTGGCCTCCTCCTGGGAACCCTTAGGAGTCGCGGCAGCATCAGAGTCAACCTCAACCGGTTTGCTTGCCCCGCCAAGGTCGGCGTCTCCCTCAGCATTAGCGACAGGCGAGTCGGCGAGGAACTCCTCGTCAGATTCAACAAGATGAGCGGTTTCCTTAACGCGAGCCATCTAGAATGCAAACCATGATGTTACAATCAATCACGAAAGCAGATTCATAGCTGAAGGCACATAGGCGAACTCACCTTTCAGCAGAGAAAGTGCGACGAGCCGAATCAGCGACAACAAAAACTCGCTGCAGCTCGACAATAATTCCGGAAGGCAAAAAACGCGGCGCAAAGTTTTCAGCAGAAAACGCGGCAGCAATTCGACTAGAACAACGAAAGCACGGGCTCTCCGGCCCCTCTCCCTCAGTATATATAGGCCTCGGCGCCGCATTTTTCGAGGTCGCCTCGATTCTCGCAAAAAAAAAAACTTTCCTCGGGAAACTTCGAGGGGGGTGACGTTGGGTGACGTTCTTAAATTCCTCATCCTGTGTCGCGGTTTCTGCCCATCAAAGTTGGCCATCGACCGCGAGGGGCTACTGTTGGGGATCGGTATTTGCGATAATAACGACACCCCCCATTTTTGCCTTTGGATTTTGACTGCAGGTAACCTAACTGCCGACGTTTCGAGCTCCCGGCCGAGAATTGGCGACAGCCCCGGGAGCTGCGTCATCGGGTTGCCGACATTGATCGAGGAGGACGCTGTCTCCCCTGTCGCTGCGTCGACAATGGCGGCAACAAATAATGGCGGCATTCCCTGAAGGAGATGAAGCCCGACATGATAACGTCCAGGATTGGGCCGGCGAATGACGTCACCTAGCTAGGGTTTCCGTCGTCAAAAAGGAAATGTCATTAGTACCCTTTTGACAATGTTGTACAGAATATTCCACGAATATAGTGGGTGGCCAAGGGTAATTTGGTCATGCCGAAATAACCCTTGGCCTCCCCTATAAATACCCGCCCCCGGGCTCCGTGGGACGGGACGGAAGAGGAGAGGTCATACCCTTGAAATGAAATGCTGTTCCGTTGCCTCTTGAATGTCCTTTGATTGTCTGTGTCGGGATTCTTTGTTACCACGATGAAGAATTCCCAACAGCTCACGAGCCAAGTATGTTAAAACTTTTATGATACAAATTTAGGTGATTTTAAGCAGTTTTTAAATATTAGCATGTGCCAACAACACAAAAATCATAATATAACACAATATTGAAGAAAACATATCAATCTAAGTCAATAAAGATGATAAATAAATGAAAATAAAAAGATAGTCCAACATTTAACCTGATTTTTATCTATACTGAACTTGATTTATTTTTTGGATGATAAATTGAGCTTCACCTAACATAAAACT
The DNA here is from genome assembly GCA_012490785.1 of Eragrostis nindensis. Lineage (NCBI taxonomy): Eukaryota > Viridiplantae > Streptophyta > Magnoliopsida > Poales > Poaceae > Eragrostis > Eragrostis nindensis. The sequence goes on along the minus strand of JAAXCT010000482.1, from coordinate 86,857 downwards.
ATCATCTTATTAAAGAATTAAAGTTGACATTTTTATATAATCGAGCCTATCGAGCTAATCGAATTGTTCGCGAGCAGCTCACGAGCTGACTCATTAACAAACGAGCTATGATGGAGGCTCGGCTTGGTTCATTAAGAACACCGAGCCGAGCCGAGCCGAGCCAAAATTAAGATCGAGCCGAGCTGGCTCGCGAGCCTCGAGCTTTTTTTCCAGCCCTACATGCAGGCGAACTGCGCATCATTATACTGAGGAAATGGTCAAACCAGAAAACAAAAAAAGAAAGAAAACACAACAAAAGAGATTTTGAAGAGAAAAGACAAAAGACACAAACTGTGAAGCGCTCATGGACCAATAGGGTGCCAAAACACAAACGGATTAATGATATCTGCCATCCTCTGTAAAAAGAAAGCTTCACCACTATACTTTTGATACGTGCTATTTAAAACACTGCACACATCTTATCAGCCGTATCATCAGTGCACTCCATAATGGCACAAGCCATCTAGGAGTCAATATGGATACACCACAGATTACATTTGTGTGGCTCAAGTAGCACCAGAAGGGCATTTTTACCAGGCACCCTGAGTGGCGGAATATGCAGTTGTGGATTTGCGTATGGACTCTGTCGGAGGTGCTCATATGATTGAGATGTCTTGCAGTGCATAGGATAGTGGCTGACGAGGAAGGATTGATGGTGTCCTCTGTGGCAAAGATAATGGCTGACAGAACAAGCAAATGCTTTTCACTTCCAGGAGAAAGAAAATGCAGAAAATTCTGGGAAAAGATTGCCGCCCTCCTTAGATGATTTGTGACTATGAATGTATAACAATAGCAACAAATAATCCAAATTCATTGCCAAAAAAAGAGAGTCCAAATTCATGGATTTGCATGAAGAATTTCTAAATGTATCGGTATCATGAATGACCTGACTAAAAATTCTGATGAAGAGTAGCGTTACATTATTGCTTTTTGGGTTTTATGATTATGAAAGTGAAAAATAACCTATATCAACCTATTTGCAATGTCCAGGAAGCGTCTACAAAAGGGGGAAATAATTGAACAGGTGCATGCTTAGACTGCAGTTATTAACCACGTACAGGACTGTGGTTTCCAAGAAAGCAAGCACATCTCCTGCTTATTAGAGAGAAAAAAAACAAGCACAAGTACCCACTTGAGATTTCAGACTTCTAATGATCTCACAATTACTGTAGAAGCAACCTCCCCAGATAAGCACATGCACACAAAGTCAAAATTGACAAACATAGTTTTTTTTTTTTTTCTATTGTTACACGTCAAAAGATCACATCACCATGCAAGCAAGATCAACTTACAGAGTTAACAGATAACACATGAGTTACATGATTTCTCAGTTTATTTTCAGAAAAATTTAAATGCATGTTGATTCCATTATGTAAATGAAGTTGACTTGACCGTTCCCTTCGATAAACAAATCCAATGATGATAGGATCTCTAGGGCTCCCTAAATCACTCCCACTACGTCATCTGAGAGCACAAGAGCTGTCTTTTTCTTCTGTGTTTGTTTTTTGCCAGAAGAGCTTACCCTATTGCCTATAAATGACTAGATGAGCGCAGAAGGCCAGCAATCCAGTACACAGCTCAAGACATAGCGGCTTTCTCTCTGTAATAGCTACCTTCTTCCTTTCTATCAGGCTGGAGTTCATCAAGGACCTAAATCTAAGGCTGGAGCCCACAAACAACCAGAGGAATAAGAGAACCAAGACTGGTTCCAGCCTATCCAAGGAAGAAGCGAGCAACGCTAGTGTGGCTTAACATGGTGATGGTGAGAGAGGAGATGCGCAAGGGGCCATGGACAGAGCAGGAGGACATGCAACTGGTATGCACTGTCCGCCTGTTTGGTGATCGGCATTGGGATTTCATTGCCCAAGTCTCAGGTTTGAGGGGTTGGGGAACTACAAATTAGGTAGCTATTTTGCATTCCTTCACGCACGGTCGAAAACCGCAATGCCATCCGGTCTAACCAACTCTCTTCATACTTCTCCCTCTCTATGTTCATTCAGGCCTCAATCGGACAGGCAAGAGCTGCCGCCTTAGGTGGGTGAACTACCTCCACCCTGGCCTCAAGCATGGACGCATGTCCCCACAAGAGGAACACCTTATTATCGAGCTCCATGCTCGGTGGGGTAACAGGTCATCCGAAAAATCCCTTTTAGTTACCTAGTTCTACACATGAGCTTTGCTCGGTTACAAAGGGCAAACTTACTAAAGGTTTTTATATGAAGGTGGTCTAGGATAAGACGGAGGCTGCCAGGGCGTACAGACAATGAGATCAAGAACTACTGGAGGACATACATGAGAAAGAAAGCACAGGATAGAAAGATAAGTGTGTCACCTTCGTGTTCATCCTCCTCTTTGACATACCAATCATTCCTCCTTGACACCACTCCAACCACTGGCATCAGTGGTGATGCTCACAATGGCAATAGCTGCATCACAAGTGCCCTTGAGAGCACCCAGAGCGTCACAGATGGATATCCCATGGATCAGATATGGAAGGAGATCGAGGCACCTGCCATGCTGGGCATTGATGACCCAAAAGAGAAAGCATACGGTAGTCTCCCCTTCCCTCCCCTGACAACTGCCATTTGGGATTACAAATGCCCTGAGTCATCCTGGAAGATGGAAGAAGATGAAATCAGGATGTTATCTCCACAGTTTGGTTATGGAAATTAGTGCCCTTGATATTGAAAGCTACAAGTCGAGATATAGGTCCAGTCAAACCAACATATCAACCTACCAAATTTGTAGTACTTCCTAGCTATGTTTGCAATATTGTGGATTTCGGGATTTGGTTCTACTGTAATACTACAATATTCTCATGATGTATGTATTTTATGTAGTGTGTGAAATAGCTTGTATCAGTTCCTTTCTTATTGTGCAATACAAGGGCGCTTTATATGAACAATGCATTGATATATGTGTTCATATCCTCTGGTACTACTCCATCGATCAAGTAACAGTGCAATTGGGTCTAAACGTGTTATATTGATGAGAAGTTCACATGTTAAACAATTATACATTCTGAATTTGGATGAAGACAGATTGTGGTTATGATGACGTTTTGAGGAATCACTTGGAGATACAGAAAAGTACCAACTATATGATGTTGGATAAGTGATGAAGGGTGATATGTCACTAGAAGAGTTGCATTTTAGCCTTTGCCAATGCAGGTATGTTCACAAAAGTAGTAATGTGACATTTATCTTTATATATGAGTTATAATCTCTTGCCAAATTTCTCATTGGAAACACATATCACTCAAAATGGACAAATTTCCCTTGCTAAAAACACAGCAGTCAGTTCAAATATGAAAGATCCAAAACGAACAGAGGGATATGGTTGATTTCACCAAAATTGAGCTTTGTGTAATGCATATTAAAAATACCAAAATGATTTCTTTAAACTGCTCATGACTATATCTTAACTGTCATTTCAAACTGTTTATGGAAACATAGGAAAGAAAAAGAGAAAAAAATAAGAAATCCTCCAGTAAAATACAGGTCACGGCAACCATGATATGATTTTCAATGTGATTTACTTAATGCAGAAGCAGATCAAGTAGAGCAGAGACAAGGCCACGTGTTATAAGAAATCTAGAGAGTAGGAATAGTGTTTATTTCTCAACTCGGATCTCATAGAGATCTTGGTGCACCCATGAACCTAGCATGTATAGTTAGTAATGAAACAGGTCAGTAACAACAGCAACAAGAAAATCCTATAATGGGATACACTACAATTAGCATGCTTCTGGCCCAAAAGCCTATCAAAATGCTGTAGAGGTATCAGTATATATGATTAACCTAAATGGATGACAGGTTTAGTGCGAGAGAGAGAGAGAGAGAGAGAGAGAGAGAGAGAGAGAGAGAGAGAGAGATGTATCATTTCTTCTTTAATTAATATGAAAACTGATTAGCGTTAGACTTTAAGAAAATGAAGTTAAATCATATTGACAACTATAAAGATGTTGCCGTTCATGCACGCAAGCAATAATCAAGGAACAAATAAAATTAATGAGAGCGATAAGGAAAACAAAAGGTGGCGATAAGTGGTCTGTGATTTGGAGCTTGCATGAAAATGACATGCAAATAAGTATGCATAGTTTTTTTTTTCTACTGCTCGGATCGCCTAAATCCACCATTCCTACTCTGCTACTTACAGTTTTCATATTACACAAAAGTTTTGACAGGATAAGTGTTAAAACTTTGTTTCCTTCTGCTTCTTCATGTTCGATAAAGCATGATACAAAAAGAAGATATGTTGAAGTTATGTATTCTCTATAATGCATAGTATGGAGAAAATATTAAATAATGGAGAAATCTAACCAAAAGAGACCACACGTTAAATCTTTAAGTGCAATGAACAAAGAATGCTAATGGAGTAGGAAGTAACCGACATGGCGTACTGATTTATTCATAACGAAGAAATAAACTTCCTTTATGTGATGCGCTGGTTTTTAATAGCTAGTCAGAGAGATTCAAATTACCAGGTCAGAAAATCTGATTTTTTTGACGACGTGTCGATAAGAACATCTAAACGTTTCTCACTCATTAATGGAAATTGCATTTCAAGCGTAAGATGCAAATAGAGAATGCTCCCTCCGTTTTTATTTTGATGTCGTTAGGACATGTTAGCTAGTGCAAATTTGCACTAACTTGCTTGTCCTAATGACATCAAAACAAAAAACGGAGGGAGTAATACGTAAGCGAAAACTCACCCAACCTAGAAGGATCTGTTAACAACTTGGGAACCCTGCAATAAACACATCAACGTCCAGAACCTTTTGTCTATGTGAAACGGACCTTGCAATACGTTATACATAAAGAAAAGTAAGACTTCACTACCAAACTCTCACATGGTATTACTTCAGGTATGTATAAAAGCACGATCAGCAATATCGATTCCAAGTGAAAACTCAATCAGACAATTTCTTAGCAGCCTAACCGTTAGCAATGTTATACTTTACATAGGAATACAAGTGACATTATTACTTGGGACCGGATACAACTTTAAGCTTTAAAATTAATATGAAATAACTAATGAGATTAAATAGAAGGACACAGAAATAACCCTATTTAACCAAACATTCTGCAGCCGTGCCAGAATTTGAAATAGAAGATATCCTAACAGTAAATAGTTTTACTTTAGGTGGAGCATCTATTAGAATGGTTGAGAATGCTGAAAATATGTACTGGTTTTGGCCGTTCAAAAAGATAAAGAATTTATAAGGCATTGTGCTGTATTTAAAAAGCACTCTTAAAGAAAAAAAAAGCAGTGATCCAAAATCAGATACATCATGCATGCCAATAATAAATCCTACAACCAAACGTCACAGCCTTTAACAAAGGAATATCAGTGTTGTCACAGATAGGAGTCAAAATGCTGTTGAATACTTTAGGAGCCCATAGCCAGCAAAACATTACTAGAAACAAAGATCTAAGAGAGCGTAACAAACATTATATTTAAAAAAGGTTTCAGAACTTTAGTTGGTGATTCTAATCAATCTTTCAGCATTTAAGCGGGCAGAAAAGTTCCTATCCGGTTCCCTATTACCTAACATAGTTTGGTCGCATTTGCAGATACTAATATCTTGCGACCCAAAGAAAGTTTGGTGATGTCAAGATACAACGAAATATTTCGGTAGGGAATGGCCATTGTTTAAGATTATTACGCAGGATTGCTAGTAATTAAATGTCTTTCAGGAATACAAAGAATCAATTTCTTACATTTAACAATCATGACTGAACATGGTTCTCTTTTTCAGCGGCTATAATGTTTCGTTCTTACAAAGCAGAAGAAGAGAGAAAGTAGATAGAAATTTGACCATTGTACCACATGGCAGTCATTGTTCACCTAGTCACATCTCAACTCCATGAGTGTGCATGCTAAAATTTCTAAAAACGGCATGACCTAACAGCCTAGCAATAGAAAACCAACGTGTTGCCATCCCTGAAATAGAATATCAAACACTATCCACGACGTCCATAGCAGGACCTAATAGAAACACTAAACGATGAACCAGGTCAGTTGCTCGTCACATTAAGGCTTCGTTTGGCAAGTGGGGATGGTTATACACGTGTGCAGCTGTCCACGCGGGGATTGGGTTAATCCCCTCCCACCACCCAATACCCTCCCGCCACCATGGAGATTAGTCCCTTGCTTCTTTGTGTATTTGGCATTTCCTTGGATTGACGAGGATTTGTATGGGACGCATGTTCCCTGTGCCCAGTGGAAAAGACGTTCTCTTGCGCAACATTATGACATGGCACAATATTACAGAAAAGTATAAATAAATCAAACAACAACGTTAGGCACCTAATCAAATAACGTTGGCCATCCAGAATACCTGACATCTAGACCTCGACAAAAGAACATCAAAACAAGAAATATCAAGCAATTGTCTATCACAGCAATATAGCTCTGTAGCTTACTGAATATTATGCATTACAATCTCTCATAGCATGGACAATACCACTCTGTAGTGTACTGAATAAGAAGCATTACAGTAATTTATAGCTCTAAAAGAGCAAATGCTAAATAAAGTCTGATCTGAACTCAAATAAACTCCCAATTACGAGACTAAACAGGACACCTTCCCAACAGAGTGCTCAAGAAGTGATGAAAGTAAAATAGCTTAGTCGAAGCAGAACTGACACTTGCACTTGCAACTCAAAACTCGGAACTGTCAAAGAAGTTCAATGGCCATCTGCTGCAATCAAAATAAATTGAAACAATTATGACAAGGAAAAGAGTTAAATGCACTCATATTCTTAGCTGCTTCTCTTGATCAAAATATAGTTACAGCCGTGCTACAACATTAAGCATCAGATTTGCAATCTACAAATGTAGCTAAGGTTGATATTTCAGTATTGGCAATCTACAACTGTAGCTAAGGAATCATTTCACTACATTGTTCAGAGTATCACATGAATGGATTCTTCAGGAAAAATGATATAAAAGCAAATAAGCAACAAACCTTGCTCCCTTGCTCCCTGGACATCGTCTAAGAACTTGAGTTGATTAGCCTCTGCAGCAAAATGAAATTAAGTAAATGGATGCTATTACAAATTATTGGGATAAGAACTAGACATTTTAGCACATCATGTTATCATTAGGCAATATTTTACACTGGCAAATTATTTCCTGACTAGTGTAACAAAGCAAGAACAGCTTCCACATATCCAAAAGATAAATTTATATGCACATAAAAAAAGCCCATAAAAACTAGAACTGCTGTAATAACATTGTGAGTGGTTTCCACTAGGTGAAATGTGAGTGGTTTCCGCTGTCAAACTACACTTAGTTCACAAACAGGTAGCAGGTAAAAAATAGAGCAGTGTGATAATGTGAATCGAAATCCATGCATTTAGAAGGAACATGTAAAGAGAAGTTTACCATTTTTCTCCTCAACCATATCAAGCGTGAAGCTGGATCAGCAGTCATGAAAATCTCTCTATTCCGAACACATAAATACTTCATACCCATCTGCTCTATCTTCAAATGACACTTCCTCGATTGTAGCCAACAAAGCGTTGCAGTTCTTGATGGAAAATTCAGCAGCTTCTGCAGCTTTCCCCTCTGTTTTGTCTTCACTTCAACATACTTTCCCATAATCTCAGCAACATCATCAACTGTCGTTCGCTTCTTTACAGCTTTGCCCCCTTGAGCCTTAGAGCCAGCATCTTTGTCCCTTGAGGTAGATGACCCATCATCATCTCTTTTGAGTAGCAGTCTCTTTCCTCCTTGTGGTAGATGTACCTTTAGCTCTTGAGGCAGACGACTCTTCATCTCTATCAGCAGCTCTTTTGTCCCTTTTTGAGGATGTACCAGTGGACAAACATTCAGTATGAGAGACATAAAGGCAGTACAGATCGAGCCTGAACACATGAGCTCACGAGCAAGATTGCGTAGATCGACCATGAGCTAGAGAAAGAATACAAGAGTGGAAGGCGTTACCTGGACAAGAACGACAGCGTGGTGGTACGGCGGCGCCGACGACTGCAAAGGATTCAAACAAAAGAAAAGGATTCGTGAATCAAACCCTAGGGAGAGGGAAAAGAGGGGACAGGAGGAGGGAAGGAGGAGGAGGGGGCGGGAGCGGAGGGGTGGAGGAGGAGGAGGAAAGGCCTCACCGTCGCTGGAAGAAGCGTCGTCACCGCGGTTCGTCGCCGTCGCAGGCCGGTGAGGACGAGTGCAACGTGGCCTGTTGTGAGAGATCGAGAGCGAGACGGAGGAACAGTTCCCCGGCCTTCGATGGAGTTGGTGGATTCCCACGCCGATCGGCGTGGATCGGGCGTGGGTTGGGCCGATCCACGTTCTAGCCAAACGCATATTTTCTTGTACGGGAATCTCGACCACGCGCGGGCCGAAATACTCTCCGCGGCGTAAATTGGGCCGGGATCCATGTCAATACTCGCCTATCTAAACGAGGCCTGTTTAAGACCCAACTGTGAAAACATCCAAGGGAAAATTGGTCTGGTAGCACCGAAAGATCGCGACTTCTGTGAAGTACCATTAAAAGATGTCGTCTCCGTTAGCACCGAAAGGTTGAAACGATGTAGCACTCTGTTACTTTTTCTCACCGAAAACTCATTTTCATCCTGTTTTCTCACATTAGACGGATGTGAAATTGTAACGCCCTGAAAATTCACCCTAAAAATTCTCAAAACAAATCCAAATTTAAAGTCGGAAGTTTTCAAAATCTTTTTAAAACCTTTTCTCTCGCTTTCTTCCCCCTCGCGCACAGCAGCGCGTTCGCCATACCAACCTCCAGACAAGCCTTCACTTCCGAGCTGCACGACCTATCCCATCGCTCTGCACCGTCCAGCAGCTAGACGACGCACTAACTGGCCGCTTTTCTCGCTGAGCGCTCGCGTCCTGTCGTTCCAAAGCCGCACGGCGCGCCCGTCCGTGCCCACTGGCCTGTGCTGCTGCCGCTTCCGTCTCATTGCTCTGCCCCAGCCACGCCACAAAGCGACGCACTGCCCAGGTCCCCCTCCGCTCTCTGCAGCTCGCGTCTCCTCAGACCAAAGCCGCACGCCAACGCCCGGCCGTGCCCACTTGCCTGCATCGCGCGTCGCTCCGCTCCAGCTGCCGCTTCAGTCCCGTCGCTCTGCGCCGGTCACGCAGCATCGCGACGCACCGCCCCACGCCGCCTCTGCAGCTACTCCACTGTCGCCGTCGGGGTGTCCACAGCAAGCTTCCCTCTCCCTCGCCTCCGGCTATAAATAGCCCATCCCCCGAGCTCCTTCGCCGCCCAGCACCACCACCGAACCACCATCCCCTTTCCCAGCTCAGTCGACGCGCAGTTCGTCGTCCTCCTCAATCCCGGCGGCCGCGCCATCAATCTTCCACTTCAGCTCGTCCCAGGTTCGATTGAGTTGTAGGTGAGCAACCCCAGCACCAACCCCACCTCCCCAGCCCGCTCAATCGCCGTCTCCCTCGCTCAATCGAGCTCTCCCGGAGCAACCATGGCCGCCTCTTTTCCTCCTCGCCGCAACTGCCGTTCCCCATGGCCTCCCCTCAAATTGATGGCTCAAATGGAACCCCAGGGCGTAGAGCATCCGATTCCCCCACTCCCTAGCCTCCCTCCTGCCCTCCCCCCTTGCCGATTTGAGCTCCCAATGCCCATCCATGGTGAACGGGAGAAGAGAAGAAGAAAGCTCCTGTATCGATCCCCTTTTTCTCTCTACTCCCGATCCATTTTTTCCTTGGGCCAGCCAACGTGGGCATCAGCAGCCACTAAAGCTTATGGGCCACATCCCCTTCCCGCAGGCCCATGCAACCAGCAGCCCAGCCTGTTTTTCCATTTCCGAAATTATTTTCGGAATAAACCGACACACTCCACTATAAATTCAATATCTCTCTCGTCCGAGCTCCGATTGACCTGATTCTTCCTCCTAAATTCATCTAAAATCGAGCTCTATCCATTCCTACCACTTTCATCTTTTATAGAGCTCATCCTCTATTTTTTTTGTATTTATTTGTGTTGTTTACTTGTTTGCCGGTCGCGTAGCTAACGGAGAGTACGAGTACGCGGAGGAGGAAGAGCAGGAACCAGGAGCCGGAGACTTCGAGGAGGATCTCCACGAGGACGTCAACGAAGGCAAGTCACAATCCGTTTTCCCTTTGATCATACTGCTCCTATGTTTTATAAACACTACCCGTAGCAGCCATTTTATTGCATGAAATGATTGCCCTGATGTTTGCAAAACCTTTGTGTAGTATGACCAAGACCACTGAGCCTTATATTACCTGTCCTAAATTATTCCCTGTTAAACCTAGGATATCCATGTAAGATAATATTTACGCATGGATGATTGCCTTGTTATAGAAATGCTTAGGACTGTGTATCACTAAGTGCTCTACTTATATTTAGCTTTTGCAAATGTGAAAACCGTGTTTGGTGTTGTGTGGTAGTAGTAAGGTTGGGTGATAACTAAAGAAAGATGAATGAATGAACTTGGGTTAGAGCTGAGGTGATCCTAATGATATTTATGGAAGATTAAGTGTCGCCTCTGTGGTGTGCTTATGACAAGTGATATGGGAGATGAATGCCGCCTCTGTGGTGGGTTCATGTATGTGGAGATGATTGCCTTGGCTCGTATAAGGACCGAGTTGCTTGTGACATCCTACCTAGCCGTTTATTCAGTGCGACCACACTACCGTGTATGCGGCACGGCTTAGTCTAAACCCCGCCAGCTAGTCTGTTAATCGCCTGGAGGCTGGAGATGCAATGGGAGCCCATGGAGCAGGTGGACGTGATGCAGACGTGTGCGATCCGGTCGACGCCTAGATCAGAGGCTAGACCCCTGGACAACTCCCATGGCGATTAGTCGGGACGATGCTGTGATGGGTAATGGCTTTGTGAGTCTTCACACCCACGAGCGCGGTGGCTTGTGATGCATTCAGATTGTGGGTACAGCATACAACCTCTGCAGAGTGTTAAAATCTATTCGAATAGCCGAGTCCACGGTCACGGACATGGCTTTGGTTCGGTCCAAGAACTAGCATGGGGTGGGTGCTTATCTCCTTGATGCGTGAGTTGTTTTTGAGAATAGGTCCGGCCTTTCGCCGAAGGTTGTCGTGGACGGGGTGTCCGGCAACGTAAAACTTGACCAACCCCCTTAATATCTTAATTTGATGCTTTTGCTAAAATGCTTTATAAACTGAACCCCTGCATGTGTAAAACTTGCTTTATTGCAATGTTAAACCTGATGGCCTTACCTTGCTACTGCCAAGTGCATACATTTATCCATTGATGGTAGGGTAAGGGTTGCGACTTGCTGAGTACTTTTGTACTCATTCTTGCTTGCTGATTACAGAGGAAGATCCAGACTTCGTCGACGCCGACGGTGAGGAAGACGATTGAGCTTGGTCTCGTCCGCACCCGAGCTGCCTGTGGCATTAGTCTACCGCTTAGTTGCTTCCGCTATGCCGTTTGATGACCTAGAAGTCATCTTCTGGTTTAGCTTTGTGTTTACTGTTGCCTATCTACTAGTGTTTTTGTTGCTTCTTAATCGACCCCTGCCAGGTCGCGACTTGTAATATCACCTGTTGTAAGACTTGATTGTACCAGCGACTGATCCAGGGACTGGTATAATAAAGTGTTTAGCTCCTGGGATAACCGGGGCGCTTCAGAAATGACGTTCCTACCCCTGCAGGGAAATGACCTAAGGAGCTGGGGAGGGCCGGCCTTATCCACGCAGCACAGCCTCCCGTCCAGGCCCCTCCCCCTGGCCGGCGGCTCCCCCTGGGCGGCGGCTCCCCCTGGCCGGCGCTCCCCCTGGCCGACGGCGGCTTCCCCAGGCGGCGGATCCCCCAGGCCGGCGCGGCTTCCCCAGCCGACGATTCCCCCGGCAAGCGCGCTGCTCCTCCCCCAGGCCGGTGCGGCACCCCCAGGCCGGCCAGGCAGCGCCACTCCCCCAGCCCGGCGCGGCTCCCCCAGCCAGCGCCACTCCCCCAGGCAGCGCCACTGGTCGCGGCAAGCTGTTCCCAGCCGTCGGAAGGGGTAAGATCCGAACCCAATCTCCCCTTGTTGATCCCTCTTATGCTTGATACATAGTAGTAGACTAGTTGGGATGCTCGAATTGGAACGATTTTGTCAGATTGGTATGGATTGTTGGTATGGAATGTGTGCGGTCAGAAGTGATTCATGCCTTGATTCAACGAGATATGCAAGCAAAAGTCAGATGTGTTGGCAGTGCTTTTAATTTGTGCTCTGCTATTATTTCAGGATGGATCAGAACAATGCTTGTAAAATAGTAGTTGATGTTTCATCCTACTCAACTGATGAAGATGGTCGAGTTGTGTACCGAAAAGGCAGAAAATTGGAGTGGTGGGTAGATGCAGAGGAGTACTCCATTATAGACATGGAGAAAGATGTTTCGGAGTACTTTAGTTGGCAAGTCATCAGGAAGCAAATTTTTGGTTTGTGGATCATGCCGGTCTAACATGTTGCCTAGCTACTGATGAACAACTTCTAAACATGATGCGGGCTTTTAAAATTGTGAATTTCATCATGACTGTTGATAGGTGTTTCCAAGATCAGAATAATGAGTTGCAGCTTCATGTCAGAATTGAGGGGGTTTCAGTTGGGGCTGCTGGTGCTGCTGTACTTTCAGAATATGAAGGTCAGGAATGGGCAGAGGAACCAGAACTTGGGGTTTCCGCCGCTGGACCTGCTAGACAAGAGGAGGAAGAGAAGGAGCACTATATGGAATCTGGTTTTGATCCTGAGGGTGATGATCCAATTGGAGCTGATGAAGAATGGAGATATTTCAAGAAGCAAGAAAATGTGCAAGGAGGAGGAAGTAATGAGAAGGTGCAGCAGGAAAAGAAGAAAGCGGCTAAGAAACAGAAGGCATATGAAGCTACAGATCCTGATGTTGTACCCAGTGATGAAGCAACTATGATGAGAGATGCTCCATATGTTGCACACACTACATATGACAGAGACAACCCAGTCATAAAGAAAGGATCCACATTTGTTGACAAAAAGGCTTTCATTCTGATTATCAAGCAATATGCCATAACAAAAGAGTTTCAGACTAGGGTAGTGCATAGTGACAGTTCAAGGTATAGGGCTAGGTGTGCAGATCCCACATGTGATTGGAAAATCCATGCAAAGAAACTTCTTGGCTGCCCTACTTTCACGGTATATCATGTGTTTTAGCTACACATTTTCAGATTGTATACCACATTTTCAGATTGTATACCACATGTATTTCAGATCTGCCTTGCTCATCATGTGTCTATTTTTTTCAGGTTGTCTCCATTTCAGAGGGCCATACATGTGCTAGCACAAGTCAGGTGAAGGGTAAAGAGGCCAGTAAAGGTTGGATTGCAGACAGAGCAAAAGAGGTACTTATGGCTAACCCAGCCATGAAGGCAAAGAAGCTGAAAGATCATTTTGAACAAAAATTTCCACTCAAGCTATCATACAGCAAGGTGTGGGACGGACAGCAGCGTGCAATGCAAGAACTCCATGGTACTTGGGAAGGCAGTTTCCAAAGGTTGTGGAGTTTCAAAGCAGAGTTAGAAGCAACATGTCCTGGCAGCATAGTAGAGATTGATTGCAAGAAGAAGCAACATGTATGTTTGTGTTGAACCATGACTGTTTGCTTCTGTTGAACCATGATGTATGGCTGTGTTGAACCATGATGTATGCCTCTGTTGAACCATGATGTATGCTTCTGTTGAACTAAGATCTCATTTGGTGAACCATTTGATGTTCTGTGCATGCTGTCCAAAATGAGAGATGCTCATACTATTTTTTTTTATGTCCCTGCTGTTTTTTATGAGGCATTGGAGGCCTTGTGGGGTCACCAGGGGGTGCCCAGGCCACGTCTGGCGCCCAGGCTGGGTTGGCGCCCAAGCAGGGCTGTGGCGCACGGGAGAACAGAAAAGAAAGGGGGAAGGTGAGAGAGAAAAACGGTTTGGGGGTATTTTGGTCCGGCTTAACAGAGATTATAGTGAAAAGTAACAGAGTGCTACATTCGAGTAACGTTTCAACCTTTCGGTGCTATTTTACGGAGACGACGTCTTTTAATGGTACTTCACAGAAGTCGCGATCTTTCGGTGCTACCAGACCAATTTTCCCAACATCCAACCCTCTCCATCACATCACGCCCTCCCATTGCAGGAGAAATGCGTTCCTACTGCGGAATGCAGAGGGAAAAAGACTCTTTTGCAAGAGCAGCATCCAAATCAAACCCGACCCACTAGCCTTCGGACCCACAGGCCCTCCGCTTCGTACGGGATTTCGGTTGCAATTGCAGCCAAAACACCTCCCCCAAACTTGCGAATCAAGAACTAATTTTGGAGATGAGAAAATAAATGTATCCGGAAGGAGCCGTGATGTAGCGAGCAATGGATCTTGTATTCTCACCTAATCATAGTTGGTGCAGAAGCGGTGACGTCCTCCGAAACCACGAAGCGTCGCTAGCGACGGCGGCGGAGGGGCCGGCGACGAGATTAGTCCGGGAGGGCTTCCTCCCCACGGGTCGGACGTCGGTGAGTGGGCCGTGAATGGGACGAAAGGTAAGAGACCCTTTCTCGGACCAGTCTAAGCCCAGTAACCTTCTCTGATGGGCTTTTCGCAAAGGCAACCTTGAGCGCCGCTTCCGAGCCGTGAATCCTATACGTAGCCCGCCCGACGGGATTCATTCGATAGGTCAGCTTTAAGATTCGTGCAACGTGACGATCCGACGGTTGAGCGCCTTTCTTCTTCCTCCTTCTTCCCCGTGGCGACGACGACGGCGACGAGCCCGGCTTCGTCGGGTTAGCGCGGCGGAGGGCGGCGGCCGCGGATTCGGCGGCGGGAGCCGCCGGAGACGATGGAGGAGGGCGGGGCGGGGGCGTCTCGCCGGAGAATCCCTTATTGCGCGGGATTTGTACCCCCAAAGTCTCCTCCTCCTCCCCCGGCGATAGAAAGGCGGCGGCAGGCCGGACCGGACGGCGGCGGGCGGGCGAGGCGGCGGAGGCGAGGCGGCGGGGACGCCGCCGGCCGCGGTGGTGGCGGCCGGGGGGGGGGGGGGTACGGGCGGGGGCGTCACTTCCCGCCGGATTAGCGCGGCGGTCGAGGACGGCGGCGGAGGGGGGGGGGGGCGCCGCCGGAGCTGGGCGGGAGGCGGAGGCGGCGGGGGCGAGCACGACGACGGCGGTTGTGGGCAGCGGCGCGGCGGCGGCTCGAGGAGGAAGAAGAAGGCGGTGCGGGCCGTGGGCCGGGGCGGAGCAGGCCGTGGGCCGACCTACCGGAGCGATCCCGTCGGACGACCTGCCGATAGGACGTCCCCCTCCGAGCCCCGAGGGCGTCGTCTTGCTTGTGATTGGAGTCGGCTTCGTGTTTGAGCAGTTTTGGTTTTGGGGAGGGCGCTGCATCGTCCTGACTCTCTCTAACCACCCATATCAGTTTCATTTCATATGTAGGCCATTTAGATGGCTTCCACACCGTTGTTCACTCAGATGTTTTCTTTGAAGACAAGCACATTTATTCGAGTACATATTTGACAACAGCATCCAGTCGATCGTCCAGCTGGACGACCACTTTTAGCGTCGGCAATACTTGATCCTCCACACAATTTGCTCTTCATTGAGGAACTTAGTCCGTATAAATTGTAATGTATTGTTCCTAACATAAACGAAAATAACATGCATATACTTGAAGCGCTAAAAGGAAACGTGCCAAACATTCCTCCAAACAAGAATCACATGATAAGCAACACACTTACACAAGTCCATGAATTGAAATGTAGCACAACATTATTACATATGTTCCAAACCTCACGATGTGAGCGACACACACAAGCATTCATATAGGTTCAGAACTTAGCACGTACAACACACAGAGAAATGAGAAAACTAACAAGCCGGCTATATATAGTTCGGCAAGAAAAATATATTATTATTACAATCTCGAAGCTGCAGTAAACTGGCTGAAACACTGATGGTGCAGACAGGTTCAGAAAAGCAAGGCTGAATGCAGTAGATGGTCATCGATCGTGTGACGCGTCCAAGATGACCCTGATGGAAGCTACATGCTTCGGCGATCAGTCCGGCAGCTAGCAGAAATCAACTTGAATCAGAATCTCCGGTTAAGGAGCAAGCCAATTTGAATCTGCGAGGGAAAGGAATTATTGGTCATCAGAGATCACTTTATTACTCTTCCGCAAAAAAAGAGATCACTTTATTATTGTGTGCTAGGCACTGATGAGCATAATGGATTTATTCCATTCCCACACACACAGCGCAATATTTACTAACTCTTGCCACCATTGATGTATTAGCAAATGGCCTATTTTCTAGCGCATAACTAAAGGATTAACACATCGCAGGTGGCAGATGGGAACTAGTATGCAGCCACAACGACTGATATCCAGAGAACAGAAACAGAGCTGAATGCGGCTACCAAGAATCAGAGTACAGGTAGAAGCACTATGTAACAAGGATTTATTGTCTGTCTAGGAATTAAATCAGACTGCTGGAGCAGCCAGAACTAGAGTTTAACGCACCAGAAATGCATACTAATGGGCAACAGTACTCAATGCTGAATACTAGTAATGCGGAGGAGGCAGGCCATTGAGAGAGGGCAAGTACATGCATGGGATGCAGGAATGGATTCGATCGGCTCTGTAAGCCCAAGAAGAAAATCAACGCTGCAAGTTGATACTCTCCTAAGTTCAGTTCAAAAAACCGTAGTAGCACAACAACCGATTTCCAATTGTTTACTACTATGTCTGATTCCGTTAGCTAAATGGAGCGAGGCAATCTGTCTACCAAGACATCCTACTATTTGGGACACCACCCACGCGCACAGCTTTGTTTGGCATTGGGAACGACCTGTTAGTTCCTCGCGGCTGCAGCGTACGTACGTACTACGGCATGAGCGCTGCCAGCCGGGCAGAACGGAACCTAAGAGAGAGGAGGATGAGGATCAAGGAGGATCTGACTCACCTTTTCACCAGAGGATTGGACGCTGCCGAGGAGGCGTCGACGCGACTCACGTTGGGGACAGAAGAGGCGTCGCGACCACGGTGCATCCTCGACCTGCGGAGGCGTGCGGCGGTGGAAACCCGGGGCCCTGTTGCGCCCAGGGAAAAGGTCGGGACGCCCTCAGCGAATTGGCTTGCCAATTCATATCGTTCATCAGAATCTGGTTGTACACTAGAATTGGGAATTTAGGAAGACGGAATTGAGGGATCAGTTAAGACTGGATGGAAAAAAAAATCAAAGAATCCAATATAAGCAAAAGCAAGAGGGGCGTACGACATGGTACCTAAATTTGAGCGTAGGCCGATTGCGACGGACTTTAATTGGGGGCCTCCTGATCGTAGGTTTACCCAAGAAGCTATTAATATGGAGCGTGGGCCGGTTGGGATGAACTTCAACTGCTCGCCTCAATGCGGCCAACTCTTTCTCATGGTCGTCAGCCCAGACATTGCCACTATCGAATTGTACTTCGACTTTCTGAAGCGAATGGAGGCACTCCAGACCGAGATTGTCACAGCTACCGTCTTCATGGATTAATTTCTCCAGGTTGACCTGAAACTCAAGCATTTCAAGGTTTGGCATAACAGCGGGTGCATCTTCCCTTGTTTCAGTGCCAACAACTGCTACATCATGTTGTTCGTTCCCATCAATAATTGAAATGCCCGAGTTATTCAACACAAACCGAACCATTGAATTAGGCAACCGCAAGGATCTCAACTTCTGGAACCAGCGATCTGCGGCATGAATAGTTAGCATCACCGTGGAATCCACCACTAGGAGGAGGTAACGGAGCTCTGGCAACCCGCCCAGGATTTCCAGATCTTTCTCATCCATATGGTCAACCCGCAGGTTCAAGTAGTAGAGATTGGGAAGAGCCGAGGGATTAATGCATGAAGGCAGAACACACAAATGTGTCTCTTCTAAGAAAAGATATTGGAGAGTTTGCGGGAGAACCAATGTGGCCCACGAGTCTTGCTCTATTTCGTCCAAATAACCGTAGCCCAAAGATAGACATTGGATCTTACGGAGCTTGCCAAGAGACTCTATGCAGGCTGGTTCCCCAAAGCTGTGTACATCGAGCATCCTGAGTTCACGCAGGTTGCCCAGCTCCCTCCCAAGCGACCCCGTGCCTTTAAAAAGACATATGCTCAGCTCCTCCAGGGATGTCAGATTCTCGATTACTCCACTTGGCACCTTCGAATTAACATGTAGACAGTTCAACTGTGTAAGCTGGCCAACGCTCGATGGTAATTCTTTGATATTAGTGCCAAATACATCCAGTGTCTGCAGCAACTTCAGAGCTCCAATTCCTTCTGGGAGCTCACGAATACACGTCCTACTTAGCCCGAGGTACCTCAGATGAACTAAGCTCTCAAGATGCTCAAAACGCTCCCCAGCTTTGCAATTCTCCAAAGTTAGTACACGCAAGAGTTTGAATCTTGGAAGAAAGAGCACCTTATAATCACAGTTACATGCAATGAGTGACTTCAAATGACCCAACGGGTCCATATGACGATCATGATGAGATAGCTGCACTGCTCTGTTTTGGTGGGCTAACCTGCGTACTCTGCCATTGGATGGTATGATCATTGTACCATCATTATACAAGAAGTTCTCTTCCTGAGAAAATTTCTGAAGAAGATCAAGCACCATATCATGAACACGGCAACCATTGACAAAGTTGTCGAGTTCTACGGCCATGATCATGCTTCTATTTATGAGTTCATTGAAATATCTCTCTCCAACCTCAAAAAGTCCAGTTCCATCTTCCTTATGAACAAAACCTTCAGCTACCCACTTCCATATCAAAGAATTCTTAGCAATAACATAATCTTCTGGAAATGCACTTAGATACAATAAGCAAGTCTTCAGATGAGGGGGCAGGTCATAGTAGCTAAGGGACAATATCTGCACAGTATCACGAAAGCCAATAGAGTTGCACACCTCAATCCATTGTCCCCTAGATTTACCCAACAACAAACTAGCCATTGTTATGATAGCCAATGGTACACCGTCACACTTCTTTAGAATTTTGTTAGATAACTCATCCAACTGATTATCAGGGCATTTGACTTCAGCACCAAGTATCCTTGTGTAAAATAACTTTCTAGATTTTTCAAACGGAAGTGGTTGTAGCCTGTAAACCCCGTCAGCTTGATCAGCAACATCGGAGATTCGAGTAGTTGTAAGCAGTCTACTTCCATTGTTATTGTCAACGAAAGCCCATTTGATTGCTTTCCAAGTCTCGGTCTTCCATACGTCGTCAATCACGATGAAGTACCTACAAGATTACAGTGAAAGAGTTAGTAAAACTAGCTGGAGCATCTTAAAGAATCAGATATGCCTCTGAGTTAGTACTAATGCAAATTAGATAGCTTCCTTAATTATTCTGATTTCTTCTGATTAATCACATGGTAATCAGTGGCCAATGTTTATAATTATCTGCCACCACTTTTAAAGAAGAAGTACTCTTATAGTTTTAGCCCAATTCACAACGAAAGTGATTTAACTATTTCAACCAAATGGAAACAGATAAAAATTAAAATAAATGATCATACACCTTCGCAGTTGGAGGTCTGCATATGATACGGAGGAGTGTGAAATAAGTGTAGTGTTGTACAAACAACAAATATTGCTAAGCTATAGGATAGTTCAATTTATGCCGTATCTAAAGAATTAAAACAATTTGTCAGCTCAATATATATTGAAAGAGATAAAATTGTTTTGATGATCAAAAAAAGAAATTGAAAAACATGAAAAAGAAAAATACAAGCTCACATATGTATGGTTGCAATGGCATGCATCATATAACATGAAATTGTGTGGAGTAGCTGTAGAAACAGTAAATTTTACTAATTGCATCATAGTTCAATTGCTGCAGCTGCACTGTAAAACTAATACAACTTAATCAAAACTGTACGCATGGGTAACAATAATTTACTGAATGGCTGATGCGTACCTCCTGCCTCCAAGGTACTCTCGGAGCTCATCAATGAGCTGTTTTTCATCCAGTACTATAAATTTCGAATCTGTGTATATGTGCTTGTCAAGGCCTATAAGAATATCTCTAAAGACCTTTTTCAAGTCAGGGTTCTGGCCAACTGGAACAAAAGCCGTGCGCTCAAAATCTGCTTTAAGCTTGTCATACACCGCTTTGACAAGTGTGGTCTTGCCCAATCCTCCAGCTCCGACAACAGAGACCGTCTTCATCTTCTTTTTTGAGTCGTCCCCTTGGAGCGACAGCTTGGATATGAGCTCCTTGGTTGGCTTTTCAATGCCAATGAGCTCTCTCACTTCTTTGTACATAGCATCAAGGCGAGGGTCAACTGTTGAACTTGGCGCACGCTTAACCACGATCTCGTCGATCTTATACCTGTCACGCCTCTCTGCCAGCTCCTTGGCTTGCTCGTTGATGGTTTTGATCATGTCAGCAATCTGATGGCGAGCCTTGCTCTTGCTGAACAGCTTGCCGATCTTCTTGGCGGCGCGCTTGAACCTGTTGGGGTCCCGGGCCTCGCGGCCATCGACGCGCAGCAGGAAGGTGTCGAGGATGTCCTCCACGTCGTAGGACAGCTCCCGGACGTCTCGCGCCCAGAGCTTGACCTGCTTGTCGAGCTGCTCCAGCGGCACCTCCGCCACCGTCTGCAGGGCCACGTGCATGCTCTCCAGATCCCGTGAGAGACATGTGATCTTCTTCCTCACGCCCGTCTGCAGGTCGTACTCCTCCTTGAGCAATTCGCCGAGCTTGGGGATGACGCTGCCCAGCGCCCCTGTCACGAGATTCATGCTCGCCAAGTCTTGCTTGAATTGCAGCCTAAGCCTGCGATCTACATGCACGTACACCCTCCTCCTGTTCGTTTCTTGCTTCTCCTTCAACCCAACAACGAATCTGACTGAAACAGAAGAAAGAAACGGAAAAGGTTGGATTCACAACAGTTACGAAAGAACGGTTTGGGTGAAATGAACCTATCGCAACTCAAGAAAATCCGACCCAACATTTAGTTACTGAATCAAAATGTTTCGGCTTACCGTGCTGCTTAAGATCGATCCCAACTCCACTCCCTGGTGCAGAGAGGAGAGAGCAGAGAGCAGCGCCTACGGCGGCGGGAGCTGGGCGACGAGAACAATAATACGGGTGTGGGGATAGTGGAGGTTAGAAAAGAAGCGTAATGCTCCGGTGGTGCTCCTCTTTCCAAAAGCGCGTGAATAAAGCGGGAAATGTATTCTCATAACAACAGTGTTTGGTCCTTTTATTATTCCTGAAGTGTGCTTTACGGACTCTGGTGCTCCTCTTTCCAAAAGCGCGTGAATAAAGCGGGAAATGTATTCTCATAACAACAGTGTTTGCTCCTTTTATTATTCCTGAAGTGTGCTTTACGAACTGAATTCGATTCGTTGACTGTAGTGTCCACAAAGGCCAAGCTAAGCCCATTTACCGGTTCTCTAATACTTTTCTTATGGAAGTGTAGAACAACAAAAAAGTGGAAATCAGGTGACAAATTCTAATGCTAACATTGAGCCTTTGCATTGCTTGCTGATCAGGTTTATTAAATGTTTACTTTACATGCTATTTTCAGAGAACAGCTGTTCAGCATATTAGCTAAAGACTATCTGAAACACAGAAATTTCCAGGACCGACTTTGGTCCTTTTTCTTTGCTGTCGGAATGATCCAAAACTTCAAATAGACCAAAGTAGTGTGCTATGCCTGCATTTTCAAAGGGGAAATTCACTGGTGACAAGATTTGGAAAGGACCAGTGGCCATCATGTCTATCGAGTCATTGTCTATCTATCCTGAATTCTGACATTTGAAAGGAGCAAGAGCAAAGGGAAGAACACTAGAAAGTGTTAAAACGAGCTTGAAAAGTGAAGTCCTAGGGGGTCAATGGAGATAGTTTGGTGGCTCAGGCTTAAATATCCTGTCAAATTGGTTCCTTTCCCCTTAAATATCCTGGAGTGCCAGTTTCTTGTAGACTATATGTGAAAGACTGGTTGTTTGCGGAGGGAAGATATGTCAATAAAATCGACTGTGGCAAGGTAGCCCACTGTCTATAGGGGCAGGACAGCTATAATTGACTCTAGTTTACACAACTCCCTAATTTCTTACATGTCAATATTTCTGATACCTTTGACTGTTGTCAATCAAATGGATAAAGCTAGAAGGAAAATTATCTGGTAGGTAGGTAGCACGAAAAGGAAATGTTCTAATTTGACCATGAGATGAAGCCAAATGTTTAATTCAGGTGTAACGTGCATGCAGATCCTTTTCTAAAAAATTGCGCATGCAGATGAGCAATGCTATCATACTGTCGGAAGTATGAACTTCAGTTGACTGATAAAGATAGAGATGTACTTCAATCAAATTAAGTAGCGGCTAATGGATTGGCAAAGGAATCTAATTAAGCCTGTTGCGTGGATCCAGGGGAGATTGGTAGCCACACATATTCATTTCACAGTTTCATCGTGAATCTGGTATTTGAGTTCACCAACCAAAAAAAAAAAAAAAATCACAGGAATAGAAAGAGTTCAAGAAATCTGACAACCTTCCAATCTCAGACTGTCAATTTCAGGAACTTGCCCCGCGTTAGCTCAAGTTGACACTGGTAGCAGCACACAGATCATTCCAAATGCTACAGTGTCTAGTACAACCAATTCACTAAATTATACTAGGTTCAAAATAGCAAATCGTGCTGCAACCATCACGAAGATTTCGGTCTGGATTGTGCCAAAGGCCCGTTGCATTCCGTTGCCACTCAATCGGTGTACCAAAAATTAAAAAATGAACACCTCTCTTTCTTTGCATCACAATAGTAATTCCTTTATAACAATAATCTGCGTGCCAAAGGGCTGTTGCATTGCATTGCCAATCAATCTGTGTACCAAAAACCAAAAAAGAACACCTTTGTTTCTTTGCATCACAGTAGTAATTTCTTTGTAACAATAATCTGTGGAGGTTTCATCCAAACAACAGCTGACAACTACATGTTTGAAGGGGGAAAAAGAAAAAGAAACCAGCCATCTTGGGGTGTCTACTAGTGCAACTAACTCATTTATGCTGCAATGTATGTGACATGTTTAATTGTTTGTTTGCAGATCCCAAACTACCCAGAATTTTGTTCCAGTTTATGCTGCAGCCATGATGCATTCAATTGCTTGCTTGCAGATTCCAGTCATCGTCGCTTCTGGCCCATAAACCTGCAGCGGATTGTTCAAAACCAATCAACTCATGTATGAGGACCTATACTGACAGTGATTCACAACTACCAACAACAAACAGATGAACAATCTCTTTCACAAATACTTCCTGAGCTAAAATGTTTCGATGATAAAGGACACTGCACATCTTGAGGTGTTGTGCGGGATGCTTAGAATTAGAAGGTTACTAGATCAGTACCTCGATCGGACGCCGAGTTCTGCACCAAGCTTACGCATTTTAGCCAGTCCTGATTGGTAATTTGGACCACCTCGGCGGACATAAATGTGCATCCTTGAAGCCTTTAACTTGGATTCCTGAAGGTAAAATTTAGGGTGAAGTGGCAACAAAGATAGAGATGGGTGGTGACAAGGAAATAAAACATCAGCAAGTACCTTCTCCCTTAAGGCCTGGATGATGCCATTGAATGTGGCTGCAACATCAGTGAAGTTAGCTATGCCTCCTCCAATGAGAAGGGCTCTCTTACGACCATCAGGATCAGCAGTGGCACACTGCATTAAATGTTATTATTAACACATAATCTTAACTTCGTTCCAAAAAGGGATTATCCTAGGGTCCTTTAAAAGAGCAGTATAGTCAAGGTATATTGTGTGCTTACATCTAGTACTACTCTAGCATAGTGCAGAACCTCCTCCTCCTTAGGAGCACCACTATACTCTGCATAGTTTCCTAGCTCTGAAGCATATCCCAAATCTCCAACCTGGAACACAAGGAGAAACAAAATATTTCATATGCCAACCCAATCAAGGCGAACCTCTTAACATGCACAAACGGAAAAAAATCAAATGTAAATTTAAAATAAGGAAATTAATGCTTACTGTATCAGCATATATGACACTGGCACCACCTCCAGCAACCATTGTCCAGATACGTCCTTTTGGGTTCAAAACTGTGAACTTCAGGGAGGCGCTTGTCTGAAATAGAGAGGATGACATCACATTACTTCTCAATAAAATATTTGTGTTATCACTAGGGGTCTCCCTTGCTGTATTTCATTTCAAAATAAATAAATATTTGTGCAAACCAAACTGGTGATGACCTATAGCGGATACTTACAAAGATAAGAGAAATATCAAAAGTGTAAAATAGATGTACCTTCTCATCTAGTTCATGGATAAAACTTTCTGTAGCACTGAGTACTCTTCCAAATGGAAGAGGGAACTCGATTTCCCCACCTACAAAATTAATAAATGGTCAGCAACATTTAATGCAACAACAAAAAAGAACCATGTCCCTGGGAAGCATGAGACTCACTTCTTGAAGTTCTTGAAAGCTGCTGTGTCATCTAATTCTCCTCTCATATCCAGAGGATATGGCTCTCCATTTACCATGGTAAACGGGTTCATCTCAAGAAATGAGAAATCCAGGTCTGCAAAAGGAGCAGATTCTTAAAGGCTGGACATTGCAGCCATAACAATTTATAGCTATCGTGAAGTGCGCAAGTGAACTTTATACAAGTTTATGGTACCTTGGAAGACAGTGAAAACTGCTTTGATGAAATCACCAATTTTTCCGCGAGCCTAATGTCCAATTAGGGGGGCACAATATAATGAACATATGAGATAACAGACAAACCGCATAGAGTTAAGGAGGCAAATAATGTTAAATCATGAGTACCTCAAGTGGAAGGGTGGCAATCAAGGGAGCACATGCATCAGGTGTCATTGGCTTCTCGGTGGGAAGAAAGATTGTCTTAACCTTGTCCCAGTTCTCCTCGATCTCAATCCCTCCACACTCTGAGAAGCTGATGGTGCTTCCCAACCTCTCTGACACAATCGAGAGGTAGTACTCTTGATCATGGGGTACAAATGGCTCAACAATGAAGGTTGTAATTGGAGCCTTGCAGCCACCCATCTCAACCTGAGAAGCACCAATTAAAAGATGAGAAGCAACTCAATGCATCAAACCTTTCCTCCAGGAAAAGAAAAATGTAACTGAAACTACCTCAACTCCCAGCCGCTGCTTGACAAACTCCTTGACTTGCCCAAAGTCTAAGTTGAGGGCCACCAGGCCACTCTTGCCACGCTTCCCGAACAGCATATCGGGCTTCACGACCAGCTTTGTGGTTGACAGCCATGGCTGCTGGTTTAGAAGCTCGGCGAAGTCTGTTGACTGTGTAATCTGCCAAGAAGCAAGTAGCTGATTCAGTCAGACTAATCATGTGAACTATCAGCGAACATGATACTATGCGCCAAGTGACAAACGGTTTCCTTTTGCTGTAATAGGGTAGCGTTAATAACGATGCATAGGGGGGGGGGGGGGGGGGGGGGGGGTGATAGTTGCTACTTCTCGAACCCAAGCTTCTGTAAAACCTTATGAACCCCGTCTTCTCGGAGATGGAGGAGAAATATAATTCCATGTCGAAAAAAAATGATACTATGCCCAATCAGAACTACAAGCACGACTAAAATCAACCAATTTTTTTTTCTTTTCTTTACTTTTTTAGCGGATAACCAAAGTTCAATTCAAGTAGCTCGAACCAGCCATTTTTAATATGACCTTATGTCTTATAAAAAGTACTTCAATCTCTACCGGGAGACAATAAGCCGAGCATCACTGTCACTATCCTACAGATCCAGGAATCAATACTTTACACGGACCTGGACAAGAGAATCAAACAACAAACAAACACCAGATCTGACTAGAATACAACTACCAAAACCGAGAATGGAAAAAGAATTTCGAGATACCAACCTCCGGTAGATTGGCCCTGCATCCATGATTTTCTAATGATCTCAGTCCGGATCCTTATACTAATTCGGCAATTAAAAAATTCTCCAAAGAAAAATGCTTGCTTGAGTCGATTTATTCCCAATCCCAAAGAAATTCTAAACGATGAACCAGTGGGTGATAAACTAACTAAAGTTTACAAATGCCGGTCCCTCATTCATCAGGCACTCACAAAAACCGGATCCTTACACTCGTCCAAGGATCCAGGACAGTACGCGGCTAGACCAAGAACTCGGAGATCCACCCAGGGATCAGGCGAAGCTGATGAGAAGGTGGGGAGGGGAGGAACCAAACCGACGCGATGCGACGCACCTGGGCGGAGAGGATTTGGAGGACGATGCTGGCGAGGCGCTTGAGGTGCTCCTTGAGGAGGCGCTTGGAGTCGTACTCCCGGATCTTCTTGCGCGCCATGGGAGCGAGGAGGGTTCGCTAGCTAGGTGGACTGCAAAGTGGAAAGGAAGGTGAGGCAGTGTTAAGAGGTGGGCACGTAGGCAGTCAGACACGACGATGGCTGACTATATAAGACTATCTGCAGCGAGGAACGGCACACCGGCCTGCAGTTCAATTTTACCGTTTTTTTGGCCGCAGCGGGGGACTGTAAAGGGAACGGTAACATAGCGTTTCGCTCCCGAAACGCTATTCCCAGCGGCATCCAGATTTACGCTATAGAGGAGAGAGAGTGCGTCGGCCCAACGAACCACGCTCCTCGCGCCTTTGACGGACGCCCCGCGCTCGCGCTCGCCAGCCGCCGCCCGCGCTCACCAGCGCCGCCGCCGCCGCCCCGCGCTCGCCAGCCGCCGGCCGTGGATCGAACCATCTCCGGCTATCCCACCTCTCCCTCGTGGCTGTACGTGCCTCATCTCCGGCGCCGCCGCCACCGGATTGAACCATCTTCGGCGCGTCCGCCGCCGCCACGGTTCCGCCGCCCCGTGTGTCCGATTCGTCGCCGGTGGCGGCGGATCCAGTCGAGGCAATAGCGGATCCACACCGGGGAGGTCCGGCTGCACCCGTTCCCGAGGTCCTTCGGCGTCGCGGCGTCCTCGTTTTGATTTGCGCGGGGAAGTCGCGTCGGGGGCGGCGGCGGCAGCCCGAAGCATCTTCCGGCCATTCCGGCGTCTCGTCGACCCCAGCCGCGCGCCCTTCCGGCCCCGCATCGGCACGGCGACGCCCCCGTCCGCTGCGACGCGGCCATCCTGGAGAAATCGGCCGTGCGCAGCCGTGGGCGCAAGCGGCGGCGCCGAGCTTCACCGTCCACGTCCGAGGAGAGCTCCACCGCGCGCTCCTGTCGTCGTCCTACTCGATTCAGGTATGTCCACTGGTACGCGTCGTTGAGTCCTGAATATCATCTTTGTGTGCCCACTGGTAGCTTCGATGGATGCTGTGCCTGTCAAATGGAAATCAAAGGCTATGGCTTTGGTTTAACAACAATCAGTATGCATTTGTAAATCCCTTTGTCATGTGAATCTGTTTACCGTCAAGAGAGTGTACATAATTTTTGTTCTCGCTCACCAGCTTTACCATCTCTGGCCTAGCAATTTACAGTAGCACAGACACCAATCTGTTTACTGCTAGAAATTGGTATGCTAGCAAGTCGATGTTATCTGGACTTTGTCACCAGCTTGACCATCTCCGGCCTAGCAATTTACAGTAGCACTATTAAGTTGGTATGTGCCGTTTGTGTCATGGTAGTGATAGTAGTAGATTAGTGACTGTATGGACTGGTAGCATGCGTGGTGGCTGCCCCAAGCTACTTCTTCAGTCTTGTGATAAATTGGCAGGCACCAGCAGATGGGTGTGATTTTGTTGCTCTATATTATGGAGTGTACTCAGACCTGCCCTGACTCTATAATGAAATCTAAGCATATCTGTTGTCATTGCGTGCTGTATCTATTCCTGTGTTGTTTTTTGTTAGTGATTGGCTATATGGCCTAGATGAAATGTCCTGTTTCTCTCTCTCTCTTAATTCCTGGAAACAGCATGCCACAGCTGCCATGTTTTTCTTTCATGTCAAATTAGTAGTTGTCAGACAGACAAAGGCTGCACAATAAGCAATGTTTATTCATATATCACAATTTAATTTTATCTCACCTTGTCAATCCTTTTTAATGTTGGAATAGAATTATGGTGAAGTATCATGTCAACTTTACATGATACTATGCTTCTGTTGGCTGTCCTTACATATGTGCTGAGTTGCTCTTAATTGTTCTATATCCTTTCAAATACTTTCATATGCAGCGACCAAATTTATGGCTTTTTCCTTGTGATATCAGGATGGATCCCAATGATGGATCACAGGGAGGTTATCCAGGAGGCAACATGGGTCCCTACCAGGGTGGCTGGAACCAATACATGTTTGGGTACCAAGGTCAACCATCCTGGATCCCACAAGGCATGCCGCAGCTGCCGCATGGAATGGCGCAGCTGCCGCATGGAATGCCGCATTGTTAGCCATTGAGCGAGAGAAGCTTCAGTTCAAGCGTCTGCAGTATGACAAGAAGCAGGAAGATAAGGAGAGGAAAGAGGATGAAAGGATCCTTGCCATTGATCTTGATGATCCCACACTCACAGCAGCTCAGCGACTGTATTATAAGGACCAGCAGGATGACATTTTGCTGAAGATGGCAGCTAGGCGCAGGAAGAGACATAGCCCTGGGCCTTAGCGAGTGTGCAGTTCAGAATTACTTGTGCCTTGTGATTTGTATTCCTAGCTGTCTGTTGTAATCGTAGCTGTGAGCTGTTCCTTGTATTATTTGACTTCGGATATTATTTGTGTTGTAAGACTTTAATCACTTGTACCTTGTGATTTGTATTCCTAGCCGCTAGCTGGCTGTTGTAATCGTAGCTGTGAGATGTCACTTGTATTATTTGACTTCGGATATTATTTGTGTTAATACTTTAATCACTTGTGCCTTGTGAGTTGCCAATCCCAAAACCTGGCACTGTGATTAAGATCTTTGTATCATGCACTGAAACGAGAGAGAAATAATTCCTCTGTACAGGCTGATGTTCAAGGGCTCAGAGAAAAATTTATATTCAAACTGAAAAAGAATTTCATGTAGAAATTTTTGCAAAGGCTGTTTATCTCCTAGAAATTTACCAACAATTGTGGTACATTCATCATCAAAGAGCGATCTATCAATTTCAATTCAGAGAAGAGCAAAACCTTCAGTCAATTTCAATTTAGAGTAGCATACAGATCTTCTCCCAACAGGTAACACAATGAGCAAGAATCTAGTATAATTCCTTCAACTACATCACCATGCCATACAATAATTTGGAACAAGGCACGAGATTCAGACACAAGGTTAAGGCATAGTGGCCAGACTACTTCAAGATGGGGCACAGCCATACTGATCCTCCTGCAAGAAGACATACTACCTTAAAAAGTACTTAGTAACATCAAGTCCACTAGTGATGCTGACGAGATCCCCGCCTCATCCAATGGTGCTCCATGAGATCTTGTCGTAGCTGAAAGTGCGTGTTTCGATCTTGAAGCCTATGGTGTGCTGCAACAAATGCCTGCCTGTCTGGATGGTTGGAGTGTGGAACAGCCAGGGGTCCGATGCTTGAGAAATCAGTGTTGTGGGCATGGCCTTGTTCATCCTCCACTATCATGTTATGCAAAATAATGCAAGTCATCATTATATCGTTCAGGTGGCTACGGTCCCAACCATACGCGGGTCCGCGGACCACAGCAAACCGAGATTGCAGGACACCAAAGGCACGCTCTATATCCTTTCGTGCACTTTCCTGTTTCCCGGCAAAGTATTGTGCCTTTTCCTCGATGGGGTGCCGAATAGTCTTCACAAAGGCTGCCCAATCAGGGTAAATCCCATCGGCAAGGTAGTAGCCCATGTTATAGGTCCTTCCATTGACTGCAAACTCCACAGGTGTTGAACGACCCCTCAGGTAACCAGAGAAGACAGGGGATCTATGAAGAACATTAATGTCATTGTTACTTCCAGGCATGCCAAAGTAGGCATGCCATATCCAAAGATCATGTGATGCAACTGCCTCTAAGATCATAGAGGGTTTTTTGCCCCTCCCAGTGAATTGACCCTTCCACCCTGTGGGGCAGTTCTTCCACTCCCAGTGCATGCAGTCAATGCTCCCTAGCATCCCCGGGAACCCACGATTCTCACCCTCTTGAAGAAGCCTAGCCACATCAGTTTCGTTTGGTGCACGTAGGTACTCCTTGCCAAATACATCAATGACAGCCCTACAGAAATGATACAGAGCTTGTCGAGCAGTTGACTCGCCAATACGCACGTACTCGTCCACGGCATCCGCCGGGACACCGTAAGCGAGAATGCGCAAAGACGCGACGCACTTCTGAAGCGCCGATAATCCTTCCTTCCCAGCAGCATCACACTTCTTTTGGAAATAGTTATCATGATTTTTGACAGCCTCTTAAATACGCTTGAATAAATGTCGACGCATCCGAAACCTGAAAAGCACATCTAATCTGAGATTCTAAAGACATGGAGTGAGCCATACACGAAATATGCACAAGTTTACCTTCTACGGAATTGGTAATCATTGTATACAGGATTGTCAACAAAGTAGTCATTTTTGATCTGCCTGTGGCCGCCAGAAAGGTTCCTAGGCCGAATAACCTTTGCTGGAGCATCAGATCGACGACGACGACGACGTGGGCGAGAGCTCTCTGCTTGCACCAACTGATTATATGTCGATGCCTCTACTTCATCATCATCAAGAAAGAAAAGTGTGTCATCATCTTCCTCCTCCATCATCCAGTACCTTCTCATGGACCATGTGAACTGGTCCATGATGTTGGTGCAAGGTCCAAGCTCAAAACGCAGTGCGGATTGGCCTCATCGCCTGACCACCACGGGGAGGACCAGCAGCGCGGGGTCAGCTCGTCGTTGTCGACACGTCGAGGCCTCGATTACCAGCAGCTCCAACACCCGACGAAGCCTGCGCACCCGTTCAGGAGGCTGAGCCCGGCTCCACGCCCGCGCCGCCGTCGTCCGTGGGCTCGATTGCCCACCGAAATTCCTCCTGCGCGGCAGCGACCTCGAGCGTGGCCACCTCGCGCGCCGTCGAGCGCGGTGGAGCGCGAGGCAGAGGAGGTCGCGGGCAAGGTGGTGCGCGAGGCGGAGGCGCTGCGCCGGGACGCGCGGGCCCGGATCGGCGTCGGGCGCGCGAGGAGCGGATCAGTCGGCGCGGGCCCGGATGCGGCTGCTGCTCCGCCTCGACGCCGTGCGCGGCGCGATGGAGTACCGGAGGCGGGCCCGGATGTGGCTGCTGCTCCGGCTCGACTCCGTGCGCGGCGCGATGGAGTAGTGGATCAATCGGGAGCGGATCAGTCGGCTGCGGCGGCGGCGGCCGCAACGGCGA
This sequence comes from Eragrostis nindensis, assembly GCA_012490785.1. Classification (NCBI taxonomy): domain Eukaryota; kingdom Viridiplantae; phylum Streptophyta; class Magnoliopsida; order Poales; family Poaceae; genus Eragrostis; species Eragrostis nindensis. The sequence continues at coordinate 55,528 of JAAXCT010000482.1, read as the reverse complement.
TCACCGGACAGCCTGCGGCGACAGCGCGTGGTTCAAGCGGTGCCAGACGGCGCCGGGCTACGTGAGCTTCGAGGACGCCATCCGCGGGGAGGGCCGGCGGCAGCGGTGACCGGCGGGAGGGAGCGAGACCGGGCGATGGGAACGAAGACAGCAGAGGAAAATGTGTAAAAAAAAAGTCTGACTTGTGGGCCCAAAGGGATGGTAGTTGATATAGGGGTTCATTTTACAGGTTCACCGGTGCGGAAGATTTCGGATAGAGTTGAGAATCTCAAAGGAATATTCTGTTTAGAGTTGGAAATAGAGTTCTATCGCTGCAGATAGTCTAAGCACAGAGATTAGACAGGATCTAGGAGGGCCGAACACAGAAAGGGACATTAAACTATGCACAATCTTGGCGAATGCTCCTAGAAAATAATTTAATGAATTTTGTGATGGATGATCAGTGAGGCAAAAACCAGCAGATTCCATGTGCGTAGCGTGTGGCAGCACAATGTTTACGTTGGTCTAGGTATTAGTATTTTTTTTTTTTTTTTTTGCGAAAGGTATTAGTATGTTTGAAATACCAGAAGCAAGCAAAGCACAGCATTATGTCGCGTTTGACCGCATCGACAGGTAGTACTAGAATCGTAATGACATTGTTAAGATACGTTTGACCCCCACAAAAGACTAGCTCGCATCGGGAGTCACGCCCGTCCTCGGGGTCCCATTTGCCCGTGTCACGCGTGGACGAGGCATGGATCGGAACCATCTTTCTTCTTTTTGTGCTATATAAAAAACTAGTGCATGCTCAAGGTTTGGGATTGTTGTTAGTAGTAAGGTGATTTGCAAGTGAAGCAAAGGAAGAGCTGATACTATGGAGGTTGGTGTTAGGTGACAGATGAGGCTTGCTGACCCAATTCATTAGCTTTGACACCAGCAGGGGTAGTTGGTTCGTGTCAGTTTGTTAGGATGGCAGCTCCTCTCTGTTTTGAAGCCACACACGCAACCTAAACCAAACCAAACCAAATAAACACGCGGCTGGCCGTCGATCGCATCATCAGATTCTGGTTGGTTCTTATCAAGCCATTTCCAGTTTAGTGTTGGGCTCCGTTTCTGCCACAGGCCGGAACTATTGGGCCTTCCTTCCATTCTTGCGTTGAGTTCTTCAGGCTAAATTACTGGGCTGGCCAGAAATCCGTATAGATTATTCAGCCCGAAGAACTCGCGGCCTGGGCACAGCATCCCGTTCTGGCCCAGCTCATCGTCATCGATTTGTGCTCGCCACGATTTCCTTCCCTCCGTGTGTTTCGGCAGAATTCCGCGCAGAATTTAGAGGCAGTTTGTGCGAAATCTCACCAAATGGGGAATCGCCTCCGCTGCTGTTTCTTTCGGCAGCAACCTTTCGGATGTTTTCCCGCGCACGCGCTCGCTCCCGCGTAAAGTCCCGTCGCGTTCCCTCCACACTCTCTTCTGCGCTCGAGCTGGTCAGATCAGAACAGGGAAAAAGAAGAAGAAGAAGCTAGGGTTTAGGATTGATGGAGGTGGAGACCACCGCCGCCGCCATGGCCGCCGCCACGACCTCCGGCGGCTCCTCGCCGCCACCCTCAGCCCCGACAAGGCAGCGGTGGACGCAGCCGCCGCCGGGCTCGACAGGGTCGCCGCCGAGCCGCGCTTTCCCCTGGCCATCCTCGCCGTTGCCGCAGGTGCGCTCCGCTTGCTTCCGCAGTCTGATGCTAGCTGGAAATCGTAGCTCTGCGCTCCCACCAGGTGTAGTCGCGTGCGATTCTGTGAAAGCTCGTGCCTTTTTGGTTCTCAGTGTCCGTTGACTGTCGGGAACTTTGTCAGGGCAGTGCGGCGTGTTGCTTCAGCACCCTTGCAACAGCAGCGGGACTGTTCTCCTCTTGCTTTCATAGTTCTGTGGCTAGAAAACTTAGCTTTACTTTAGCATAGTTTGTACTGCACCCATCAGGTCTCTCGGAATGTTTTGTGGATTTATGCTAAATTGGCACCCGTAATCGTACTTTAAATTAAACTTCCTAAAATAGGGGCACTTGTTGTTAGCAAGTTGCAGGCACTGTTTGTCTATATTTAAGCAAATATTTGATTAAGGAACATGATTTAACTTACCCATGATCGTCCCTGGAAATGAATGAATTGATGATACATCATATTTTCCTTTGCAAATTTCCTTTTGACTTTTTTTTGTGGTGGTGGTGGTGGTTGGGGGGGGGGGGGGGGGGGGGGGGGTGGTGTCTTCGGACAAGCAGTTGTTTGATAGATATTAATTACTTTCCAGTTCTAGAGAAGCAAAATCTCCATTTCCATTTGACAGTTTGCTGATTGTATTCTTTGACTACTTCTGTTGGTGTTAAAGGGGATGGTGATCAAGGGATAAAGGTTTCTGCAGCTACGTACTTGAAGAATTACACACGGCGCAATTTGGAAGGCAGCTTGTCATCATCTGGTGTTTACAAGGAGTTCCGTGATCAACTTGCACAGGCTTTGCTTCGAGTGGAGCCTTCAATCCTTCGCGTTCTAATTGAAGTTGTATGTATCTCTGTTCAACTTATGGAACTCGGTAGCCCTGCAATTAGATTCCTCATTAGTAAGGTTTTATGCTAACGACTTAGGTTCCCTTATTTTTGCCGTACAGTTCCGCCAAGTTGTTGAAAAGGATTTTGTCAAGGGTAATCTGTGGCCTGAACTTATCCCTCAGTTGAAGCTAGTGCTACAGAACAGCAATCTAGTTGGTCAAGGACAACACCCTGAGTGTGTAACATCGCCGTTTTTCATAAACCCTAATCACCCTTCTAATTGCGTTGTTAGTGCAAAACAAGAAAAGTTCAAGTGGTCATGTTTAAATTTTTTCAAACAAATCCAATTATCTCAAATGTGATCAAATTTGAGCTTGAACAAAAACTCCAAAATTTTGCACAACAGTGGGTCCCTTTAAATTGTTATTTGGGCTCCATGTCTGAAAATAGAATTTTGGAGGAACTCCAAAGAATTTTAAATAAATCAAAAGCCCTTAAATCATTTCCTGTCTTCTAGGAAATTTTGATTCAAAATTCATTTCGAATTTGAAAAACTTCCAGCAGCAAAAATTGTTCCAACAGAGTTGACCCTGAAGTCTTCAATTTTCCAGATTTTTCCAACCCTTGGAAGGACGTGTTTGGACCATTGCAAACCAGCACGTTTGAAATCCTTTTGAAAAATCAAAACGTACTGTGGGACCCACATGTTCATCTCTCTCTCACGCTTCTGCTTCGCTCCCATACTGCACGCTGTGGCAACCGTCATGCCGCTGCGGAACCACGCGCGTGCGCGCTCGAGTACGCGAGGCCAACACGCCAACCCCTCCTTATCCTCTCCGTTCCCCAGTCACCCAAGTCTCCTCCTCCTTCCTTCTTTTCCCACCGGCCAGACATAGCCGCCATGGCCGCCGACCACCACCTCCACGGCGTGCCGCCGCTCCGCTTCTCCCCCGCGCTCGGCCCCAACAGAGAAAATGTGCGAAAGAGACCCCTCTAGGCCCTAGACAACACCAATTTCGAGCTCTCACTCCCTAACTCGAGATCGACAGAAGATTCCACCATGGCCGCCGGAGGAGCACCGTCGAGTTCGTCATCGATTCCTCCCTCCACGGTGCGTTTCCGCTCGATTCCTAGAAACTGAAGCTAGCTCACATCCCTACGCACCCATTTGAGTCATCCTCCGTGCGATTCCACCACCCAAATCGACGGATTTGGAGGATTTCTGGCCGCCGGTTTTTCTTCCCCTGCTGTTTACTGTTCACGACTTAAACTCCAGAAAATGTCAGAAACCGGTTAGATTTGTAATTTCGATAGAAAATAAAATCCAACTCGTAAAAATCTGAACAAATTTTGTTGGCTTCCTGTAACTAGATCTATCCAATACTACCACAATATCACTGTGTTTCTCAGTATATTTTTGTACAAAATTCAGAGAATGAAAACCTAAATAAGCTAATATATGCATTTCTGTATAGGCAAAAGTTCTCATTTTTGGTTTGCATGCATCTCATAGCATTCCTGTACTGTTCACCAAAGGGCACCTTTAAATTTTGCATATTCTAGCAGTAATTGCAATTCCATGGTTTACCTTGTAGCATTTTTGGTATTTCACTCCTGCATGTTTTATATCCAATTTTTGGATATGTCACTTTCCATAGTACTGTTATGCTAGGAAAAATACAAAGTAAATTATTTGACTTCCAGAACCATGTTAATTAATTTCGAAATGAAATATGTTGTTTCGACTTTTTGAAACCCTAAGCACTTGTTGCCTTTTATGAAAATACTCCAAATGGAACCAACTTGAAATCTCCTTATGTAATTTCTAAGCATCACAGCAGCACCATCACCATGGCATTGCATAACTGCATTTAGCAAAGTTCATGTATGCATTTCATTTAATTTTATTCTTGCATTGCATCATTTTAGGGAACGATGCCGGAACCGAGGACGTGAAGACCATGGCAAGGAAATTGCTACTGTCTGTGCTAACATCTCTTAGACCCCAAGGCAAGCCCCGGTGCATCTCAACCCATTTCGAAATGTTTTCGCTTTCTCACATGTATGCGAGTCATGTTATATGCATTAGGTATTTAGGAGTTGAATGAAACCTTAGTTGCATGAATCCATATGTATTCCTATGGGTTGTTCGTTTATGTTCAGCCGATTCATTACTTTATGCTATGCTTAATGTCGAGTCATCGGAACACTACTCGCGAGCTATAGGACTCTTTTGGGAGAATTACTGTACTTGTTGCTATCTCACATGATGATGATAATTGGAGACCGGACGGGGATTGGTAGGTTTGCAGCAGGACATGGAGGTCTTGTGTGCGGTAGCCCCGTCTGTGTCGATTGAGGACCGTTCGTTGTGGCCCTGCTTGAGCAAGTTTGAACGTACCGGATGCATGCTAATGATATGGGCACTAGTAAACCGATGTAACTCGATTACTGTATTGTTGGACGTGAACCCACCTCTCTTTTAGTGATGATGATAGACTTGGTGGTTCATGGGTATGTGCTAGTGGGAGGGTGCACGGGCTAACCACGGATAGCCCCGGCGTGGGTATCGCGTGGAGGACGTGTACTCGGGAGAGGTGTTAAGCGGCCCGGCTTTATGGTATCTTGCGAAAGGTTGCCGTGCGTGACTCTTTTGAGTGTGCATACGTCGTGTCTTCCGGGTTTCCCCTGCAGGTGTAAATCGATTCGAATCGCCGTCCCTCGCGGTTATTGAGTACCACTTGTTCACTGTGTCACCTCGTAGTAAGAAGTGAACATGATGATGTATATATGCTGTTTTGATACTTTAATAATTGTATTGCAACCATGTATTGCTTAGTATAGGTTGCTCACCTTTATGTTTATGCGAGAATCCATTTAATTTGGCTAAAATTTGAAAGAAGGACCAACTTTTAGTGCTACTTTTACGCAATTTATTACTATACCTGGGTCAGCCCCCTGCATGCTAGGAGTCGGTCTTAGAAGTCCATTTTGACGGGTAAGTCTTGCTGAGTATTAGTTGCTCAGGGTTTGTTGTTTTAATCTTTGTTGCAGGTAATCTTTGGTCGGAGGAGAATGAGGCATGTTTACGGGCTGAATATGCTTCATATTAGGCTAATGACGTCGAGTTGTATATCGATTGCTTCCGCTACGCTTTTCGAACTCTTTTATGTAATCAAATATGCATCAAAGTTGTAATAACTAAAATTTCACTTTGTACTATTCTATTTATGCTCATATGTGTGTACTTTTGGACTCTTGCTTCGCCAAGTGTCACCCGATCTCGATCCTGTTAAGCAAACAAACCCCTCATTATTTGAGGCGGGATGCTACAGAGTGGAACACCATTAATGCCCTCAAAGTACTTCAAGCCGTTGTTAGGCCCTTTCAGGTATATCTCATTGACTGATGTGCATATTCATGTACTTTGGACATGCTTGTGAAAATAATCTGCTTCACTACATGTCTTCTCTCCAGAAGTATGAACCTATGATTTTGACGTCTGTAATTGTGGCCCTTGCATCTAGTACAGATACAAATTCTTTTGTATATTGTTGTCTGTATCATATGTGAGGCTCTGCATGATAGTTCTGTTTGGATTTCTGTTAAATCTATCATTGGCTTGTAGCTAAATTAATTTAATTAATGCGACAGATTCCACACCTAATGCTTTGATGCTGGACATTTGTTTTCCTAATTTGTGCTGTCGTACAGTATTTCTTGAACCCACAAGTCGCAAAGGAGCCTGTTCCACAACAGTTGGAGCAAATTGCAGCCGAGATTCTTGTACCATTGCAAGTGACGTTCCATCACTTTACTGACAAGGTGTATTGATGTGATCTGATTTTCTATAAATGTATTAATCACAGATGAGATTTTTCTAAGCAAGCTTTATGGTTTCTGCAATAGGTTCTGTTGTCTCCTGACGGGATAAAGTTGGAATATGAGCAGCTCCTACTTATCACATGCAAATGCCTGTATTTAACTGTAAGTTCTGTTTTTGTTTCTTTTTCCTTATTTATTATGACAGTTCAAAATTTTCATAAGCTATAAGCACAATATAACAACAGGAAAAAAATAAAATGTACTTCAGAATTACCAGTCATCAATATCTAGGAATGTAAATACATGACAGGGGTTGTGCCAATTGTTAGTTATCTTTAGGTTTGTTTATGTATGAAAAATAGGAACACCATAGCCCATATTACGTGTGCTCTTTCTTGTTTTTAAATGCCTTACCGCTCTGTAAATTTACACTGTTGTTGTGCTAAAGCTTCTTGTCAATGCATGCCTGTTGAGCAATAGCAGGTATGCAACGTTGATGAGAAGTGGGTCGACTTGAACCTACTCCATCCAACTCAAAATGCACTTTCACCTAATTGCCATTTTATCTATTTATTTTCTTATATTTTTAGTTTAAATGAACTAGAGTTGGTTGACAGCATCCATTGCATCCCTACTAAGGGCCTGTTTGGATGTTGTAGTTTTGAAAAACCATGGTATTAAGAAACTTTAGTTTTTAAAACCAGAGCCATGTAATACTACGGTATTTTGAAACCGTAGTTTTTTTCAGTTTTAGGAGAAACCACAATGTCATATGGTGTTTGGCTGCTGCAGTATTGCTTTCAGTATCCTGTTCTTTCAATAGAGGAGTAGCTATTATATGCTGGTAGAATATCGTACAAAAACAATATTTTTAGATCTTATAAGGAGATAGGCATAGTTCCCAATGTATATCTCGCTTACAAGCCGTGAGGTAGCTAACAAGTACCATTATTTAAATCTCAAATGATCGATGTACATGTACTTCTAATGATATGTTGTCTAAGTATCTTGATCAGATCATATACATATGGGAACAAGAAGAAGATATATAAATAAACGGAAGAAGAGAATCGCTTCTACGCGAGCATTCGAGCGCTACACATGCAGCCAGCAAAGTCCTTTGAACCAAAAAAAAAAAAACAAAAAAAAAACTGTTGTGCGATCAAGTAAAATGGAACTCTTGTGTAGCCGTTGCTGCACCTGTTGGAAAAATTAGCGCATCAACAGGAAGACAGCAACGCTTGTGTGTGTTCAGTTTTTTAAAAAGAGGTGTTGGGTGGAGTTTTTAAAACTCCAATAAAACTGCAGTTTTAGCAATACTATGGTTTCCAAAACAATGAAGTTGGTTGCATCCAAACAGCTTTTACTTCACTAAAACCATGGTATTTACTAAAACCGTGGTATTGTTCCAAAACTTTAAAAATACTTTGCATCCAAACAGGGCCTAAGTGTTAACTTTCAGTCATGGGTATCTTATTTCCGTACTCCTACAGCTGAGATCATACATGCCATCAAGGATAAAGCAGATTCTGCCTTCCTTTTGCAAAGACATGTTCCGTATACTAGATTCACTGAATTTTAACAGTCCGCCTGAAGATGGAGCCACAATGAGGCTTAAGGTTGCAAAGAGATGTCTCATTATATGTTGCGCACTTGTGACTCGTCACAGGAAACATGCTGATGAGTATGTATTGTAGTCTTTACTGTTTTCCTTTTCTAACATATTTTCCTACTATTTACCTTAGTTACTGTTCTCTTTTTCTAACATATTTTCTGTAATACGTACCATCCCATGTTCTCAGCCAGATGCCTCATATTGTCAACTGTGCAATCAAAATATCAAAACAAAGCATCAATTTAAGTGTAAGTTCTATAGCATTCTAAGCCCATTCGTGAATTTAGGAATGTTGCGATGGTCATTGCTATAACATTTTTTAGTTATTACTAGCAGGAATCCCGGGCGTTGCCCCGGGCAGCAAATTCATGAAAATTGACTTTTAGATTTAGGTATATTTTGCCAAAAGAAGATAACCGCATTTTCTTAGTCACATTGCATTTTGGTTTTGGTTGGCTAATATATCATGGTAAGAAACAGGACGAAATATGTGAAGTAAAGTGGAATGCATACATTGTATAAAAAGGCATAACACAGTTGTAGACATAATGTTGGATGTGGGAAAGTTGCATCACATTCAAATTTTCATGGTTAAAAATTCAGCATCGAAGCAATGGCAACAGTGCATTGATGATCAATATAAAATCTGACCTCACTAATGTGAATGTACTTGATTATCAGGTATTCGTGAAAGTTTGACACATAATATGCTTATATCTTAATATGTGAAATAATTTACATCTGCAATAAAAAAATAATGCAGAAATTAAGGAGATTGCTTACTATACCTTAATTGCTCGTTATATATCTAAGAAACAATATTCGACAGCTGAAACCAAAACAATCAGCTAGCAGTTGTACTGCAGAAAGATGTAAACTTTTTGAGAAACATAGCACTTGGCCATATAATCAAAACACAAACTGTGTAAGGTAAGAGGGGGATTAGAAATTTGGAAAGACATTAAGACAATACTCAGGTAATGAGCCATAACATGTAGTCCCTTAGAATCAAACATTTTTAGTACAGAAAAATGAAATTTTTTTGAGGATATAAGACATTCTTGATTTGCAGAAGAGCGACAGTCACTGGAAAGCGCTGCAGAGAGGGCCATATTCCAGTGGTGACCATGGTGGCAGGGGAAGTAGGTTGGAGCAGCAGAGGGGAGATAACAGCCTCTGCCGAAAACCAATAAGATTTTGTTGCAGCTACATGCCGGTGGCAATGGGAAAACCAAGACTATAGCAACATTTCTGGGCATTTGATAAGTTCTCTAATTTATTGCTGCTCTTTTGAAGAGAACATGGAAACAACATTATGTATATCACGTACCAGACTGCTGTCTGAAATCTAGCAGCTTGCATTAAAATCAACACGCACGAATATGTACCATGCTTGTTGTACAAATTCTGCAAATGGTACGAAACTACGTCAATGAACTGTTGTTAGATTTCTGAACCATAAGTGTATTCTTATGATATGGGAATCATCAATCTTCGATCTCTTAATTACAAACAGACAGCTATGTACATTACCTGAAAAAACTTGAACCGAAAATACATATACAATTATCTCACGTAAGAGAGAATGCATGGCTGGGAAGCTGCAGCTACCTTTTACCACTATGCTACAAATTCAGGTTGATGGAAATAAAAACATAGTATCACCTCAATAAACTTTGTCGTGTGATCCGACATGAAAATATGCTAATCTGCATTTTATGAGATCATCAGGCAGGCGCAGACCCATCAATGGACACGTGCACTGAAACGCTGTACTTCTTATTCCCTCTGAAGCTCATCCAAATGAAAGCCCAATACATGCAGGTCATTGTCTCGAAGAAAAGGAACAGTGCAAGATGGAACGCTGAGTAGTATGTAGAATACAAAATTACGGTAAATATATAATTGCTAATCGATTTGTTGCATAGTCAGTCAGCAGATTCTGCGAAAGTGTGAATGTCTCTGCATACCTATAGCCTCTCTCGGTGCTCATCGTTGGCCTTCAGCTCAGTCAAGGGAAATATGAAAACCTGTTCAAACAGCCATCAAGCATTCTTTAACTGGTAACCAACTCTCCTTGGACACCACAGCTGGTCTTTCCATAATCCAAATAGTCATTCAGTGATTTATAAGAGCTTATGTAGGTAGGCCATTGATGGCTGCCTCTGCATTACAAAAAGAAATATTGTTAACTCATATTATATGTGCAAATTATGTATATAAAAAAAATGAAAATGCTATATGCATATGATCCCGCAACAAATTATTGCTAGCAAACCATTTTAAAATGATGATCTCTGTCGTTTATGGGTCAATAAAAATATATCTCGGCTCCATGAGCTGTTCCCATTCTATTTTACACAACAGATTGGCGAAACAACTACTGGAATACCTGAGATATGCACACAGTCCATGAGAAAGGCCATATCAAAGGGGGAGCAGAGTGTGGTACCTCGAGGTGTTTTTCTTTTTCTTTGTCGGAGCTGGCACCTCGAGCTGCTTGGAACTGGAAGAGCAAGGCACCGAGAGATTCAGCTGAGATAGCAATGCTGCTTTGGTCAGTTTGGGTGTTGGAGAGCAAATCCGTAGAAAAGCTCACCTGAAAAATACATAGATGGATGTAATCGAGGAGCGGGGGATCGGAATAGATAACAAATTAGAAGGGAGCTGTTGCTGTTACCTTTTGCCATCGCACGTACCTTGCGCACGCGGCCGGGCAGGGATAGCAGCGAGCGTGGAGATGCCGCCGGGTAGCAGCAGAGGCGACGGTAGACGGACGGAGCGATTGGCGGCAGCGGCGACGGACGCCATGGGGGAGACGCGGAGAGGGCGTCGGATCCGCAAGAGGGAGAAGGAGAAGCGGCGGAGCGACACGATCCGGAGTCCGTCGCCGTTGGCGAGCCCGCTGCTGAGGGAGAAGGGCGGCGGGGAGATGGGGGCCGTCGATTGGAGCGAGGACGCACGGGAGGTGGCGGCGCTACGGAGGGGAGAGGGAACGGGATCGGTGATGGATCGGAAGGAGGAGGCGAAGATGTCATTGAATGCTTTGAGAAGGTTCGCTGGCTGCTATCGGACGGACGGGCACGCGGGAGAAGAAGGGAGCGAAGCAACCTAGTCGGAAAATCGTCTCTGGAACAGTGTAACAGTAACACACAGTAATTTGCGGGGCCCGCCGGGAGAAACTAAGTATAGTACTAGATGGAACCCCGCGGCAAATTGCCGCGGGTATATAGATCCTTTCCGAAGCAAATGCATCCCTAAGAGAAAGATGATGGAATTAACATCATAGATGAGCTCAAACTAACATGGGTTCATAGATACTTTCCAAAACAAAGAGAAAAAATAATGAACTAAGAATGCAAATGAACTATAGAGATTTGTGGAGGAGCAGATTGCAGACTTGCATAAATGTTACATCCAATTGCCCCTAGAGGTAAAAAAAAGTTCAATGGCTTACTTCCAGATCAAGCTGCAAGTATATGGCTATATAACACAAAAGAAAATAATATCCATCGTGTACCTCAAGGTGCTTCATTTTGGTAAGAAGCATCGAGATGCGAATTAGTTGGGCATAAGGTGTCCATGAGATGAGTATTAGCCCTCCAAGTACTGGACTGCTGCAAAGATCATAAGGAAATGGATTAAATTTCTTCATGCCATTGCAAATGTAATGAATTAGAAATAACCACTTTCAGTGACAGGTGGGTCACACGACACATCGATGACAAATTTCTGATTGCAAATTTTCTGGGCAGCAAATATCAAATTGTCCTGACGGAAATAGATATGAATGATCGGCAACAAAGTTCATGTCAATGTCAAATGTACCTCTGAGCTTGTTGCAATCTTCCAGACTGACATAATTATATAACAGAATCAACACATCAACTATGTCGACCTGGCACAAAATTGAGGAAACATTTGTATGTAGTGAAAGAAATCACAACAAAGAACAGAATGCCTGAAAAAAATCAATTTGCCGGAATTTCTTATTAAGATACATAATGAATTTACTAAGCAGGCATATGATGGACTTTCCAATGATATATATGTACATAATTAATTGGTTGCAGAAAGTTTCAAATTAATTTGCTGGAATGAAATCAAATTTTGCAAGCAAACTAATGCATAAAGGCTACGTATAAATTGGAATGAGTACATGCCTTTCATAGATTGCACAAAGGCTGCATACATGTTGATTCTTGACCCTACAGCTACAATGCCCAATGACCCAAGGCACAAAACCCTGTGGGGTTAACAAAAGCTTCTCTTCCTCACAAAGATTATGCTAATTTTGCCATTTTAAGTCAAGTAATCAACAATAACAGTCTGGGTCCAAAAACTATTGTCAAACTATATTGGATCTATTAGATGTATTTGTTTCATCACAATCCTTGCATCAGGAGAGTTGAATCTTACGTGGCACTTTGAGTAAAGAGATCCATGCCGGTGTCCTTGATCGCCTTGGTGTTTCCTTCATCAGTCCCAGCTCCCAGAAATAATTGTCACCATCATGTACGCTACAATGTCAAGTTGTCAACTGATTGCAGAAGAGTGTATTTGTCAGTCAAAATTTGACATAAAAAGATTCAGTTTAGCTATCCAGAAAAATATGAAGCAGCCAGATTTAAGACTTTAGAAGTGATTCTGAAATTTTTGATGAAATCAAATAAAAATGGAATCACGCATCGTAATTGAAAACTGTAATACTAAGCCTAACATCGGACTACGACATGTGGACCTCATAGTAGATCTTTTTGTTGAATCGAACCCAAATTCACATCTTTTTTACTTTTTATAAATAAAAAAAAAACTAACTCCACCTGAAGGACAGAGCTCACCTCTGACGTTGAAGTTAAGGCCACAGGCGGTACTACATTGTTCCACTTCGTGTAGCAGCTGAGAAGGCCGGCGTTGTGGTGAATAAGGGCTGGTCGGGCTTGATTTGTCCATAGAGTGGGTGAATTTTCTGATTTGGCCAGCGATTTGGGCGGTGATGCTCTCAACTTGACCATGCGCAAACTGATTCAAACATTAAAATCATTCCGGGATGGAAAGAAAATTCAGTACATGCAGGCCTGAGCGCATAAGCTGATGTTTGTTCCTGCATATATAAATAAAAAGATAGAAAACTTTGATGTCATACATGTCACCTAGCCTTGTAAAACCGGAATAACTAAATAGTTCTTGCACATTTGGTTATCAAATTGAATGGTAATTATGAAGTATATTCCAGGATCTCAAATTCCAGCAAGAATAAGATCCATGTATTGAACAGAAGACTCAACTTCCCTACAAATTCCAGCAGGAATAATATGGAGCCTAATCCTAATAAAACAAATCAGATATTGGGTAAGCCCCCTGCACAAAAGAAATAATTGTATGTAACAATATCACTACAATTATCAAAATCAGGGCGAACCAATTTATTTGTATCATTCAAAAATCCTAACTTCTGCAACCATCGAGAAATCAGTACGGGAAACATACCAAAGATATTTCAGCTACTTGAATCAGCGACACATAGGCAGCCATCCTCTATCAACAGAACAGAATGCGCCCAAGCTCCTAATGTGCTGAGAATTGTAAGGTAAGATTGAACGATGCCGAGGTCAGAAAAATAAGATCCTGGCTGTGGAGGTGGAACCGGTGGCAGACATAGGAATACTTACCCTAGGTACGGTGTTGCCGTACGACGACATCGGCTGGCCGGCGCGAGGGGCGCTCCTCTCTTGTCGCCTAGGTCCCGCAGATGGAGGAGGAAGCAGCTCGGGTCCATCTGTGCCGAGCCGCCGCCGGCGCGCCGCCGCATGGAGGGAGGAGGCGGCGTCGGTGAGGGAGCGGAGAGGAGCGGGCGAGGAAGGATCGAGAAGAGGTTCGATGCCTTGCGAACTTGTGGGTGGGCCGGAGGAGGCAGGACTGCGGGAGCGGACGGCTGGATTGATCGAAGTGACCTGATCCGACGGTGCACAACAACTGCTACAGGGTAACAGTAACGCACAGTAGAAGCGTGGGCCCCGCCGGGAAAACTATAATCTTATTATGATATGATTTGATTCGATTTTTGACATGGCCAAATGATTGCAGAAACTAGACTCTCTTCCCAACCGAATTTGTTCATTAGCATTTGATGTGATTTCTCGTGTTTTGGAGACAGGACCGGTAAGAGTTTACATGAAACAATTCAAACTCACATCTTGCCTCGCAACTTCATATGTTTGATGCTGGTGTCCATCTGCTCTCTTGTTTGCAGGGGTGGCGACTTGTTTCACTGCATTTTTCTTCACTTCTGGATTCAGCAATTTTCCCAGCATTAGCATTGAATGAGAGGGTCAGCTCCCTGTCCTTTGTTGCTAAATAAAATATATCCTATGTTCTTCTTTTGCTCCAACTGGTATATGTATATAGGATATAGCAGAGTGGGAGGAGGATACTGATGAGTATATGCAAAAGAATCTTCCTTCTGAACTTGTAAGTACAGGATTCAACAGACCTAATGTGTCTCCGGTGTCCATGCTATTGACTGTTTTTTTTTTTTGCAGGATGATATTTCAGGATGGACTGAGGATTTATTCACAACCAGGAAAAGTGCAATCAATTTACTTGGTGTTATAGCCCTGTCGAAGGTTGTGATTCCTTTCCTTTTAGTGTATTAAACACACTTAGTTTTCTGCCTCATGGTCCCTGACTTCCCCTTTCATAATCCTTGTAATAAATACTAAATCGTTAAACGTTCAATATTTTTAGAAATTCGGGTACCTTTACCTTTTTTGCTTTGTTGCATTTGTGTCTCTAACATCATGCTACTATGCAAGTATATACTGTCAAATGCTTTTTAATGACTGCATGTGCAACCGTCAAAATTCCACAAACATTTTTCTATTTCTCATTGAACCAGGTAGCTTGTTGAACTCAAGCAGAACATGTGAAGATCTTGAATTCACTTACAAACATAATTTTTGTGTGTCAGGGTCCACCAGTTGCATCTGCAGCTTCCAAGCGCAAGAAAGGTGAAAAAAGTAAAGGAAAATCAGAAAGGAGCTCCATCGGAGAGTTACTGGTCATCCCATTCCTGTCAAAATTTCCCATACCTTCTCATGGTGAAGATGCATCATCAATGACAGTGCAGAAGTAAGATAATATTAAATGCTTTTTTATCATAAAATAAATTATGGCATATGTCTAGGCCTATCTCTTTATATTTGCTTCTCTAATCTCAATTTACTGAATAGTTGATTTTGCTGTCATTCATTTCAGTTATTTTGGTGTTTTAATGGCATACGGAGGCCTTCAAGATGTAAGTTATTCAAAATACACCCCTCAAAAGTCAGACATTGTCCTATTTTCCGAATTTATTCAGGATAATTTCTGATTTCTTTCAGTATCCATTTTGCAGTTTCTGACTGAGAAGAAAGATTTGACGGTTACATTAATCAGGAATCGAATTCTTCCACTGTATTCTTTAGATCCCTGCAGCCCATATTTGATTTCTACAGCTAACTGGGTTATTGGACAGCTTGCATTGTGCCTTCCAGAGGTCATATTTTTTCCTTGTTTTTGTAATCATCATGCCATAGGACATGCTAAGTCAAAGGCTTCATGTAATATGTATATTCCTGTACATTAGGTATTTGAATTTGTTACTTTTTGCAAACCTACAGGCCATGAACGCAAATGTTTATCATTGCTTAATGAAGGCATTGACCATAGAAGATGTGGAGGACATAACTTGTTATCCAGTTTGTGCCTCTGCTTCTGGTGCTATCGCGGAACTTATCGAGGTAAGAAAGTCAACGCGGTACTATCAATTTAGTCTACTTTCCCCATGGAAATATGTGCTGAGATTATACTGTCTCTGCAACTTGCAGAACGGTTATGCTCCACCTGACTGGCTTGTCCTTCTGCATGCAGTTGTGAAAAGAGTAAGTGCTGGAGATGAAAACGAGACTGCTCTTTTGTTTAAGCTTCTGGGCACCATAGTTGAGGATGGCCAAGAAAAAGTTCTGCCTCATATTCCTGAAATCGTGTTTAACATTGCCAGTATCATTATGAAACTCGTGCCCCCAGCCCCGGAACCATGGCCTCAGGTAATGGTGAATCTATCTTCTTTGCGGTCAGTATTTTGATGCTGTGTCCAAACAAGCCTTCGTTGCTTGTATTTAGTCATATAGTCAGTCGTAGGTTTCATAATCAGACCGTACAATTGCCTGACTTTGGGGAAAATATGATTTCTCTGGATGCAATCTGTTCTGTATACTGTGAACTTCTCTTAATACAGTTTTTTAAGACTGTACAGCATCACCCCCCACCCCCCTTGAAATGTGGAGGTCCGTCTAGATAACTCCTTGAAGTATAAAACCAAGTATTGAGCCCCCTGAACTATTCAGTACCTCCTACCCCTAAAGTGGTTGGAACACTGTGGTCTCTGGCAATTATATGGCCGCTAGTGTGGCACTAATTCCACGAAATAAACCATAAACAAGAGTCCTGGTTAAAATTTATAGCAAAAGGGTAAAAAAAAAATCGCCTGTTCAAATTATTGTCCTGTATAATTTTGGAAAGTTTCCTTCAACATTATAAAAGTTAGGATTATAATAAAAGAATGCTTGTTATTGAATCTTATCATCCAATTATGATTTCTGATTTCAAAGAATGAATTCATTGCATATTTAAATGTTCAATGTTCCTAGTGTATTTGGTTATTAGGGATAGATCTCCAAACTGCACTATTGAATATGTGTGTTATTTTAGGTTGTTGAACAGGGTTTTGCTGCACTGGTATCCATGGCCCAAGCATGTGGAGAGCTCTGCGCCAGATGAAAACAAAAAACATGAAAAGAGGGTCTGGCAGTCAGGCCAGTCTGCTATTTCTCGAACATTTTCGTCAGTGTTACAAAAAGCTTGGTTGTTGCCTATTGAAGGCACGGTATGTTAAGCTTGCTGTTGCCATGAGGTATTCAACTATATATAGAATTAAATTTGCTTGACCATTGTTTATCACTTCAGGAGTTGATTTTTTCTTCTGCATTGCCACCTCCATCATGTGTAAATGATGCTTCCGTGTTACTTGAGTTTATCATGAGATCTGTGACTTGTGTGGAGGAAGCTGCTAGCATGAAGGTCTTTGAGCTAGTAGCTGTATGGGCTGACACTATTGCCTATTGGGACTCCTGGGAGGAGATGGAGGATCAAGGAGTTTTCAACACAATAAAAGAAGCTATCAATTTTCACCAAAGTTCTGATTTCACTGGTTCCTTCCTGAAGATGCTTCCTTCGCAATCTGAAAATGATTCGGAAAGTTCCATCATCAGTCGGGTTTCCAATTTTGTGACCAGGGCCGTTGCAGCATACCCATCTGCAACATGGAGGGCGTGCTCGTGCATCCATACACTTTTGCACGCTCCAAATTTCTCTTTTGGAATAGAAGATGCAAGGAAGGCTCTAGCTGTATCCTTTGCGAAAGCAGCATTTTCCCGTTTCGAGTCTGTTTCTGACAGCCCTGCTGGCATATGGAAACCACTAGTGTTGGCAATTTCATCATGCTATATTTGCTATCCAGAAGCCATTGAACAAGCCTTGCACAACTATGATGGTGATGGTTATGCAATCTGGACATCTGCATTGGCACAAGTCTCAAGTGCCTCATTCAGTCCTGGCCTATCTTCTGCATCTGAGATCAAGTTAGCTGGTAAGCAGCTATATACTAATCACTGCAATTTTAATTCGTGATATTGTTTTTTTGTCACTTCATAAAGATATGTATCATCATGTTGCTGTTTGTTTACATCATGCAGTGCTAACTTTAGCAAAAGTGATCGAGCGACTCTTGTCCCTTTCCATTTTTTGACGTGAATACAGTAGGAGAGGCTCCCACTGCTCTTTATTAAAAAAAGAAATGCAACTGTACAAACTGAAAGCAAATGGCCTTAGGCCGAAAACCAAAAAGAAAACTAAAAGGCACTAAGAAGAAAGGCAAATAAAAGGGATCTAAAGTCTTAATGCTCCAGAGAAAAGGAGTCCAGCCAAGAGAGTATAGCATCTTTAAGTGATTCTTTGGTTCTATGTACTTGCAGAGCGACCTCTGCTTTGAAGGCTTCCAACCAAGACTGTACAGATGGATTATGACCTTCAAAGATGAGAGCATTCCTTTGCTTCCAGATGTGCCATGACGCCATAATAAAGATTTCCATGAAGAAAGGAGCGCCAAACTGCTTCTTTGCATCATCCAGCATTTGAAAGAAATCCATAGAGGTGTGCCAACTGATGTTCAACAAGTCCCAGCAGTGCTGACTGAATTGGCACTCAAAAAAAAGATGGAACGCTGTCTCTTCTACATTGCTTTGGCAGGTGACACAGTTGTATGTTCCACCATTAACAGGACAGTTTTTCCTTTTCAAGATGTTCCTTGTATTAAGTCTGTCCACAAACAGCAACCATGTAAAAACTTTGACCTTCTTGGTACATTTTGATTTCCATAACCATGCAAATGGTGGTGGTGGCTTGATTGCAATGAAAGGAATCGAATAAAACTTGCTGGTTGAGTATTTTTGTGATCCCCAGATATAATGCCATTGATCTTGCTGGGCCGGGCGATCAGCAGTTTGCAGATCATGTATGATGGCATTGAATGTTTGCAGCTCTTGAAATGCTTCCTGGCTGAGTGGCAGATGGAAATGCTCATGAACAGATGGATTGGCAAGATATTGAGCAACCGAGATTTTGATGTTTTTTGCATACGAATAGAGCCGTGGTAGTTCCCTTTTCAGGAAGCGACCATTCCAGACATCATTCCAGAGCATAGCAGTACTTCCATCACCCACCACGCATGATGCAATTCCTCTGTAATGATCACTAAAGCTCATGATGTCTTTCCACCAAAAAGAACCTTTATTTGGTGTTTCATGTGGAATCTGTCCATTGGGATAATAAATATGCCATATTAATTTTACCCAAGGAATATCCTTCTTATTGTAAAACTTGTCTAGGTGCTTCATTAGCAGTGCTTCATTATGCAACTTTAAGTTCCTGATTCCCAGGCCACCTTTCTTTTTTGGAATCATGCATCTGTCCCATGCTACAAGTGCCTTACCCCTTGCATCCATTTCTTTGCCTCTCCATAACCCGGCCCTTCTTAGTTGGTCTATATGCTTGATTAATGTTGCCTGCAACCTGATTGTGCACATGGCATATGTTGATAAAGATGAGACAGCAGAGTTTATATATGTGACTCTTCCTGAGAGAGCCAAGAAAGAGCTGGTTGCTGACAGCCTTCTTTCCATCTTGTTGACCAAAGGGGCCTGATCTTCTATTGTCGGTTTGGTTGTTCCGAGTGGGAGGCCAAGGTAGGTGAATGGCAAGCTGCCAATAGAACATCCAAAGGTGCCTGCCAGTTGTTCAATTTTTTCTTGATTCAAGTTAATTGGCACCATGCATGACTTAGTGAAATTCACTTTGAGCCCTGTTGACAATGAAAAAGATTGCAGGATGCCTTTTAGGCAAAACACCTCTCTCTGTGAAGCTTTCATGATCAGAATAGTATCGTCAGCATATTGTATTATTGGGAAGTCAGGTTCATTGGTGTTCTGAAGTGGCCGAGAGATCAAACCCATGCTATGTGCTTTGTTGATGATTATCTGTAGGAGGTCTGCTGCTAAGACAAACAATAGTGGCGATAAGGGGTCCCCTTGCCTGACCCCTCGTCTGCACTGCATGGAATTTCCTGGAACTCCATTTAGGAGGACAGAAGTAGTTGCTGAACTGAGGATGTTTTTTACCCAGTCATTCCATTTGTTATTAAATCCCAGGTGTTGCATCATCTGAAGTATAACTCAGTGTTCCACAGTATCGAAAGCTTTCTCAAAATCGAGCTTTAGGATGATGATCTCCTCCTTAGATTGGTGACACAGGTGCAGGTATTCGTAAGCCCAAGCTAGGCAATCCTGGATTGTCCTAGACTTGATGAAACCATATTGGTTAACGTGGATTAGCGGTATGATCACCTTCTGAAGCCTGTTGGCCAGCAGCTTTGTCAACAGCTTCAGTACAGAGTTTAACAAAGAGATCGGTCTATAGTCACTAATTTCCACCGGATTGTTGACTTTTGGAATAAGTGTGATGAAAGAGTTGTTAATTGACTGCAAGTCAAGCACACCAATATCAAATTCATGGCACAGTTGATAGAAGTCTTCCTTGATTATGTGCCAACACCTTTTCAGAAACATACCATTGAAACCGTCCGGTCCTGGCGATTTATCTATTGGCATACATTTGATAATCTCATCAATTTCCTCTCTCGTGAAACTGTCACTAAGATGATCCAGGTTATCATGATGAGTAACCAGGTTGTGTAAGTTGAATTGCATTTGTGGCTCTGACGTTTGGCCCATTCTGGACTTGTATGCTTCTAAGAGCATTGCAGCTTTTTCAGCATGATCAGTGACCAATCTGCCATCTGTAGCTTGTATGTGGGTGATGGTGTTTATTCTGAATCTTTCGGTAGCCTGTGCATGAAAGAATTTAGTGTCCTCATCGCCAAATTTCACCCATCTGATTGTAAATCTTTTTTTCCAATATTCATTCTGATATTTCAGTAACTTCAATATATGCTTTTTGAGGATACTTCTAAAATTTCTTTCTTGGGCGAACAATCCTCTTTGATCCTCAAGTTTGTCCAGCACTGATAGAATTTCATTGCATTCCTTGATGAGTTTGTTTAACTTGGATATCTGCTGACTCCATTTCCTGAGCGCCCTTCTCAGTAATTTGAATTTTGCAGCAATCCTTTTTGCAGAGTTATCTCCTCGAACTGGTGTGTTCCAGATAGCTTGTACCAGTTCAAAGAAGCCCGGGTGGTCAACCCAAAAGTTCTCAAACCTGAAGATCTTTGCTTTTGGAATTCTGGTACCAATTTGAATGTTACATGGCATATGGTCCGAGGTTGGTTTAGCCATTGGAAGCATAAGAGTGTTTGGATAGTCCAATGCCCAGTTTAGTGAAGTGAAGCACCAGTCGAGCTGCACTAACAAGGGATCATCTTGCATATTACTCCATGTGTACTGTCTCCCTTTCAGTGGTATCTCCATCAGCCCCAAGTTGTCAATAACTTCGTTGAACAGCAGTACATCATTGAAGTTTCCTCCCTGCCTATTTCTGTTTTCTAATGACCTGTAGAAATTGAAGTCTCCCATGAATATCCAATTGTCATTCTCTTCTATTTCAAGTGCATTGAACCAGTTGATGAACTCCACTCTCGCTTCACCGTGGCATGGCCCATAAACCGCAGTTAGTAACCAGTTCTCTGCATTATGGGTTGAGGTTAACCTGACTGTTACTGCAAATTTGAGATTATGGACAATCTCTCCTTTGAACATATTTCCAGCCCACCCAATTATGATACCCCCAGACAGGCCATCAGAAGGGTGATATGCAAACTGATTAAAACGTTTTGGCGCCCACTTTCTGACTGCTGAATGGTTAATGTGAGGCATTTTGGTTTCTTGCAAACAATAAACAGCACATGCACTCTCATCAATTTTGGACCTGAGGGCCCTTTGCTTATCTTCTGAGTTCAAGCCTCGAATATTCCAATTTAGGATGTTCCAACTTCTACTTTGTGACCCTATGTTGCTCTGATTCGTGCTATTATCCATTAGCAACACTGCTTTTTGCTTCAGTGCGCCCATCCTCGCAGAGAATGTGCAAGTGCAGATGCATTTGTTTCACTGAAATTGCTGTGGCTTTGAAGCATTCCCGGTGACTATAGACACAGTCAATCAGGCAAAGACAATCGGAACTTTGATCAGTCAAGATAATATGAAAATGGTGCTGTTCTTGGCAATTCTCATGGCAAATGAGCAAATGAATCATACTGACAAAACACGCAGCAACATATTGCAAGCTCAACAGATAGCACAAGTAGCGTTTAGCAAAGAGGATAAAACCTACAGCATTCTTAGTTTCTGCCACTTTCAAGTAGAACATTGAACTACAGACATGCTGACATAAAACAAAAGCAGTCCCAGTTTCTGCCACAACACAGCCAAATTGACAGCAGATTAAACAAAATGACTTCAACCAGTGGCTTCCTGCAACCCCATTCATCCCTACTGATAGCTGACGAAGCATATTATCCATTAACAACTTGGTTTTCGGCATTGGAGCTGGCTGCTTCAGGTTGATCGTTGGATTTCTCATCCAACAGCAGCTCCCTGGTTATCTCCTCAGGAGATAACCCGCATCTAGCAGTTGCCACCTCCTGAATCACCTGAATTGAGATTTCAGGGAAATCAGTAGGGAATTCTTCAATCTCTTTGATTGTTGGAAATTTTATTGGACCAACAAAATCAGTTGAACTTGAAGAAAGAAAATCGCCAGCAAGTGTTGTAATGTGCTGGAGACTCTCTCTTGGATCAGCACTCCTCAGAGTGGAGTTTCTTGGATTTGGAACCTGAACATTCCTATGTCCACCATTGATGATGCTCTGCCTGGGACTCCTTCTAAGATGTTCATCAGTGAGTGCCTCAGTACAAGCATCAATGCTAAGTCCCTCCTCATTCTGCTGTTGTGCCATCAAGCCAGCTGCACTTCTTTTGTTCTTCGTCATGTACGTTTTCTTGATAGTCCTATTCTGCACTATCTTTAGAATGTTATATCTTTTCCTTCTATATGTCCTTGTAGCAGTTCTCCTCCTCAACGACGTACCCTCTGTAATACGAGCAATATCTGTCTGCACCAGTGTTTGACCCGCTGCATCAACATCTGTGATGGTGTGCCCAGATGACAGAGCATGTGTGTTCTCAGTCATTCTGCTGAAGAGTTGCCCAGTGATGAGCTGACATTGCATGCTAGTGACATCTCTAATAGCCCTGGAGCTTAACTGGTGATCAATTGGGATCCCAGCCCAACCTGCAATATTGTAAGCAGCAGCCAAGCTATTCTGCAGTTGCATTCTGATTATGACCTGTGCGTGAGGTAGTGCAGTGGGCGCTGGTGCCGCTACTTGAAGAGCCAAGGACGTGTTTGCCTGCAAACTCGCCCCCCCGGTGTTACTAGTACTACCATGGTGGGATTGTGGCTTGATAGCAGCGCGAATCATCTTCCTGAACTCACCAAACAGATTGGAAACTGACTGTTCTTGGGCAGTCTGTGCAGTAACATTGTGCCGAGCAGGGGAGTGTGGAGTGAGCTGCAACATGCAAGCATTTGCCTGAGTTTGCTGCACCTGTGTGACAGAGTGCTCTAGCTGAACCTGACTTTGATCATCTGGGGCTGCATTGCATGGTTGTTGTATCTGAACTTGCGCTCGCTGCTGTTGCACATGAGCCTGATGGGTGTCTTTGTGATGCTGGAGCACAAGCTCCACCTGTTGGTCAATGCTTCGTGGATCCTTTCTATTGACATTGACAGCATGCAACCAATCTGGCCATTGATATTCATCCTGAGCCTCATTGTGCTGGTGTGCTTGCATCTGCATGTGCATGGGCACTTGCTGCTGAACGAGTGCTTGTTGTTGCTGCACCTGAATGTCCGGCTGAACATGTTGTTTCACTGGCAGCAGCATGTTTGCATTCAGAGGCGGACTGTTGTTTTCTTGGGAGGAACTTGCAGTGCTGGGGCTTTTGGTGGGAGGAGGTGAACGGTTTGGAGAATGCGTAGAGTGACAGGTGAACGTAGAGTTTCCTGGGTGGTCCTGTGGCTGTGGCGGGTCTTTGGCCTGGTTGGCGCGCTGGCCAAAGCAGCTCGAATTAACTTCCCTATTTTGGGAGCTTGATTTTTTCTGCCACTTTTGCTTCTGCTGAGCACGTCTCTTAAAACAAGATTTTGCAATATGGCCATAGTTAAAGCAGGCAAGGCATCTAATGTCGTTCATGCAGTGTCTGACAAGGTGACCCGGCCCCAAGCACCTGTAGCAGCGCTTGTTTGAATACCGTTGAAAGTTGGTTGTATTTGACTTCTCTTTGGCTTGAACTCCCTTCTCCCTGCCAATATCCCTTGCCTTGATCTTGGGCCAATGTGCTTCTCTTGTTAACTGTGCATCATGGACAGGCTTCTTTGCACGCGAGCTGCCAGAATCTGAATCCGGGATAAGCGACCAATTGAGTGCATTGCCTTCTGCCTCATGCACGCCAATAATGCTATGGTCACTGTTACCAGTTTGAGAATTTTCTGCGGTGGTCGTCATGGCCGTGGCTTGAGCAGGAGCTTGAGCCCGAGAAGAGGAAAAAGAATCCAGGTCCTTCTCGGAAGGAAGAGGACAGAAAAAACTGCCAAACTTGATGACCCGCACTGGAGAAGATGGCTTAAACTTCTTTTTAGGAGACGGCTGATTCAGAGGACGAGCAAATGAGACTTTCTTAGCAGATTGTCTCTTCTTCTTCCTGCTAGTGACCACAGTCCACTGATCCTCTTCCTCCTTCTCCCAGATCCTCTTATCTCTCTGCCAATCAGAGCCACCATCTCTCCAAAGATGAAAGTAAACATCAAAGTACTTGGCAATGACCCGGCGAAGAGCATAGATATGCAGACCAACAGCTTTCGAAGCAACCGAGAAACGGAAGTGCCTCTCAGAGGCAAAACGAACATGAAAACCCGCAGGAGCGCCTCCAAGGATGGAGTGAAGAGCTTGACTAACCGTTTCCTCGTTGAGCCGGATGAGATGCCTACGGAAGTAGGCCATCATGAAGAAGCTACCTTCTGGTGACGACGATGGGTGCGAAACCGATGACCGGAGCTTGGCCGCGACTTCCGCCTGAAACCTTCTCCCCTGGGAGATGTCCCAGTCGCCGGGGAGAGACAGGCGGCGAGCGTCATCCATGGAGCTTGAGGGGAAGTTTAAGCGGAGGATGGGGCGAGGTTGGCGGCGGCGGTGGTGGGAGCGGCGGCGAGGGCGAGAGCTAGGGGGAGGACGAGCGCGAGAGCCATATCTTTCCCACTCAGAACTGGATCTGAGCTCGACGGGATCGCCCCGGCGCGGCGGAGATCCCCTTCTCGTCCCTCCCTCTTGTCCCTTTCCATGGGTGGCACCAAAGTGTTACAAGATTGCTATACATCATTGATAGAGTCTTGCATTCATCTGAAGGAAGTAGAAGAGGATGGTGATAATGACGACGACGATGGGGGTGAAGATCTTGATGATGACGATGATGGGGACGAAGACACTGAAGATGACGATGAGGTATGCTTTCAATCTGGTCACTCACTGCTTAAGCGCATTACTTAGAACAAATAAAAAAAACATGATGCGAATAGGATTCGGATGATGATGATGTTCGAGAAGAGACAGAGGAGGAATTCCTTGAAAGATATGCACTGGCAGCAGCGGGTGAGTCAATCGAGATTGTCGAGGAAGGAGATATTGATGAAGAGACCAAGACATTGAGCTGGGTAAACATATTGAATTCTTATCTCAGTCTGATCTTTGCCTAGAAATTGAGGCAGTTTCATGACCATTTGGTGCAAATGCAGGTTCTCTGGATGAAGTGGACATACAGCAGGTTGTTCTTTCTCTGATGCAGAACCAGCCTGCTCTGCAGGCCCAAACGTTACCAGAGAGCCTAGTTGAGAGAATTACAGAAACATTTCCGGAATATGAACATTTATTCCAGGTTCATCGGCTAGTATAGAAGACATGATACTTGTGCAGCTTTTCTTGTTCAGTGTATATGTTTCTTTTTTTTTTCTTCGTTTTTTCCTTCTTTTTTTTTGCAATTTTCTGTTATTTTGGGGTTTTTTTTTGTTGCCCCCATTGGGTTGTTGTTTATGAGACATTGGCCTCATTTTTATGTGTACGGAATGGTGGTTTGATGGTGGGTTTGTAGCACTTAAATTTGTAGTGAATGTGTCATGTATTTGTAAACAACGTTAGTGATTTTTGGATGACAAGATACTGCATTGTGATGAAGTTTTGGTGATGTGGAGGGGACACCACAATTGTGAATCATTACCATTTCGTGTGCCTACTATCTTGCCGTGATTTTTATGCCATTGTCGAACACCTACGCGCGTGCGCTAAAAAATTTGCAAACTCAAATCCATGTTGACATTATTATAGCAGCCTATGTTTATGAATAATTTCACAACATATTAGCGCTAGCCCGTGTCCGTATCTGTGGGCGCAGGGTCGTGTTGTTTTGTTGGTTGGAGTAACACCTGCTCGATGCTGATGCTGCTGGGCATGCGGACGCCGGCCTCAGGCAGCTCGGCGCCGGCATCGATCCTCACGAGTTGGTCCTCGCCAGACGCCGTGCCACTGCCAGCCGAGGACTTACATCCATCCGGAGCAGATCGAGCATGGAATCGATCGATCGAAAGGTTTCGATTCCGCCGTCCATTGGCCCACATTTTCCAAGGAAGCTACGGACCGCCGCACATAGTAGTGATCCGAATCCAAGCATCACACATGGCATAGATCCCCCAAATCAAACACTTTTACATTTTTATTTATTTCTTCTTTTTCTTCTTCTTCTTCACCAGCGGGCTTGCATGCGCTGGTGCGCCACCACTACGTACACACAAGAGCACGAAATTTGTTCGATACTAATAACCGTCCAGTGGCAATAAAGCAGCCGGCGTCGTCATGTCATCCGCTGTTGTGGACCGTGCAGCAGCACAGCAGAACTGCAGAAGACAGACGGACACATATGACGCGCAAGGGCGAAGCTAAGTACAAGCTGCTGGGTGCAAATGCACCCACTAATTTCTGGACTTCTCTTATAATGGACTTGTTTTTCACCATGTATGCACCCTCTAATTTCAACATTATGCACCCATTGACAGCAAAATGAGGTGTTTTCTCTATGTGTTATGAAGTAGTGCACCCTCGCTAATTTAGCTCTAGCTTCGCCACTGATGACGCGACTGCACCACCACGGCACATCACTGGAACGACGACCCCTCACTGGTGGCTCGGTGTCGACCCGCGCGAGATAGAAGGTGACAAGATCGCAACGCTCATCTCCGCCGCCGCCACAATCTCGGCGATGGAAGACCTGGCCAGCTCAGGAACGCGTGCGCCCACCTCAGCATTCTCAGAGAAGGTAGCCTCCACAAGCGCCATCATTTCGGCGGTGCACGTTGCGGCGCGCCTTGCCGCGGGAGACACGGATTCCAGCAGGGCCAACGTTCCTCCGGGCGCGGCGGCGTCAGCTGGGACGATCGCCCAAGAGGACCGAGCGACGAGGGTGGTCGACGAGTTGGACATGTTACTGGCAGAAAAAGACGCCGCGCGGTCGCCCACCTCGCGCTCCGCAGCGGCGGCTTTCGCGGGGCCGAACAGGCGCCTTATGAGCTCGACGACGGCGAGCTTGACGGCCGCGGCGGCTTCCTTGATGCGCTCGTACGCCGAGGCACAGGTTTTCTTCACCTTCTGGTAGGCGGCCGACGCAGCGTCCTTGGCGTCGCGCCATCGCTCGCGCAAGTAGTCCATCACCTCCTCGACTGCTCCGGACACCGCGTCGAGGGCAACGGAAGCCACCTTTGTCGCGGTAGATGAACAGGCGTCCGGTCCGCCGTCCGGGGAAGTTTTTGCCGGCTGACTCAGCGCCGCCCCGACCGCCATCCCAGCCCCAAAGACAAGTGGGCATGCTGCCGCCGCAGCCAAGCCTAAAGGCCCCAACAGCGGGGTGCTCGCCGCCGCCGCCAAGCCTAAAGGCACCAACGGGTTGCTCGCCGCAGCACCCATTGTCCTGTCACCAACTCGGGCTTCGT
The DNA here is from genome assembly GCA_012490785.1 of Eragrostis nindensis. Taxonomy (NCBI): domain Eukaryota; kingdom Viridiplantae; phylum Streptophyta; class Magnoliopsida; order Poales; family Poaceae; genus Eragrostis; species Eragrostis nindensis. Next base: position 27,871 of record JAAXCT010000482.1, on the reverse strand, counting down.
TCTCGCTTGCTTTTCCGGGGGTGAGTTCGGTGAGACGAGCCAAATGTAGCAGGGTGAAAACGCGAGCGAGGGAGCCGTACCGGTGCATTCGGCCGTGGGAGAACGCGAGCTTCTGTACTATTAATGCCCCGGCGTCCGATGGGAGCCCGCACAAATCATCAAACTCTCTACCGTAAATCGAAGTGGCGGCCGCTGCATAAGTTAATGGCACCAAACGATTCACGAGGCGTCCCCCCCGCCAGGCCCTGCAATAGTCTTCCGTGCATCGCAGCCGAGAGCCCGAGAGAAGTCGATCAGCCGTGGTGGTTAAAAGTTAGTGTTTCGGGGCTGACCTTGCACGCCTTCACGGCGGGCCCGCTAGACAAAACAAACTTATGTTTGTTTAAAAATTTGTACATGACGAACCGAACGTCTGAATTGCAAACCGGTTACACCGTTGCAATCGTTACGACAAGATCTTCAAAACTAAACCACACACTTAGACGATTAGGCCATATTTTGCAAACTTTTTTTTTAAAAAAATGTTCAAGCTTCATCTTATTTATAGTAGTAATCTGTTTAGTATTTAATTTATTTTCTGCACTTATTTTATTTCAACACGGTACACAAGATGTGGACAAACAAAGTAAGTTTATGAGCTCTTTTGAAGATGCTCTCACATAACTAGCCATGACAATGACCATCACAAACAGACTGCAAAAGATGCATCGAGTTCACTCCTGGTCCTGCACTCCTCCGCACCCTCGTCCGTGGATGCATCGAGTTCACTCCTGGTCCTGGCCATTGTCGTCGTACACCTCGACTTCGACCTCCATCTCGGCGTATCCTTTGGCGACGTACTGCTGATAGACGGCCTCGTCCTCGTCGAACGACTCCCTGAGGAGGGCGCGGGCCTTGTCGAGCTTCGCGCGGATCTGCTCCTGGAGCTCGGGCTGGTCTGACAACACGTCGAGGTTGGGGTACGGCGGCATGCGACGGGGGTACCGCCCTAGGATTGCATACATGTGCGACTCCGGCACCCGCACCGTCTTCGTCTTCGTCTTCTTCTTCTTCGCCGCCGCCGCCACCGGCTGCTTCCCCTCCGCAGGCGCCGTCACAGTGCAGTGCTTCTGCGCGGAACCCTCCGCCGCCTCCATGGTCCTTCCCGTCTCTCTCGGTTGATCCATGCTGCGAAGATTGAAGGTGGTAGATGCGGCAGCGGTGTCGTCTTGATTTGGAGAAACTGAAGGCGAAATTTGGGGATTTATTAGATCGATCGATGGCGGCGTTCCGTTGGACTCGGGTTCTGGATTTTTTTTTTGGGGGGTGGGGACGGCTCTGGAATAATTCGATTCTGCCTCGGAATAAATTGTAGACCGTCTCTTCATTTATATGTCAATAAATTCTATACAAGTTCGTGTAAAATTTGCAAAATGGTTTTAATATCTAGTACACCTTTGCCCCCTTGTTACTACCTCATATATATTTCGGGTCTACCTGGTTCAGAATATTTGACCCTATTTGACACTTTTATTTTGCAAATTCTGAACATTTGAATTCAATTAATGCTATTACACCCTAGTTAAATCTGAATTCTTGTATATATCCACAAAACATCTTCAGACTACAAAATTTTGCAATATATTTATATAGGCGCACCCATGAGCTAGTTCGGTTCAGCCCGTTCTCGTGGCAGCGCTGTGCGGAATGAACGCCGGAGCGTCAATTCACAAGTCAAGACTCAAGAGACAAAAACATCAGTTGACATTGGAGTGCATGACATTCTTCGTCACTAAATGAGCGAATAGAGGAGCAAGCATGAAAAAAAAAGGAAAAAATAAATAAAGAAAGATAGGCAATGCTAACTAATGCAAGAGCTGCATGCCTAGGCATGACTAACGAGCTACATGCGTACTCTGGATCTGAAATGCGTCTGCCGGCCTGCCCTCGAAGAGCAGGATGAAAAAGTAAAAAAAAAAAAAATGAAGCACAAGCAAATGTTGATGCATCCATGTCTAAACACATCTTCATACATGAAATTTTTTAGTAATAATTTATACAGGCGCACCTATAATTTGCTATTGGCCTATGACAATGAGTCAATGGCCACCACCACAAACCAGTGGCGGAGCTAGAGCTCAAGAGAGGGTGGTGCGGAACGTTTTAAGACTGCTTAGACTTGTGTTTTTTCTCATTTGTGGGTGCATATATATTTAGCTACTCAAGAGGTGCATATATATTTAGCTGTTCAACAGGTGCATATATAGTGAAACTAAGACGAATACTATTGAAATTTATTTTGCTGTTGATGCGGCCACCCACTCCCATGTATATAGATCCACCCATGCCACAAACATACTACTAAAGATGACATGGATGACATAGGCTCGTGCGTGTTTGTGAGTCTGCGTCCAGCCCATGACAATGAGTCAATGGCTCAAGCGTGTTTGTGAGTGTGTGCGTTTGTATTGTATTTTTATTAAAAAAAGACTACTAAAGATGACATGGATGCATTAGACCTAATAATACTAGTTCTTCACCATCTTCTTTTTTGTCCAGGCACTCCTGCTCACCCTCGTCCGTAGATCGATGCATCGAGTTCACTCCTGGTTCTGGTCAATGGTCATCATCGTTCACCTGGACCTCGATCTCGGCGTATCCCTTGACGAGGTACTGCTGGTAGATAGCCTCGTCCTCGTCGTACGACTTCCTGAGTGTGGCCTGGACCTTGTCGAGCTGCGCACGGAGCTGCTCTTGAAGCTCGGGCTGGTTCGACAGCACGTCGAGGCTGGGGTAGGGCAGCATGCGACAAGTGGGGTGCCGCGCTAGGATCATCTCCATCCGCGACTCCGGCACCAGCACCGTCTTCTTCGCCGCCGAAGGCGCCGTCGTCACCGTGCAGTGCTTCTACGCGAAACCCTCCGCCGCCTCCGTGGTCCTTCCCATCTCTCTCGGTTGATCGATGCTGCGAAGATTGAAGGTGGTAGATGCGGCGGAGGCGTCGTCTTGATTTGGAGAAACCGAAGGCGAAAATTGCGAATTTATGAGATTGACGGCGGCGTTCCGTTGGAGTCGGGCTCTGGAATAATTCGATTCGGCCCCGGAATAACTTGCAGACCTCCTGAGTTTCTATATTCTCCATCTATTGTCAATAAATTCTTTTTTCTTTTACATTCTTTTAAAATTCGTATAAAGTGCTTTCAGTATCTACATCTCCTTTGTTACTACCTCGTATCCACGTGGTTCAGAATATTTGGTACTCCTATTCACATGAAAGAAGATCTCAATGTATAAGTGCACTGAAACATTAGGCCTTGGTTATTAATTAGCATGCTAAAAGCAATGACTAAATTCAGTGTCGGCAAACTCAACAGGCAGAACCATAACAGCATAAGGCTATTTTCAATCTTCATTGTTTTCTAGGTACTAAAAAGGTCAGTGAGGTCCAATTGAAAAAAAAATTAATGAGATAATATGTGCAAGGTATTCTCTATAGCAGACTATGTCACGCAGAGATGAGATAGAAGGTTGCGTTAGGAAAATCTCACTGATGAATAGCAGCTTCCACAGATGCGTCATAGTTTCAAGCTGTAGGGGGTCATCTCAGAGAAGCTCCTGCATCGTCCACGGTAAGCATAAAAATTGAATCGATATCAGTCAGATCGAGACTTAATCCATCAGACCTTAACCTGAGAGTGATGACTCATGAGAGCGTCCTCAAAGGGACCTAAGAGTCAGTCCACGTAGGATTTTGTCCTACGTGGAGGAGAGAGGAAGAGGAAAGAGCGATGAGCTAACTCTTCCTTAAGAGACAGTCTTTAGCATTTACTGAGCTGTTGACAGGTGGGGTCAGTCATTAATTTAGAGACAATGTGAACTCTTAGACTGACTCTTACATGAGGTGGAGAGTCAACAATGACTCTACTTTTGGGGACGCTCTGACTCATGCTACAACCTGGGCTAGAGCAGACGTGGAAAGTGGCCGACCTGCCATCGAAGTACTCGGAGGCGTTGTTGGGGACCATACAGCAGTGGGGGGCGGCACCCCTGCCGTCGCCGCCACACCACACAGTCTGCTACGGATGGCGTGGCGTGGCCACGACGCCATCTCCACGCGTTGCAGGGGACGATTGGAAGGACGGGGAAGAGGAGGACAGGAGGGCCGATGTGGCTGGAGAACGGCGGAGGTGCGAGATTATCGGCCGGCCTGCGGTGCGAGAAGCAGGGCGGCGTAGGGATGTCGGCTCTGTGCTCGCAGAGCGGGGAGAGGAAGATTCGGGAAAGGGGTTGCGGCTTCTCGAATGCGTGCGTGCGGACTTCAGCGTGACCGGAGGGGGGACGGACAAGGCGATCAAAGCCAGAGGGATAACCCGACGGCTCACAACATTAGCTACAGGGCTACAGTCATTTTTGAACAGTAAAGGCATGGGGCCTGCCAGGAGAAACTAAGAATCTATTATGATATAAACATGCACAAGGTGGTTTTTCGAAGTGATAGCCACACTTAGGAGTAGAATGGATTTTCCCTTTCACTGAATGCCCTTAAGTTTGTTACCTGGTGGCTTACATGTTTTCTTTATTGTTGCAGTGAGGATCATGCTGCTGATAAGAGTTCATCGCATTAGCAGAAAAGGTAGTACAGCAACTAGTTTCAGAAAACATTTGAGTGAAGTAAGCCAAATAAATACCATTGGAACAATATCAACCGTGACCAAAACAACACTAAGCAAAGTGTAAACCATGGCGCAGAAAATAAAAAAACACTTAAGAATATGGAACAAAGTTTTGAATTCAAACAGTCAGATCTCAGATCTAGGATAAATATGTAAAAGAGTACAAAAGTAACTTTTTTTTAGCATGGTTTCATGACTACGCTCTTAGCTGCACTGGTAACAATTAATAGATCACAACATGTACCCAAACCATAGATGACCAGTATGAAATAAATAAATAAATATTATGACACTGAATGACACTGAAAAAGTAAAATTACAGTGGTCTGCCACATTGTCTTCTTTTTTCTTTCTGATGGTTCAACATCTCCAACTCAAGTAAGGTTTACTGTAATTGGTTCAACATCTCCAACCACAAGGGCCATTACACCGAGGGTGCAGAGCTCGTCGACGCCGTCCTAGACGTTGTGCGCAAGGAGGCCGAGAGCTGCGACTCCCTCCAAGGTAACCGACCAAGCAACCAACCATCGTCGATAGATCTCTTCTTCTTCTTCTTAATTATTTTTTTCTTAAATAACTCCTGCCTGATTCCTCTCTTCTTAATTTACATACAATTCCCTGCCTGCATGCTTTTGCTTTGGTAAATATCTCAATCAGATCGGGATAATTTCAGTAGCATCGATGGTGCATGGGTTGCAGGTACGCAGGGGTTGTACTGCACTCGCCGGGTGGATGTTGTTTCTTGCTAATCGAGAGTACTTGTTGCATCATAGATTGATGGGGATGTTGTTTCTTATGGCAGCCGTTTTCTTGATTGGATCTGTAGATGATGCATATAACAAATTTGCAGTTTCTTCTTCCCTGAAAAAAATTAAAAAAAAATTACAGTTTCTTCTTGAGGGATTGGATCTGTACGTTGTAACTGGCAGGCATTTCATTATCTCTCCTATATGCACAATATATGCTTTGGTTGGTTTGGTCGCCATTTTCCCTCCCTTATTAAGAAGAATCGATGGCATTACTTGTGCTTTTGACACGATTTCAGGTTTGCCATTCCTTGGGTGGTGGCATAGGTTTCGGCTTGGGAACTCTGCTCATGTCCAAAATCCGTGAGGAGTACCCGGACAGAATGATGCTCACCTTCTCCGTGTTTCCATCCAACAAGGTTTCCGACATCTTGGTTGAGCCCTACAGCGCAACTATGTCCGTGCACCAGCTCCTGGAGAATGCCAACGCGTGTGTGGTCCTCGACAACGATGCTCTGTTTGACATCTGCACTAACACCCTCAAGATACACAAACCTCGTTGTAAGTGCATCGATCGATCGATGAATGCCACACCAACCAACTATATGTGTGTGTATATACTAATCCAATCCATCTGTCACATGTGCTTGCATGCAATTCCTGACCTGAACCATCTGATCTCGTCGACAATGAGCGACATCATGTGCTCCTTGCGGTTCTCGTGAGCTGAACTGCGGAACCGCAGGGAGCACGTGACGCCGCTCATCGTCGACGAGATCAGATTGTTCAGGTGAGGAACTGCATGCAGGCACATGTGACAGATGGATTGGATTAGTATATATACACACATATAGTTGGCTGGCGTGGCATTCATCGATCGATCGATGCACTTACAGCCAGGGTTGGGTATCTTCAGGGTGTCAGTGCAGATGTCAAACAGAGCGTCGTTGTCGAGGACCATGCACTCGTCGACGTTCTCCATGAGCTGGTGCACGGACAGAGTTGCGTTGTAGGGCTCAACCAAGGTGTCCGAAACATTATTGGATGGAAACACATAGAAGGTGAGCATCATTCTGTCCGGGTACTCGTCACGGATCTTGGACATGAGCAGAGTTCCCAAGCCTAAACCTGTGCCACCGCCGAAGGAATGGCAAACCTGAAATCCTATCAAAAGCACAAGCAATGCCATCGATGTTTCTTAATAAGGGAGGGAAAATGGCGACCAAACCAACCAAAGCATATATTGTGCATATAGGAGAGATAATGAAATGCCTGCCAGTTACAACTTACAGATCCAATCCCTCGAGAAGAAACTGTAAGGAGGAGATCTATCGACGATGGTTGGTTGCTTGGTTGGTTACCTTGGAGGGAGTCGCAGCTCTCGGCCTCCTTGCGCACGACGTCTAGGACGGCGTCGACGAGCTCTGCGCCCTCGGTGTAATGGCCTTTGGGCCTTGGCCCACTTGTTGCTGGCGCCGGACTGGCCGTAGACCATGTTATCGAGGTGGAAGATGCCGCCGAAGGCGCCGGAGCAAACGGACTGCATGGTGCCCGGCTCGAGGTCTACGAGGTCGACGCGGGGAACGTAGCGCACACCGTCGGCCTCGTTGTAGTAGACATCGATCCGCTCGAGTTGATGCTTCATGGCGCCCGTGGACCTGCCCGACTCGTCGATGCCATGCTCGCTGCAGATCACCCAGAACTTGGAGAACTTGGAGCCGATCTGGTTGCCGCACTGCCCGCTCTGGATGTGCACAATCCGCCTCATCTTAGTTCTCACCTCGCTCGATCGCCCTCGACGGTTGTTGTTCTTGTTGCCGGGAGGGAGGGAGAAGAGAAGTGGGATGTTGGGGTAAAGGAAGTGGGATGGATGGAAGTGCGTGTGCACGGTTGTTTATATAGCCATGCCATGTCCCCACTTTGCGTTTTGGAGGGGGTTGGAACCGCCGGCCCCAGATCGTACTCGCCAGGCGAGAGGACTTACCACTCTCGCGCAGCTCCGACACGGGCACGGGACGTGGGTACTCGGGCCACGTTTTTTTGGTTTGCTGGTTACTTTTTTTCCCTTTCGATGTTTTGTGTGATAGAAATTTTTTTAAACTTGTAAATTTGGCTAAATAATAAAATTTAACCAATTTTCTTCTCTAAAAGTTATACCAACAATAAAAAAAATACTTTATAAGAAATCATATGAACAGAGAATGTGACATTGCATATCTATGCAAAATTTTAACTTGTAAGATATTTTGTGAAGTGAGATGAAACAAATTTGATAGTTGTCTTTTTCTCGACTATTATGTCCAGCAGACAAATGGCATAATTTCTTAGTGTCCTGCAGCTAAATCAATTTTTGAAGTGTCTTGTGGCTAAAACCAACATTTAAGCAGTGTCCCATAGCAAATTTTCCCTAGAGTAAACATCACCATCGATCTCTTATAAATTTAAATGATATTGGCACTTCCTATAAATTAACACTGAATCGACAAACAGTAGTTAAAACAAGATCTATCAATGTGCTACTGTCGAGCAATGCAATGAAAATTTTAGGTACAACCAAACGACTACATCTAGCTCAAATTATACTAAAATATCTTATTACTTTACCACGTTGCATTGACTCCATGGGTTTGAGGCATATATGCACCTTGCCCAAAACAATCAAATCTAAATGGTGAACATATCTTGACCAATAAACTTCATCATACGTACGGTCGCTAGAAAAATAACAATGCCATCATGCATATCATTTAGTTTTCCAAAGAGCAATATGAAAAGTCAGGCTCCTAATATAAACTACTTGCATTGGCGCAGCTAGCTAATTGCACAATGAAAGAAAAAGGCATCAAACACAAGCTTCTTATATGTAGGGAACATTTTCACTAATTCAGGATAATAAAATACTTCCTAGCTCTGCAAGTATTCTTCACCCTCGCAAACAAAGATAATTTTCTTGCAGCACAGAAGTGATTCGCCATATTACAAAAAACAATTAGTTATTGTTATCTCACCATAAATTGCATTGGCTTGGATTTCACATAGAACTGAAAATTTTATGTTCAGTAAAAGTCTACCTTGGACAGGAAGTTGATTCTGAGGGCCAAATTTAGCGATCAGATCAGCCAGTGCCTCAACAGTCAAATGATCACCCAGATGAGCCTACCATCTGCGAGTAATATCATACAAAGAACTAACATATATCAAGTTCACAAGAGGAAATAATTTGCAGGGCATTAAAATATAACAAACTAGAAAGGGAGTGCGGCATTGCCGCACTTTTGCTGTATATTTCATTTGATTTTGTGGCCGCTGTATATTTCATTTGATTTTGTGGCCCCCGTGGTTGAATGTTTTTTTGACAAAGAATCATCCTAGTTTTTTTATTGTAATAAGTTCCGTGGAGAAAGGACATTTTACTTTTGTCGAACAAGTTTAGTAGGATCTTTACTTGGAGCGAGAAAGCAGGAAGTTCGGATGCACTCATTAGTGTTAATACAGGTCCTTTGATGTGTCGTACATCTGCTAGATATTAGTAACAGATTCTCAAAGAACTTCTCTTGTATCTTTTGAAAGGGAAGTTCTTTTGAATCTGCTGCAAAAGGAACTTCTACTTGTGCCGAGCAATCTTACTATGAGCCAACTATTACTCCTACACACTACTCCAAGCAAAATAGTATCTCATTTGAACCAGCTAAATCCTTTAGCTTCTTGTGCACATCAGAATAGCTTTTTTTTTTCAGGAAAAAATCTTTTCATTTCCCAAAAGTCAGACATCTTGTTGCTTCCACCAAAAGTTGCTGGTTCCAAAAGTCAGTACTTTCATTGTATTATCTGCAATGAAAAGGAAAAATTATATGAATGCTTGATTGAATTATTATAAATAAGGGCACATGCTGCAAAGGAGTTTAGTGTTAGCACCTCAGCGTTTGAGTTTTTATCCATGATAGAATTTTGGTCTTCAGCATCAGTAGGAGCCCCCATCATTGCAAAATAAGATCTTTGAGCTAGATGTCCTCACTGAAATTGAAGTTATTATATCTAATAAAGTGTCGAGTTGATGAAATATAAGCAAGTGTTGAGTTGATAAAATATAAAGAATATATTTTGAAATACATATTTCTTCAATGTACATTGGATCCGTCTCCGTGTTATCATCATTGGGATTTTTGCTTCTGCCCTGAAACTTGTGGAACTGTTATTAGGCCTTTTATACAGGTAAATACAATTAGAATAGTCAAGAATATATGTGTGTGTACATTGATCTTACCTGGTTTGTAATCTTTTTAGACTGAATTGTAATGGGTGAGGTTATCATCAATAAATTGTTGAACTGGGGACTGGAAAAAAAAAAACTTGATGCGCTACGTGGATCATATGGATCATATCACCACCTTATGTTGCAAATTAAATTGCTGAACAGGCTTGTTTGAAGGTGATTTTGCAAAATCGTAGAAAAGTTTGCCTCTGTCTATTCGAAGAGCAGTATTCAGATAAATCATTGGCACCTATTGTTTTCTGTCTGCTATGTACTCTGTTTCCTTGTAATACACAAAGGCACCTCTTGTTCAACTGTTCATTCAAGCTAAATGATTGAATACCATCTTCAATCTGCCCCTAAATTAAAGACCAAAATCTGCACTTTTAGCACGTTTGGATGCCACCGTTCATCATTGTAATACACAGATCCTCCTAAATGAATCTAAGTAGTGAAATAAAGGAGCTGTTACAGAAGTTGGATGTGAGCGACATTGCTCCAAGCACCCTGTTCTGCAATCCAACCAAGCAACAGTTGTGTGTCATTTTCACAAATACCTGATGACTTGATGAGCAAGCAGGTGGACAGCATGCACTGCTCGAGAAGTCCCCAACAGCGTCCGCTCAGCAGAGATGACCGGCGAACTCTAATAGCTGGAACGCATCGGGACCTTCACCACGGGTCCACGACCGTCGAGCCGTGATGCCGCGGCCTCGCGCGCTCACGTAGCTGCAGCGCATGGGCGTGGGCGTGCTGTGCTGCTCCTCGATGACGCCGTCATCCCGCTGGTGCCTTGCGATGGGCCGACCTGGCGGGTTTACGCAGCAGCAGCGCATGGGCGTGGGCGCTCGCCGTGGCGGCGTTCGTGGTCAGCATGCCCTGGCATCGGGTGCCCGCTCTGGGACATCCTCTGTGTGCTCGTCACCGCCGTGCCTCCTCCCCAGAAAAATGGGCGGCACGTTCAGGGGCACTGCTCGAGGCTAGCGCTGTGATCTTCATCGTCGGTGGCTACTGGTTAGGGAGGGAGGAGGAGTGGAGCGTAAAGGCTTTCGATGCCGCGATGGGTGAGGCCGCAGCGTCCGGAGAGACCGAGGGACGGAAGGGTCCGGAGAGACCGAAAAACTGCGAAGGGTTTCTTGCCTCCATCTCCACCATTCGTTTGCAATCTGACGAGTAAAATACTTTTAGGTGACGTGGCACTGTAAATTTTGAGAGAATGCACAGCATTTACTATGTAGAAGATTGGGAACATTCATTGCAGTTCCTATATGTGTCTTCTCCTGAAACATGTAACAGTTCTTATTTATGGCAGGGAAAAAGGTCTACATACTAACATTGCAGCTCTCCGATTGACAAAAACAAGGATGCCAAATTGCTTCCCAGAAATACAAGAAACGTAGACGAATATATTTATGGCAGGGAAAAAGGTCTACATAAAAGGTTTTTGTCAAACATTGTTGCATTTAACCAACTGCACTTTGGGCCCATAATCGTATCTTACAGAGGGCTTCCTTTCTACTATTATAAAGAGGATGAATCTTAGCAAAAAGTTCAAAGTGAAGTGAATAGGCATACCCTTGGCAAACAGATCTTCTCTCATCCATGGTATAACTAGAAGTTTGTCATTAGCTTTGCTGAAGTTATGTTTGAATGCACCAGGAATCTAGCTGCAACTTGAACTGAAAACTCCATATGTGCTCAATACGTGATCAACTGGATTTCTTAGTATTGTTAATACAGAAGTTCTCTCTATAGTCATCATGACTAACAACCAGCTTGCACTCAGGATAGCTGACAAGAAGACATAAATGTCATCAGTAACTGTAGATAAATCATCTTAACTTCTTTTGACAGAGCTCCGATAGATAGCATGAATCTTATTTAGATAATGATCTAAAATTTCAAAATAGATCATAATCTAGAGTGAGCATTTCACAGGCATTTAAGAAAATAGAACTTGACTGAACAGATGAAACCAACAGGTTCAGAGAAGGGATCAATAATTTTCTAATGATTCTGAAATTTACGAGAAGAGCAGTATGGTTCATAACTTCGATGGGGTATTCATAGTTTAACAAACTGCCCTATGAGCATGATGAACAAGTCAAGAAAAGCAAAGAATTAATTTTTCTAACCTTGAGTAACACAGCTTATCACAAGAGCGCGGGTTGTTCCTGAGCATTTGTGTACAACTTCTTCAAGAAGCTGCCAAAACATGAAACATCAGCAAGCTATAACGTGGAATCACTCGATTGTAAAACAAACTGTTGCAATAATCTCAAGTGTTTAGATGTGCTACAGCTTGGCATACCTTTTTAGCTATCATTGCGCAGTGCGATGCCATTGCAACAATCAATGTGGTGGGATCACTTTGCTTAAGCACAGCCAATCAAATATCCAGATCAAATCGGATTCTCAAAAAAAAAAAAGGATCAAATCCACGGAAGAAGGAACCAGAACAGGTATAAGGAAAAAAAAAGGTATTTGATAATTTTTGCAACCTGTTAGATCATAAATTCAGAATTAGTGAAACCAGATTAGCGGAACAGCTGTTTGATTGTTATTGCAAGCTCTTCACAGATTAATAAAGAAACACCTTTTCTCTTGAGCGACCAAACATTTTGAAGAAAACTAAGGCAACTCCTTTGGAGCACCCGTACAGAAAATAATAATTACTCCCGGTATAAAACCATACAATCTATATGGGACGACGGTCCAAGCATATTCTTGAAAGGCCTACGCGTGACGTGTCTATGGCAGCTAGCTACAATCCTCCAAACAGATCTATGTAGCTTGTGAGTTATGCATCAAAATAAAATAATCATTAGCGCTGCAGACGGTGCGGAGCGGAGCGCTCCAGCGGCCAACCCTGTGCACCGCTTGATCCAAAAACGGTTCAAGGTTCGCTCCGCTCCACACTAATTAGGATAACGAATTGCCCGCGGGTCGGACCGGATCGAACCTTAATCACGTTGTTTCGCTGCCGGAACCTAGCCGCGGGGCGCCCTGAGCTAACGTCAGTGACAAAGCTAACGTCAGTGACAAACCCAGCTTGCATGCAGGTATCAGATGAACCAGATCACTAACTTGTGCTACATTATATTAACTGGTTCATGTGTGCGAATTGTGTTGCAAATCAGTCCCTTCGTGTACGTGTATAACTTACATGTTGCTAATTGTTCTTTAGAGCTTAAAACTGGAGCTTAAACAGGAAGATTCAAATAATCCTAAGTAAATAAATCCGAGTCTCACACAGTAATACAATAAAAACTCCTTCTGTAAGCTACCGCCAATTCTTTTAAGACCAAGTAAATAGTGCCAGCTCTCATGGAGAATGGGTCTTTTCATACTGACATATCCATTCTAGCAAATTAGTTGACACAACAAAACCAATTGTTCACCATGCTAGCTTCTGGTCAGTAATTTGTCACAACAAGGTAACTAGTTCAAACACTGACACTCTATGTCTCAGAACCCATTAACAAAACAACTACTATATGTTCTCAACTCGCTGTCAGCAGCCTCCTTGACATGGCATTAATCCGCCTGCAACGATCAATTAAGAACAAGACATTACTTTAAAAGCTTATGAAAGAAGAGCAACACAGAAGGACATGCAAATATGCAACTGTACGAGCACATACCTGAATATGCATATAGCTCATATACGAACATCATCGATGGTGACATTTCATCAAACACTGTAAGTGCACTAAAAAAACTGCAATTTCTTCTCAACAAGAAGCGTATTTCCCTGAGCAATATTCCTCGATAATCATTCATGAATATTGTAATTTCTTCTCAAAGCACTCGTATTGCAATAAAGCACCCTAATCACATGAGAATACACAACGAGACGAAACTAAACTGGAAGACAAGCCAGCAACGCGGGCCAAGGTGATGAGGCCGTCGAAGGAGCGGGGGAATGGGACGGAGGATCTCGACGGTGTTGGTGGCGCTGCCTGGGTAAGGCGAAGAGGACGTCCCCGGCGTTGGCGGTGAAGGGAATTGGAACCACCACAAGAAGGAGAGGGGCGCCCAGGAAGAAGGCTCCCAGGCTGGCGGCTCGACAGCAGCGGCGAGGCTAGCGGCGCTCAGGACGAAGGCTCTCAGGCCGACGGCTCGATGGTAGCGGCGAGGCCGACGGCGTAGCTAGGTCGAGGGGTTCGAAGGGGGAGTCTTTTACCTACATGCCATTAAAAAAGATGCCAGTTACGTACATGCCACAAAAAAGTTTCCACATACCTATGTGCCATGAGCTCGAAATTTGTTGACGCGTGTGCCATTCCGTTCACTTTCCATCCATTTTAACGGTTTAGGGGCTCTGACAGGTGGGACCCACGGATGCAAAAGACTATTTTGCCCCTGGCCCCCTCTTCTTCCTCCTCTTCCCCTTCTCCTTTTTCCCTGGCAGAGCAGGCTCGCACGGGGATGGCGGAGGCGGGCTGGCCGTCCGCTCGCCACTGGGAGGCGGCGCAACTCGCGCCATGGCCGGCCGCGCGGAGCTCGACGCGCGCCACCATGGCCTGCCGCGGGAGCTCGACGCGCGCCCGCCATGGCCGGCCGCGGGAGCTCAACGCGCGTCGACGCCTCCGAGGACGGTCCCCCCATCGGCGCCGTCCTCGTCATCGGGTCTGGCTCCCTTGGGCACGGTGACGACGAGCTCGCCCTCGGCGTAGGTCGCAGTGGCCATGGCGGGGCGCGTGCATAGTGGCCATGGCGGGGCGCGTGCAGGGCGGGAGGCGTGCAGGGCGGGGGCGCGTGCAGGGCGGGGCGCGTGCAGGGCGGGAGGCTAGAGGCAGTCGGCGTCGGGGAAGACAAGTCCATGGCGGCGGCAGGTCTTGGATTCGGCAAGGAACAATCCAAATCGACCGCGATTCGACGTGGGAGAGGCGGCAGATGGATTCGGGGCTGAGGAACGGGACTGGCCTTGCTCGCCGGCGGCAGGGGAGGTTGCGGCGCGCCGGACGGGAGGACGCGGGCGGCTCGGTGGAGGCGAAATGTCGCTCGCGCAAGGGCAACCGCCGACGGGTAGCGGGGAGGAGTGCCTGGCCCGTGTCATCTTCGGGAGAAAGGAGCAAGGAGAAGGGGAGGAAGAAGAAGATTGGTGGGGCCCACAGGGGATAAAATGGTCATTTCACCCGTGGGTTTGACCCGTTAGTCTGAAAAGTGGACGGAATGGCACACGGGTAATCAAAAGTTAAGCTCATGGCACATAGGTGTCTTGAAACTTTTTTGTGGCACACACGTAACCAGCAACTTTTTTAATGGCATACACGTAAAAGACTCTCGAAGGGGAGGAGGAAGAGGTTCGGCTCGACCCTTGGGGCGATGGGTTCGACGACCCGTGTGAACCAGCTCCGTATCGGTTCGCGCCGGACCGATTCGTTGTCATAGTTTAGGGGCGGGTCGACGAACCGAACGGTTCGACCCGAGGTCCCGAACCGTCCTCAGCGCTAATAATCATACTGTCCTATCCAAGGCTCAATCGTTAACCAATTCATCAATTGCTTAGGCAACCAAAATCTAATCAATGCGCATTTCAGATACGCACTTCAAATCCACAGATGGAAGGCAAGAAATAATGGATCGGGTGAAGGCTGAACCTTTTAGATCGGGTATGTCCTCTCGCTCCATCACCGCGTGCATCTCCTCGTCATCACTAATGGTCGCGGTCACCTCCTACGCCCCATAGAACGGGTGCAAGAAGTCGCAGCCGCCGTCGGCGGCAGCGTCACCGGGGACGCCATCTCCGCCAGGCGGCTAGGTTTTTATTTTTTTTCATTTTTTCCCATGTTATTCTTCGAACATTTTTTTGACCGACCAAACATTTGTATTTTCGAGTTCACGTTTCAAAAATAGCCTCTAGTTGTTTTATGTATTTTTTGTTTCAAAATTTAAAAACAAAAACCGCCGAACCGGGTAAACCGAATCGGACCGGATTTTGTTTTTTGTTTCAAAATTGTTCAAATTTTTTTTTTTTTTTGAAATTTAAAAAGAAACCCGGCGAACAGGACCGATTTTTCCGAAAACTGGTCCGGTTTACCGTGGTTTTGTTAACCTTGGGGAGCACCAACAACAACAGCTGGGCTGGTAGGCGGATATGTCCGAGACGGGGTCATGGCGATGGCGAGCCTCCGGGGCACCTGACAACGGCGGCCGCTCAGGTCTTGGACAGAAGTGGCGAAGATGTAGGTCGGGGGCGGGCTTCCCCATCTCGCCCGTGGGGAGCCAAAGCAAGATCAAAGGAACGGAAGGAAACGAGATAAATTCGGGGTGGCAGGCAGGATTTGGTAGAAAAATCGCCTGAAAAAATTCATGGCGATGCCAGGTTATTTTTTGTCGTGAAATGACGCCGAGCGTCACGATCAGAAAGGCCAACCAGTTCAGCAAGTAATAAAATCGGTCCAACTAATAGCTAGGCTGATTGTTGGGCCTCAAGTTAGAAATAGAATGAGGCCTTGGGTAGTGATGGCCAAACAAGCCGGGCCAAACAGATGGGCACGAGGCACAAATTTTTGTCCCGGCCCGTTGAGTTTCGTGTCCGAGTGCTTGAGCGAGCGTGGGTGGGCGGAACGGCACGACCGAATAAGAAAATATTAAATAGATTAAAGCAAACAACCCACTATAGCCTGGTAATATTAAGATGTTTGCCTCAATTTCTCGAGGTCTCTCGCCAAAAAAAAAAGAAAAAGAAAAGAGAGAATTCCTTGAGGTCTCATATTCAAGTCTATAATTCAACATGTCGGCTAGGTGGACTGCAGTCCTTGTCATGCTGGCACGCCCGATAGCGCAATTTCATGACATGCCATGGTCAACGCCTGGGCACATAGGCTGGTATAGCACTGCCAGATAATGCGTGTCGTGCCGTGCGTCCGTTTAGCCATTACCAGCCTCAAGCTGCTGCAACCCGTTACAAGATGGTTGAGGATGTTTACTTTTTAGTATGAAAATATTTCACTCTCTCGATTAATGCATAATTGGTCATGAAGTTTGTTATTAGAACCAACAAAATGCTTAAAAAACAAAATGCTTAAAAGATGTCGCACACCATGCATACCAACGTGCTTAACTAAACACACCATTGTTTTCACCAAACTTAAAACTCGATCTATTACTAGAATTCCAGTAATTCTTGGAAAAAAAACATCCATAATTATTATTTCAAGTGGACAACACCCCAAATTTAGGAACCAGCCCTCCAACTTTTGCAAGAGTGTCAAGAATTTAATCCATTATGCTCCTTTGAAAATCACCTGCATAGAAGGAACAACTCGTGTCTCGTTTAAAAATCACATCATTTCGCTTGTGTTTTGTAAACTATAAAGTAAAGGAATTTTATGAGCTGCCACTCTACTGCACATTAAGTCTAGAACAACTTTTATAACTTATTAATGTCTATTCTCGCATGGTGAGTGTTTATTCTACCACCAGCAACATTAGCCTAGTTCCGGAAAATAAGATGTCGAAGCATAAGAATGAAATGGCAATGATTTTTCCATAAAAAACCTGATCAATAAAGGAAAATGTTTCTAATCAAGGTCAATGAAGTGATTAGCTAGTATCCCCTTGGTTATTGTTGATGTTATACAGATGGCGCATCAGTGAATGATGATATCTAACTACGTGTCTGTGGATTAGTTTGTTCGTTTAGTATAACATGGCACGCGAGTAGAGACGAAACGATCAGGGAATTTTGTATTAGCGTTCGTGAATACCTGGTGACCAGTGATGGGCGATGCTTGTCTTTCTCCGTTCTTTGCTAAGCTTTGACGAATAGGACAGAGAATCTTTCGAAAGAAATTTATGTGAGGCATTGACTCTTGACTTCTGTATGGCCGTGCCACTTGTGCTGTATTTGGTCATCACTTGTTTCTTGAAACATGAGAAACAGGTACAAGTATTTGGTCATCCCAGCGGACACGTCAACCCTTCTTTTGGTTCTAAGGGTTATCCCTCGTATAATTCTAGGAGGGCAGATGGCTGCAGTTGTTTTTTTCCTCTCTCTGCACATGATGATTCCAGTTGTTTTATGCATGTTCGCTGTCTGATCCACCTATGAAGCATATTCAAAATTAATTATGGTCCTTATATCCAGTGGCGAGTCTAGCGTTGGGCCTCTGGGTGGGCCGAGCGCGTGAGGGTGGGCCGAAAGAAGGGAAAAACGAGGAAAAAAAAGAAAAACGCTACTGTTCAGACTGCTACAGTGTGGAAATTGCATGTTGGGCTGGATCTGGGGGTGGGCCGCGGCCCACCCTGTCCACCCCTTGGACTCGCCCCTGCTTATATCTCGGGTTAAACTGTGATGTTTACTCTTCTTTTGAACAAGCAGCAATTGTCATATCGTTTGAGATTTGCATCTCAATGAATACCTTATGCTCCTTTTTAGATGATTTGAGGGGAAAAAATTCGAGCGATGATTTGAGTAACTTTCATATAAGCAAGCTAGTTATAAAGACAACAGAGGTATATTGGTCATGAAGCTCTTTCATCATAGTTAACTGTTCAGGCAAATACATATGTATTTACAGCATCTCCTCATGAGAAGATTACAGCACGACAAGAATAGTAGGTAACGGCACCGCGACGTTGTAGATAATTTCCTCATGATCGAGATCAAAGTTGACACGAAACTGAGGCCAATCAGGCAATGGATTATGTGGACTCGAAAATGTGAGCTTGTGGCATGCAAGTTGCGACTCACATATCTTGCTATCTTAACCAGTTAACCTCCTCAACTATATATATGCACACGCCCCGGCTCATACAGAGTATTTTTGTGTCATGTTTGCTAGTTATTAGGGACATGCTAACCTTGCGTCCCACTAGGAAGGAGTTGAACCACAACCTATTCATCTCTCAAGCCGACATAGCAATGGCAGAGCAGCCCAACGGCGCAACAGGTATGGCTGTCTCAGATGGCCTGCCGGATCGAGCTGCGCCTCGGAAGAAGACCAATGTCCGGTTCGCCTTCGCCTGCGCCATGTTGGCCTCCATGACCTCCATCCTCCCTGGATACGGTATATCTTTGAACAAAACTTCTACGAACACTAACTTAACTATGTAAATAAACTTAAATAGAAAATAACTACTAAAAGAAATAAATAAAGAAGAAACTAATTATATTAAATAAAAAAATAATTCTACGAGAGTTAGGATACAAGAACAATACCAAAACTCCGAGAAGACTTCCGGAACCCCGAAAGAGCTCTCACTCTACTTTACTCTATTCTAACTCCCACACAAATGAGTAATGGATCTCTTGGATCAGTGAGGTGCGATTTCTTTCTGCGCCGATCAGGGGTATTTATAGCCTCCTTAGGACCGCGGGGGGGGGGGGGGGGGGGGGGGGGGGGGGGGGGGGGTATTTATGCCCGAGGGAGACTTGGTAGGGCCGCCAAGGCAGGCCGGCCGTCCACTGTGGCGGTTTTCCACCGCATAGTGTCGGTTCAGAGGTCGGTTGCTTTGTGGAGGCGGCCGAACTGGAGTAAGGGCCAAGTTAACGCCCAAACAGCCTACCTTCTGGAATGTCGGTGGAATTCTGCCAAGTGGGCTCTTGATTCTGTGTGGTTGGCCTGTGTACAGACCACTGGATGAAGACTATGGTCATTGGGCAACAAGTGGGGCCGGCCGGCCTATGGTGGGGCCGACCGGCCTGTTTTTTCTTCGGTTTTGGCCCAGTTTCTTCCAGAATATTCTCCTACATCCAAATATCACCAAAACTCGGTGAAAAAATGTTAATCCTAACTATATGCACAGAATCTTTGTGAAATGCTTTTATTTACCGGATGTTGGAGGTCGAAAGGTGATTTAACGACCATCAACACTAATGTGGCATTATTTTGGGATCTGGCTGGAATGTGTGGAATTGTGACCTAATTTCTGTGTTGTCCTTGCTGAACTTTGGCATTTCTGCATGAGAATACATTTGATTTATGTCATGTATAGTTGATTAATAGATATATAATTATGATTGTTTTTTGAGGAACTATTAGTTATGATTTGTGTGTAAATGGGTCAGCCCAGCCTGAAAAGGGCCCGCGAACGGCCATTTCTAAGCTAAAAGACGATTTGTGACGAATCAAACATGGACCAAAAACGGGCCGTGCCTATTAAACGGTAGATACCACTATTGGCTTTTTGTGACAATTTTATGACGAAAATATATAGGTCTAAAATGGTGGGACCCACAACAGGCTGAAAGTGTGGGGAGCCCACTAGGTGGGCCTCGGCCCATTAAGGGTGCGCCTCCCATTACGTACAGCCCAGTTTAAGCTGGACCCATAACAGGCCGAAGGCTGCCATGACAGATGCCACGATCGGATTTCACGTCGTATGCCGCGCAAATCAATTATATACAATACTGTTCAGCCAGAAACGGGCAGGCTGCCCAAACACAAAAAATCATAAATCTCGATTCACCGCGCTCGACTGCTGACAGACGCTAAAAAGGTTATAGATCATGATTTATGACGAAAGTTTCATCACTAGCAGCGGCGGTGACACCTTAAAAACCTTATTAATCAGCATATATGTTCTAATGTAAAGTTTTCTATCAACTTAAAAAATAAATTAAGTGCTACATTTTAAATATCTTGTTCAGCTTTTTAGACACGGGCGCACGTATGTTGGTACTAGTAGTAGAGAAGAGAAGAGACAATTATTGTGCCCTATTTCTTCACATGCAGTGCAGAACGAACAATTATGTATGCGTCCAGCGATTAGAGACAGCCGGGTTTGAAAGCACGTATCGGAGATTGAGATCAACATGCATTGAAAGCACGGTTTATTTGTGCAGAGAAAAACGGTGCTCAACAATGGAAGGAGCGTGATTGTGGTCCAGTAATGGGAAAGTGCGTTATAATTGGAAAGAACGTGATTCTATGCGGCGGGACGGGAGAATCATTGACGGTTGCGTAGATGGGATTGATTTCCACGTGTGTATGAAAAGTTTGCAAATCAAAGGCGGGTAGGTTCGTGGTTAGTTTTGTAGCAAGAAAAAAGGTTTTTAGTTATGTCGAATTGAATTACCACTATAGATAAGTACGACTCATTTGTTAGTCTCTTTTAAACCATAGTACTATCTAAAGACTTAAATCACTAAAGTAGTGGTTCATGTATTGATTAAAAGAGACTAAAAACTTGGTCGGAATAGTTAGCCAGACAAATGGCTCATACGAAAAGAATTTAACTAAAAATTGTAGTGAAGACCCTCAGCCTATTGTTGTTATTATTATTATTTGATACTCCTATACGAGACAGGTAGATTTATAGCTTAATTTGAAAAAAAAAGACACTGGTGGCCTTTTCTTCCACGCTCAAGAAGGGAAATAAATTATTTAGTGCTTTCTTCATTCCTAAAATGCCAACCTATCAAATCTTCGGGTGTGCGTCCCAATGGAAACTTAGATGGAGCAAGAGACATTTCCAAAAATAAAACTTGAGCCCTCCCCTCTATAAATAAGGGGAACAAGCAAGGTAGACCGATCAAATAAGCGACAATACAATCCCAAGCTGCCCACCCTTTGTTCGTTTAATATCGAACGACGTCATGGGAGACAACGGTTTCAGGAGTCTGGCTCATCTCGTCACCATAATGTTCATTCTGCTCATTGCCTGCCTCTCTTCGCCTACTGAATGTAAGTTTACAACACCGTCTTGTTGATTCCATCTAGCATGACATCAAGTATTTTTACGAATTAGAAAGTTAATTATCACCCACTGATGAAACCAAACTGTTGCATCTGCTAGGTCGTACTCAGTTACTTGAGGGTGGAGCTACAACAAGAGGCAACCAGCATACTCTCACCAACACTAGTACTAACGGCATTGTGGCCAATTCCTCGTTAGACGAAAGCAAGCTTCATATAGTATTGTGCGCCGCCGTACGCTATTGTAAGCATAATTGCATTTGCTGCAGTTATTTTGAACCGGAAAGGTGTTACGACTCGTGGGATGAATGCAGGGCCAACTGCCCTGCTTGTGACCCCCACTGTCCTCAAATCCTGAACCGTACCTTTATCAAAGGGCCTAGATTGTACAGGGGTCGAGATCGTGCGTAATACTGCACCGATGCACAATATGAATGAATAAAGAATTATTTTGTGCCAGTAGTTTTCCTGTACGCGACACTGCTTTGGTTCTGCTCTCTAGTCGTCACGACTCATTATTGGTTTTGTTTGCTGATCAGTTTCAGTTTTTAGAATACTTTCTCCCTAGAATTTTCAGATTGGATCCGTCGAGAGGTTTTGTTTGCACCATGCACCCAATACATAGTTAAAACGCGTGTGTTTCCCACGTCATCTAATTAAATAATTTTACTCGTCAGATGAAATAAACTGTAAATAACGCGTCACTGTTCCGCTCACGTTCAAAGAATCTGGAATGTTCCGGCCGCCGCTGGCTCTTCAACCAAACCTATCGCCTACGCCCCGGCCCCTGCACGCATATCCATCAGCGCAGCAGCCGCCCGAGCAGGCTTCGCCGGTGAAGAATCAACATCGCCCTTCCTCGGTAAGACTGAAGAAGGGGTGACATCTTGTACGTATCACGATGGGCGTGGTTTGGGTCGGCCTGGTGGATCTCCGAACCGGCCCATGAAGTCGATACTACTAGGTAACCATGGATACCAGCGTGAGGCAAAGTGAAAGGGGTCTTGGCCTAGTGGTTAAGACATCCGAGTAACACCTTTCACGTCCTGGGTTCGACTCCTCATGGGAACGAATTTTCAAGGATTTAACGGCATTTGTGCTTTTTTCAGTGATAGGCGACGCTCCCGTCGACAGCGAGGCGCCAGTGGTGACTTCGTATCTCTAGATTTGCCGGCTCAGTCTTCAAAGATGCTCATAGGGGTAGGGTTTGCGTACGTGTGTTCATAGAGGTGAGTGTGCGTACGTTGTGAGTGTCTGAGTTGTACTATGTAATCTTAAAAAAAAAACCAGCGTGAGGCAAATGGTTCGAGTCTGTTCGAACTCTAGGGTCGCGTGGATCGACCCACGAATCAAGGTGTTCGTCTCCTCCCGTCCGCCGCCGATCCTCATCGCCTCATGCGCGACCTCTTTCCTTCCGATTCAAGCAATACGGGAAGCCAATACCCAGCGCCGCTGTCCTGTAGACGCTTCTCGAGAAGTTGTTCGACGGCGAGTGCCCGTACGCCGGCATCCTGCCGCCGCACACCGCGGTGCCGGCGCCGGCGCGGCCGCTCGAGCGAGGCAGAACGGGTGCTGTGTTCGCGGAGCTCGTCAAATCCGTGCGTTCCTACCTTCCTGGGCGCGTTGGCTTGCTTGACCTTGAAGAAGTGGATCGAACCATAGTATCTATTGGATCGATGGGTCATGCTGCAAATAGACGAGAACTGAGCCTGGCTCAGTTGGCCAGCAGCGCCAGCCGAAGGCTGTTGCGCGCGCCCACCCGGGTTCGAGCGGTGCTCGCCCGGGTGCCTCACGGGACACTGTAGCAGTGAACAGTAACGCGAGTTACTGTTCACTGCTGGCAGTGAGGTGGTAAAAAAATCCCCTCGTCCTCCCCAGTTCAAAGCACATGGTTAAGACTCGCGCCGCAGCTCACAACGGCCAGCTGAGTCCCTGTGTATGGATGGAGAGGGGGTTCGGAGGTTTTCTCAGCCTGCGTGAGAGGCTCTCCTCCTTAGCAAAATGCCGTCGGGGGCGGTCTTACCCCCGGCAGGTCGAGTTTTTTATGCTGCAAATAGACCATGGGTCCCCGCGGTGCACCGCAGCTGCCTGATGGATCGACGGGTCGGGAACGGTTCGCTCCCTGGAGCAACCACGCCCATCCACAGTTTTCATAAATCGGTTTCCATGTGCGTGCTGTCACAGGTTCGACGACCTATTGCCTGGCCTGTGCCAATGATTTTTGTTTTACGAGGACAAGTCACCATGGGTCGACGCACGGAATGCGCACTGTCCCTTTTACACACCAGTCTGTTACATTACTTTTATAATGCATTAATGTCTATTCTCGCATGGTGAGTGACTGAGTGTTTATTCTACCACCAGGCACCAGCAACATTAGCCTAGTTCCAGAAGATAAGATGTCGAAGCATAAGAATGAAATGGCAATGATTTTTCCATAAAAAACCTGATTAATATAGGAATTTTTTTTTAATCAAGGTCATTGAAGTGATTAGTATTCCCTTGGTTATTGTTGATGTTATACAGATGGCGCATCAGTGAATAATGATATCTGACTACGTGTCTGTGGATTAGTTTGTTCGTTTAGTATAACATGGCACGCGAGTAGAGACGAAACGATTAGGGAATTTTCTATTAGCGTTCGTGAATACCTGGTGACCAGTGATGGGCGATGCTTCTGTCTTTCTCCGTTCTTTGCTAAGCTTTGACGAATAGGACAGAGAATCTTTCGAAAGAAATTTGTGTGAGGCATTGACTGTTGACTTCTGTATGGCCGCGCCACTTGTGCTGTATTTGGTCATCACTCATCACTTATTTCTTGAAACATGAGAAACAGGTACAAGCATTTGGTCATCCCAGGGGACACGTCACACGTCAACCCTTTTTTTTTTTGGTTCTAAGGGGTTATCCCTCGTATAATTCTAGGAGGGCAGATGGCTGCAGTTGTTTTTTTTCCTCTCTCTGCACATGATGATTCCAGTTGTTTTTATGCATGTTCGCTGTCTGATCCACCTATGAAGCATATTCAAAATTAATTATGGTCCTTATATTCAAAAATCATTGCCTTATATCTTCTTTTAAACAAGCAGCAATTGTCATATCGTTTGAGATTTGCATCTCGATGAATACCTTATGCTCCTTTTTAGATGCATGATTTGAGGGGGGAAAAAATTCAAGCGATGATTTGAGTAACTTTCATATATATATAAGCAAGCTAGTTATAAAGAAAACAGAGGTCCAATGATCATGAAGCTCTTTCATGATAGTTAACTGTTCAGGCAGATACATATGTATTTACAGCATCTCCTCATGAGAAGATTACAGCACGACAAGAATACTCCTCATGATCGAGATCAAAGTTGACACGAAACTGAGGCCAATCAGGCAATGGATTATGTTGACTCGAAAATGTGAGCTTGTGTCATGCAAGTACTCACATATCTTTGCTATCTTAACCGGTTAACCTCTCCTCGACTATATATATGCACACACCCCGGCCCATACAGAGTATTTTTGGGTCATGTTTGCTAGTTATTAGGGACATGCTAACCATTGCGTCCCACTAGGAAGGAGTTGAACCACAACCTATTCATCTCTCAAGCCGACAAAGCAATGGAAGAGCAGCCCAACGGCGCAACAGGTATGGCTGTCTCAGATGGCCTGCAGGATCAAGCTGCGCCTCGGAAGAAGACCAATGCCCGGTTCGCCTTCGCCTGCGCCATGTTGGCCTCCATGACCTCCATCCTCCTCGGATACGGTATATCTTTACCATCGACTAGTACAACTCTCAGTGTTCTCAAAATGATGACGTTGGGACAGGTACAATTTGAACTAGGTATAGTAGTTCAAAAATTCACCAGCACGGTCATGTGAGATTATTGTTCTATCTTATAACGTCATCACTTGGGAACAGAGAGTATAACAATCTCCTCGCAAAAAAAAAAAAGAGTATAACAATCAATTGAAATTTATTACTTGCTTGAAGTCCTTTAAGATTATTGTACTGGAAACAGAATAATAGCGATCCGTTCTGTAATTTGTCGGCTCGTTCTTGCTAAGCACGGCCATGTGAGATTATTGTTCTGGAAACAGAAGATTACCGACAATGTTCTTACTAGCTCGTTTTTGCTAAGTACGTGAATGCATAAAAGTTTTGTACATGAACTTTTTTGTACGTGTTTTAATTAGACATCGGGGTGATGAGCGGCGCGGCGTTGTTCATCAAGGAGGACCTGAAGATCTCGGACGTGGAGGTGGAGGTCTTGCTGGGCATCCTCAACCTCTACTCGCTGATTGGCTCCTTCGCCGCGGGGCGCACGTCGGACTGGATCGGCCGGCGGCTGACCATCATCCTCGCCGCCGTCATCTTCTTTGTCGGCGCGTTCATGATGGGCTTCTCCGTCAACTACGCCATGCTGATGGCCGGCCGGTTCGTGGCAGGCATCGGCGTCGGCTACGCGCTGATGATCGCGCCCGTGTACACGGCGGAGGTCTCGCCGGCGTCGTCGCGCGGGTTCCTCACCTCCTTCCCGGAGGTGTTCATCAACGTGGGCATCCTCCTCGGCTACGTCTCCAACTACGCCTTCTCCCGCCTCAGTCTCAAGCTCGGGTGGCGCCTGATGCTCGGCGTCGGCGCCGCCCCGTCCGTCATCCTCGCGCTCGTGGTGCTCGGCATGCCGGAGTCGCCGCGGTGGCTGGTCATGAAGGGCCGCCTCGGCGACGCCAGGGCGGTGCTCGACAAGACCTCCGACTCGCCGGAGGAGGCCGCCCTGCGCCTCGCGGAGATCAAGGAGGCGGCCGGCGTCCCCGCCGGCCTCGACGCCGACGACGTCGTCGCCGCGCCGGAGACGACGAGGCGGGCCACCGCCGCCCGCGAGGAGCGGCGCGTGTGGAGGGAGCTCATCCTCTCCCCGACGCCAGGCGTCAGGCGCGTGCTCCTCTCGGCGCTCGGCATCCACTTCTTCCAGCAGTCGTCGGGGATCGACTCGGTGGTGCTCTACAGCCCGCGCGTGTTCCAGAGCGCCGGCATCAGCGACAAGAACAAGCTGCTGGGCACGACGTGCGCCGTCGGCGTGGCCAAGACGGTGTTCATCCTGGTGGCCACGTTCACGCTGGACCGGTTCGGCCGCCGGCCGCTGCTGCTGGCCAGCACGGGCGGCATGGTCGCCTGCCTCGCCGGCCTCGGCGCCGGCCTCACCGTCGTCGGGCACCAGCCTCAGGGAACCACCGTGCCCTGGGCGATCGGCCTCTGCATCGCCTCCATCCTCGGCGTCGTGGCCTTCTTCTCCATCGGGCTCGGCCCCATCACATGGGTGTACAGCTCGGAGATCTTCCCGCTCCACCTACCTCCGCTCGCTCGGGTGCGCGCTCGGCGTCGGATTGAATCGCGTCACCAGCGGGGTCATCTCCATGACCTTCCTGTCGCTGTCCAAGGGCATCACCATCGGGGGCAGCTTCTTCCTCTACGCGGGCGTCGCCTCGCTCGCCTGGGTCTTCTTCTTTGCCTACCTCCCTGAGACGCGCGGCCGCACGCTCGAGCAGATGGGCGAGCTCTTCGGCATCCCCAACACTACGGCCTGCGACGGCGGCTACCAGCAGTCGTCCCCGGAAGAGGAGAAGACGATGTCGAGATGTCTACGTCGACGACGGCCAATAGTAGCCATCAACTGCAACAGTAGAAAAATACTGCTGTTATCGGAAATCCTTTATCACAAGCTACCGGAAGGCATGCATCGGACTAATTCGACGGGATCAGTGTCTGTCAATATTGAACACGTCGAGATTGTCCATGCTTGGAAGATTAGTGTGCTTCGTCTAATTATAGCAGGCTTCGTTATTTTTTTTTTTTTCACATTTTTCTCTTGTAGCATGCGTGTGTTGGCTTTTCTTCTTCTTTTTTTCTTTTTTTTTTTTTGCCTTTTTGACTTGTTGCTAGTATGTGTATGTGTGTTAGTGTGCTTCGTGTAATTAAGAAATAACTAATGTATGGACCGGGAAGTCAAAGCGCAGAGGAGGCATACGTTTCTGCGTGCTTGCATTTTAGTTGGCCTTTTTTAATGATATGGGTTTATTGGAAGGGGTCTTGGTACGAATTAAATTCTTGAGAATGTTGAGGTATTATTGTTCAACTCGCAAAAAAAAAAAGATGAAGGTATTATTGTTCAAGTCAAAGGGCCGGAAACTGAATGACAAACTGCAAGAACCAATGGAGAATGTTTAGGAAGCTTGCCTTGACGCCTGAAACCTGGTAGGCATGAGGCAGTGAAGGCCTTTTGGGCAGGGCATACTGGTTGCCGGTGATGATGACTGATCAAAGAGGAAGAAACAAAGACGCATCAACTGTCTAGAAACTCTCTGTAAGTCGGAGCCAGAAGTACAGAATATGGAGCTGTTGCTAGGCTAGAACATTGGCTATTTTACTGATTCTGCTGGTTTAAAAACATCAAAACCATGGTTGGGAAAAAACAGTTGTTGTACGAGAAAACATAGTTCAAGTGCATCCCAAATAACTGAAGCATTCTGAATCGGAAATTCAATTGATATTCATTTTCAGTTGCAAGGGTCACATAA